>WAAE01014798.1:34134-289749 GCA_013400495.1 Nicator chloris | reverse complement strand
CCTCCCCCCCCAACACAAAACTGAGTTACCTTGCAAGAATATCGTAAATAAAGGATTTTCATGAGCTTCTCTTATTATACGTTAGTCCTATGGGTAAACTTTTCACTGTCTCCAACTAAAGTTAGTAAAGATTCTGACTAGAATCCAACTGATATGACGGGGTTAGAAGAAATGACCTGTTTAAGATGAAAGCTGCTCCTCTGCGGTTACATTTGGGTGATGGGGGGAAGATCTCTGTGGTGAGACTCTGCAGGCTGTTTGCTCGTGCCTGTTTCCCCGGTAGGGGGTGCAAAGGTAGCGTGTGTTTTGGGGGAAAAGGCCCCTTTCTTCTTCAGCACCGCCCCACATCTCTTTATCGAGTGCCAAGCATTTAGGGAAGTTTTTAACTACAAAGGAGAAGGAGAACACAGAAGATACAGAGTATTAGCAGATGGAGAAGCATTATTTGATAGAATCTAATTTCACTTTGCACGTATGCCAGTTGCTACAGGAGATGCAGCCTGGCAGGGAATAGGGTTCCCTCTGTTTGCTGTAGCTCATTTCTATTTTCTAGAGAGTATTTTTATTGTTATTTACAAAACAGCATTTCTGGTGTGGTTTTTTTTTTGTTTGTTTGTGTTTTTTGGTTTTTTTTTTTTTTTTTTTGTGGAAAAAAATATTTTCATGTTTGAGCTATGGAGCGACTTCTGCCTTTTCATTCCTTTCACGAAGATCTGATGCGACCTTTTGCATGTAAAACCCACTTTTTTTCTGAAGTGAGAAGGAACTTAGTTATTGGGGCATACCAAAAAATTAATTCCACCTTCACGATGACAGAGTGCACTTATTTAATGTTTCCTCTTGTTTCTTAGAGGGTTTGATATATAAACTTCATTCTCAATTGCTTACCACTATAAACTCTGATTTGCTGGTTTAGCAAATGTTGTTCTTGGCTGGTGTATGCGGACACTGAATTCTGCACACAAATCAGCTGTCTGATTTGATATCTCTGAGACTCTCATGGCAGTTTTATACATTTGGTAAATATTTTAATAAATGCCATATATTTTCACTAGATTATATGCTGGGTAACTATTTATGTAGTGGTAGAACTATTTGAAAAGGATCAAGAAAGAAGTACAAGGCAGTGTTTTTGACATAAGAAGTAGAACATTATTTGACAAATAGTGATTTCTTCATGCTTGATAGAACATTTAGAAACTTTTTCCTCACTTAGGAGCTACTTTAAAGTTATTGGCTTCAACAGGTGTTCTGCAGGTGGAAGTTCTAGTTTTGTACTCTGAACACTTCATGAGGATCCTGATAAAAAGCTCCCTCTCTCCAAGGATGTGTGCACTGTGGTTAATGATCAGTGGGTCAAATATTAATTCACTTGTGACATTCTTTGGTTTTGCTTATTTCTTTCTGTTGTAACTCCAGTATTGTGTTAAGATTGTCAGTGAAGATGGGTTACAATGTAGGAGATGAATATTGTTCAAATGATTTGTTTGATGAACAGCGAACAGAAATATAAATCTTAAAAGTGTAAGAAACAAATTTCTTCCTGGCAGAGTTCTTTTCCATTAAGAATAGTCTGCTCAGATGGCTGGGTATCACCATCAGCTATCTCTATTTGTTCCCAGTTTGTCAAATCCAGGTTTCAGAGTGAAACCCGCAGCATTTATGCAAGAGCACAAAGCAGATGGCAGCTGCTGTCTGGGCTGCTTAGAGCCGATTAGGCTGCAGTGAGGTGTGTGCTGCCAGTGGCCACTGGCCTGAAAAGACCGGGTAATGAACGTTCCTCCGACTTGTCACAGTCAGCTCTATCCTGGAAGTCTAAAATAAATCACAAGCTGAGCCATGGCCAAGCTCTTAGAAAAGGTGCTGAATGTAGGAGCCAGCCAGGCTTTTAGAGGTTTCCACTGTTTTGTAACTACAGCCTGAATGCACCTCTGTGTCTTCGCCTTCTTCCTAGGAATATTTTCTGTATCAGGCACCCCTTTGGTTCTGATCTTACTTATCCAACTTCCCTTTTCATACAGTCTGAATGGGTGTTGAGGGGGGACACCCTGTTTTTTGCAGGAAATCGTATAGTCCACTTCTAATTAAAAATCCAACAGAAACAGCCCATGTTTCTACTACAGCTTCAACAAAATCTGAAGGAAATGGAAGCTATCCCCTGTTGAGAGAATATCAAAGCAATTTCTGAAACTGAAGATATAATTATGACAGGGTCCTGTGGCTTTCCCTTCTCATTGCTCAGCTTTCTGCTTTGTGCCGTCTGTCTGGGACTGACAATCTACATTCAGCAGCTTTCTTCCGAGTAATATTATTTTTTGAGAGGAGGCACAGTGTTGAATGACCTTCCACTTCCCAGCTGTGAATGCAAGTACCTAGTCAGCAAGTACTTGATGAGCTGTGTTTGGAGATGACCTTGTGGCGTGCCTTTGAGCTGGCAGTGGTGAAAGGAGAGAGGTGATTTCCACACTTGACCCGGCAGAGGGCATGAGTTGGCTCCTGGGATTCATGCCAGATCCAAGCACATGTGGAAAGCACAACTCATTGTTTATGCATCGCTGTAATTTCTGCCACTGATAAAACACACTAGGGCGTGTGTTTTGGGGATTATCACACTTCTTGGGTGATTGAAGTCCAGGGACAACTGAGGTATGTGGTAATCACTCAGAAATCCACTGCCAGGTGGATCTTGTGGTTTAAGGAGATCATGCCATTTCCTTCTGAAGTTTTGGATACTGCAGCAAAAGTCAGGTACTGCCATTGCTGTGAGGAGGTGGGATACCCAGAAAAGTGGAAAGACCTGCTCAGAGCATGGCTTCAACCACTCAGGAGTAAAAGTGGCTTTCATAAAGAGCTTGGCTGGCCACATCATGCTGCATCTGCTCCTCCTGCTTCTCAGCTCTGCAGAGGCTGTCAGGCTGAGTGAACATGATTATCCCCAGGATGAGATTACCCAAAGGTGATTTCTTCTTTTCTTGCTGTGACAGGTGATGGGAACTGACTCTTCACCTTTGGAGTCATGCTGATAGAATAGGGTTTCCTTCAGGAAACTAAAGATGGGAGCCATAATTGTGTTATGTATCCCTTCCCATCTCATTTTCCTATATCTTGGATCACCAACACTGCTCTGAGCAGAGTTCTGAGTGCAGTGGGACAGTCACCAGGGATCTGTGATTGTGAGAGCAGCTGGGCTCCTGGCTCTGTGGGGGCACCTGCAAGTAGAGATGTTTGATGGGACAGGCACCAGTCCTCTTAAAGGAGTTTTTTGGTTTTGTTGGCTCTAATTTTGAAGCAATGTTTGTACCAAGTGTTGGTAAGGATATATCAGTGTCAAAATAGCAGGTTTAGGCAGTGCTTATTTTTAAAATTAACATTATGTCAATTTATTTGTCATATTTAAAACAGCAGTGGCAATGCCTACAAGAGGGCCTGTGAAGAAGTTATGGGTTATATAGAATACCTAGACTTGGTCCTGTGTTGTCTGCAGGGCTGCAGTGTGGTGGGTAGATAAGCCTGCAGTGCAAATCAGAGGATCATGTGCAAGGAATTAGGAGAAGTAAATCTAATTATTACTCTTGCAAAGACTGTTTGCTGTCCCTTGATTCACTTTTTCCATCATATGCTGAAAAAACATGAGTTGTCTGACATGTTGGGAGGTCAGTATGATTTTGCACAGATTTGATTTTTGATGTGGCATGCTTAATTACTAAGGTTTGGAAGACTTTGAAAAGGAAAGTATCATACAGACATGTTTGGTGGCAGATCAACAGATTTCAGTGTTTTGTAAGAGATCAGCATTATGTTCTCTAAGAGAAAACAGCACAAATAGACCATCCAGGGACACAGAATATTACACCTGCTCAATCTGTGATCAGAGCCAGTCTCTGTACCTTGCAGCAGGCCCTTGAAACTATCTTTCAGTCACCAGTGGTCCTTTTGCCTTAGGGCTTAAGGACAGTCACACAGAATTATCTGTGGCAACCCTTTGATGTTCACTGTAATTCACACAGAATCCTTTAAACAACTGTGTGAATCACAAAATCAACTAGGTTGGAAAAGATCTTTGAGATCATTAAGTCAAAACCCTTCAGAGCACAGAGGAATGTGCCCAGCCACCCAGCTGGGCCTCTCTTAACTGGTCACACTCCCCACCAGCCTCTTTCCTCGGGGAGAAATGGAATTTGTATTTTCTGCTTCAGAGGATGGAATTAATTTTGTAAAGTTCAGGCTGTCCAGGGCTTGCCTGAAGTCTGCTCGTAGGGAATGGGCTGTGCCTCTGGTCAGGTGGCCTGTAGAAAAGCTCAGCTGTGGGGAACAGTCTGATGGTAATGAATGAGCCACAAATCTGCCTGTGTAACTGCTGTGGCCACATCATCCCATTTTCAGTGTCTGTCAGTGTAAGTTTTGCCCCAATTTCTTGTCTGTTTCCCTTTCAAACAGTCATTCCACAAATGACTCTATGGAAAAGCTAGATTAAAAAGTCACATAAGCTGCTTTAGCAGCCATTAGTTTAAATACACTCAGCAGTGTAAACATTCATATGCCAAATCAATTCAGTAAATGGAGACAGGTCACTGTATTAAATGGACTGGCGTGTACTCAGGACACCAGGTCCCCTCAGCAAGAGATGCAGGGACTGTTCTCCCTCTCCAACACTTTACACTTACTAGAAACAGTTTATTGGAGAAATTATTTTGTCATTACTTGGAAGTAATGACACAGACCTGGTTAGAGAGGTCCCTAAGAGGTTTAATATATCTCCAGGACTGGGAGGATGGTTCTTGCTGGTGAGTGGGGGTACTCTTGCATTGGGAACAGCTGAGTGGGTACAATTCCCTGTCCTTGGCTCCCATCCCTACATGCATGTGCTTCTGGAGTGAGACAGCCTGGAAAACTAACAGCGATACAAACTGCCAATGCCTTTTCCTTCCTTGGATGCCATGGTAGGAGAAAAGGGCTTTTTTCTTGGCATAGTTGGCCAATGCTGCTCAGACAGTTGCACTAAAGAAGCAATGATGACCTCAAACAGCAGCATGGGCATCAGATGCCCTGCAGTGATTGAGATAAATATCTCAGTGATAAATATCTCTGCTGTGTCTTATGGACCCTAGTCACAAATCCTGTCCCCAGGTGTGGTAAACCTGTCCTGGTGGGCTGTTGGAAAGGACTTGCTAACACCTTTGGCAGGTTACACCTGAGTATGTAGCCTGGAGTGCTCTGTGCACGTCCTGGGTCAACAGAGGCTATGGGCTTTATGTTTCTCTTTCTGTAACAAGAGAGAAATAATATGATAAGAATGTTGACTTTTCAGAAAGAGCAAAACCAAGAGATGCCCAGTGATTTTTGTTTTCCTGGCTGTGAGATTGTCACAAGCTGAGCAAATCAAATGGCCACACATCCTTTTGCTTCTGCTGTCTATCTCCTGCCTGAAGAGGCTGTGAGCCCCCAGCAGAAATTGGCAGTCCCTTGCGGAAGTTAAACAAGTCACTCACATGTTTGTACATGAGTATGTATTTATGTATGAGGAGTACTCAATGCTCCTCAACACACAGATCTGTTGTTTCATTACAAATAAAATCAATTTGACATTAGTTTTGTTTCAATGATGTCTTGAGGGGAGGGGGAGGAAAAATCTAATGTGAAATTGGTTCATCCCAATCCATTCCATGGTTTAAAAAAAAAAAAAAAAATCAAAAAACCCCCCAAACCCTGAAGTCCAGTGCTCTTGTCAGGGAACTTGCAGCACTGGGGACATTAGGAAGTGCCTGGGCATTGGCGAAGCCTAAAATCTTAGTGCAGTATTCAAGAAATATTCTTCTCATTACACTTCCAGTTTTGAAGTTTTTCTTCTGACAGGAAAAGAATAAAGAAAAAAATAATTGACTGAAGTTTCCTTGGGGCCCACTGAGGCTGCTGTAGTGATGGGAAATGTCATTAGGCAACCTCAGGTGTGCACAAGCTGTGCATCTTTTCTGGCTGTGGGCATAGGGTGGGGTGACTTGGCATAGGGCCACCCATTTTGCCCCTGTGGTGGAAGTTTGCCATTTCAGTGTACTCTGGTGATGGTAACACAGGACTGAATAAAGAGAAGATATGAAAAGAGGATATGCTGTCTCTTCACTATTACAGGCCATGGCCCCACTAGCATAATAACATTAATATCTTTCTTCCATTTTCTAGGACGGGGCTTTCTTATGTTATGATGAGGTCTTGCATTTTATTTATTTTTAAGAATAAAGAGGAGAGCAGAACCTTTTCAGCCTCCTTCATCTGGAGCGACTTGTTATTTTGTACTCTAATTGTGTGCCATAGTACCAGTGCAAAGCCTAAGAAGATTTAACTAACCTGTATTTCAGGAGGAAATGATAGCTTAGATAATTGCTCAACTTACTAATCACTTAAAAAGTACCAGTGACCAAGTTTTGAAAACTCTGCAGAATAAAAGGAATCAGAAAGATTTTATTCCAAAGGGCTGAGTTTATGAAGCCAGGTAACTTCTTGTGCAACCTACTTGAGATCTTTGTCCATCACCTACTGTAGAGGGTTTGGTCCAGAGTGACAGATTGCTGAAGTCAAGAGTTGAATAGGTCTGCAAATGCAATATAGCAAAACTGAATAAATTTCTCCTCTAAATATGTGATTCTACCACTGTGTCCTTGTCTTTCACCTTTGTTTCCCCCCTGCTCTCTACGGTGCTGCTCCCCTCATGCCTCAGTGAGACCGAGTGCCCCTCAGACAGTGATATTCCTGCTGTGGTCCAGGAGGTGCTCAGTCTAACCTTGGGAGGCTCCAACTAAACACCTGGAGTTTATACTTCCTCCAGATATGACCTATACAGGTTACTGTCTTACTGCTCCTTGGTTTTGTAGCCAGGTGTAGTTGAAAATGTTTTGTTTACTCTTCTACTATACAGCCTTTCCAGAAAATAAAAGAAGTTTGATGCTCTTCAAGGAAAAACATTCTGGGAGCAGCATGAGAGTACCGTGGGCTCTGAAGTTCCTGCCTACAGCCAGTTTGATTCTGCTTTTGATGTAGAACCCCAATTCCATTTCATCAATGTGTTTGTTTATTTTGCTGAGATTTTATAGCTTTTTAAACAGAAGCTCACCACATGTTTTGGTAGTGGCTGTGACAGTACACATGAACATTTCCTGATTCATTATTTCTCCTTTGACCAGCTCTGTCTATCCTCTCCTTCTAATCTGTGTTTAGCAGATGAGTGCGTCTCTATAATGAACATTTGAGAATGTCGCAATCTGTGTATGTGGCAGTCCTCCAAGTGAAGGAGGAAAACTGTGGGAAGAGTTCCTGGGTACTCATTTTACTGTTCAGCATTAGGCATCTGTTTAATTGTTCCTAACAAGCTGAAGCAAAATGGACAGGCCGACACAATCAGATATATATTAATTTGCATTTCTATGACGTTTCCCATGCCAGAGTAGGGTTTGGCAGTCATTCTGTCTCTGGAGTATGAAAAAGTTCCAGACTTGCTGAGGGTGGGCTTCCCTCTTTTCCACGTGGTGTTTGAAAAGGGCAAAGGTAAGAAGTGGAGAAACTTGTAGGCTTATTAAATCTAGTATTAAGTTTTGAGATGAACCTGTATCTTTAATGGTATATGGTTGTTTACTTCAGGATGATTTGGTTATTGGGATTCATTTGCTGTTATACTCCTGAAGCAAACTGGCTGGTGAAAAAACAGAGCTGATCAGAATAAGTGCTGTTGCAGAGGCAGAACTAGAATATGCAGGCTAATGAGTAAGTGTGTAACGTATCAATGTCCGAGGTCAAATGCGTGGAGTGATCTGGCCCTGGCAGCTGTAAAGCTGGCTGCAGTCGGCAGGAGCTGGCACCCATTCCCTGGGACCCCTCAGGGGTATCCCTCTCCAAGAACAGGAGACTTCAAACCCCTGCTTTGGTGCTGAGGACTTATTTCTTCCTGAAGCAATTGCCAAGCAAAAGGCAGGCTTCTCTGCAGTTGTTTTCCTGAAGCCATTCCTGTTGTAGGTTTTGAGCCTGTTTTAGCTCTTCTCACTACCAATTTATGATGGTGATCCTCCCATAATTAGCAGATGTGTCAGTTTTCCTTGTGAAGGTCTCATGATGCCTAAAAAGGATTGTCCTGGAAAAACTAGTGGGAGTTTGGTTCACAGAAACCCCTCCATTTGTAAATATAGCCAGATGATTTGTATTTATATGATTTGTAAATATAGCCAGAAATAAGGAGCTGCAGGACCAGTCCCACTTTGTTGTTGTGCTTTTTGGGATGGCTGTTTGTGCGAGTGAGTTCTGTGACCAATCTACTCATGTGTGGCAGACTAAGGGCTCACAAGTCCCACATTTTCAAAAAGCTGTTGACAATTCACCACTATTGCAGTCATCTCTTAATACGCACTGAACAGCTTACTACATTTTTTTTTTCAAGTGTGGGAATATTTCTACCTCTTTCTAGCCTTCTTTGGGTTGTAGTTTGTTTTTGGTTTTGCTTTTTTTTCCTGACTGTTCCTGCATGGTTAACTGGAGTCAACTTGAGGTTAAAGCTAATTTAAACTGGATGCTATATTTAGCATTTATGGTGCTAAAAGGATTATAGGAAAATAGATACTACATAAGTGGCTATAATCTTCTCACTGCTTGTATTACTTGAGTGGCAGAGAATGGGGTGCCAATCTGAGATTAAAAATCTAATTTTAGGGAGTTAACAAGAGTCACATTGAAGCAAAAAGGTACAGAGGGATTAAATTTTGTGGACTTAATGTTTTTAATTGGGCCGCTCACCTGCTTAAAACCTTGCAATGATAGCTTTAACCAAAGCCTATTATTCTAAATTATGTACTATTTCCATACACCGATTTAATAAAATCAAACTAGACACTTCAGTTTTATCCTTGATGGAACAGCCAGGATACATTTTCAGAGGTCAGTTTTTTCCACTGCCTGAAGCTTGGCAAGCCAGGTTTGTGCCATAATTTTTGATTGTTGGAGGCAGCAGTTAGCCACCTCCTCATCTGTATTCCTTCCTCCATGACAAGAAAGCCCAGCCTGAGATGTGAGGAACCAGTGCAGATGGCAGTTCTGCAGCTCCAGTACTGCCCCTTGCTCACAGTACAGCCACCTCACCTGGAAAGACCTCCCAGGTAATTTGTCTTCCATCACCTGGAGAGACGAAGAAAGAAGAAAAAGACTAGTGACAAGTAATGTTGTTTTCAGCCATGGCCTTATGGCTCTGGCAGGAGGGTGGCCTACTTCTGAAAAGAGACACAAAAAATTTTAAACCATGGAATTCCCATCATGCATTATAGGTCAACCAGCTTCTCTAAGTGACATTGTCAGTGCAACTGAGAAAGGACTGGCTGCTGGCACCGAGGCACTGCAGGAGCCTGGTGACTTGGTAAGATACAATGCACAGGCTCGGCTTCCTGGGGGTTATTCTGCATTCTTCCAGCCATGTTTAATGGCTACCAGCAGGAGGAGGGACTGATCTTGCATTCTGACTGCAACTGAAACTGAAGCAAAATAGGCATCCAGAGAATGTCTGAACTGGGCTCCCTTTAATTCCTGCTCGTCTGTAGGCTTTTAAATAACGTTTAAACCCTCTTAATGGGATTTGTGTACCATATGGCACCTTTCTCGCAGGATGACCCTTTCTTGTTGCTATCCTTCATTTATCCATATCTACGAATAGTTTTCCCACAGAAAAACAACAGGCACCATTTAGAGACATCCAAGGAGAGAACGCCATCCCTTCGAATAATAATTTGTGAATCTTTGTCTGAGGTGTTGTGTTCTCTTGTGGTGGTAAATCAATGGAGTAGAATTCAGTGGTGTCCTGGTTTAACCCCCAGCTGGCAACTAAGCCCCACGCAGCTGCTCACTCGCTCCCCCCGCAGTGGGATTGGAAGAGTAAAAGTGAGAAAACTCGTGGGTGGAGATAAAGACAGTTTAATAAGTAAAATAAAAGCCGCTTTCATGAGCAGAGCAAAACAAGGAACTCATTCAGCACATCCCATGGGCAGGCAGGTGTTCAGCCATCCCCAAGAAAGCTGAGCTTCTTCGCATGTAACAGTTACTTGGGAAGAAAAATGCCATTGCTCTCAGTGTCCCCCTCTTCCTTCTTCTCCCAGCTTTATATACTGAGCATGATGTAATACGGTCTGGAATATCCCTTAGGTCAGCTGGGGCCAGCTGTCCTGTTGTGTCCTCTCCCAGCTCCTTGTACACCCCCAGCCTCCTCACTGGTGGCAGAAAAGGCCTTGGCTCTGTGTAAATGCTGATCAGCCATAAGGAAAACATCCCTATACTATAAACACTGAATCCAAGACATTGCTGTATACCACCTGCTATGAAGAAAATGAATTCTAACCCAGCCAAAACCAGAACAAGTGGCAAGCTCAGGCCTCTGAAGTATCGTAGCAAAAAGAAGTTAATAAATGCTCAATGTAAGCAAAGACTGTTGGGTGATTGGATTCTGACTTGCCTCTAGTCCAGAGTTCCTTAGTTTTGTTTGTAATACAGTTTTATCATTTGGTCCATGTAATAAAAGACACTAAGGTATTGCTTGTCTTACTGATGCTTGGAATTCTTGCTTCTAATTTCCTCCTAATCCTATTTCAAAGCACTGAGGTTCAGCCAGCAGTAGTTACACAGCTGTTTGGTGGTAGATGGAGCCTTTAATTATAGGCAATGCCATGTGATTAATGTTTCTAATTTCAGCTGCTGAGTGGGGTTTCATTGGAGTCAAGAACCATGTTTTTTTTTCACTGATGCTTCAGGTCAAAACTCATTGCTGCTTCACGTTTTGTATTTATAAGTATGGCTGCTATATACATTTGGTTGCAAATGCCATCTTTAGGCAATTGTGTCAGAGGTGCTGATACTCTGCTCTCCCCACCTGTCTATCCCACAGCGGGTGTATCTGTCTGTCTGCAATGCTCTCCAGTGTACAGTTTCCCCTGGAGGATCCTGCCTCTGAATATGCACCTGGTGCCTTCTAAATTTTTAGACCAGTGAAGTTGGCTAGCTTGACTCCCTTCAGCAAGCACCCTGAGATCAGATCTGACCATATCTGTGATGTTCTTCACTTTCAAAGTGCACTGTGGACAAGTTTGGAGAAAGCAGGGGAATGTTTCAAATTAGTTTTGGCCTTAATGTAAAGGAAAGCGTTCATAGCTTCACAAAGCTATGTTTGAGCACTCTCCACTGCTACCCAAGAAGATTTTACGCTTGGTTTGCATCCTTAGGAATGGATTATGATCTCTCAAACTCCTGCTATCAAAACCTTCTGACTGCCTATTTCAGAACAGGACATAAGGTCACCCCTTCTCCCTGACCATGAGGCCACTGTGGTCCCGCAATGCTAACCCTTCATCCTTGCCAGTCATAGCCCCTGTAGCATCATTTGAGCCATCAAGGAAGCATTGCAAGCACATTGATTACAGTATAGGCAGTCCTGTTTCACCAAGGGCTGAGGAAATAAAGCCGTGCAAAGGGGAACTAAGGGGTCACAGCTTACTGAGCCAGGAAGGACAACCATGATCATCTAGTCTGAAACTAGCCCAAAAGTGTATCTTCAGAGCTATCTGTCTTTGTCTAAAAGGTTGCAAGTGATGGTGGTTTCACTAGTTCCCCTGATAAGCTGTTTCTGTCTTTCATTACTTTGTTGCTGGGAAATTTCCCTTTATTTCAAGGTTAAATTTTTCTGACTTCAACTTTTATTCATTGGATCTTTGTCAGCCAGATTGGAAAGCTCCTCACGTATATCTTCCCCAAGAGCAATTGCCTACGCAGTGTGATGAAGGTATGTCTACACTTTCTCTTCAGTGAGCTGAATATGCTGAGCTTCTTACCCATCACGTCAGAAGGCATGGGCTTTTTTTTAAAGCCAGAGAATTCATTTGTGACACTCACTTGAACTCTGTCCAATGTCTTCAAATCCTCTTAAAATGCAGACACTAGGACAGCATTCAGTAACCTAGTAAGGGTCTTGGCAGTGCTGCCAAATGATGCTGAAATCCTTCATTATTTCTGCTTCATATTATTCTCCTTCACCCATATTCAAGAATCTCATTAGTCCTTTTTGCAACAGCATTGCCCAGACAGCTTACATTGAAGCGATTATCTATAATGACCCCTAAATCCTTTTCTGAGCTCTGTTTTTCAAAGCAAAGTCTTCTATCATGTAAATATAAGCAACTGCCATTCTTGGATCTCAAACAATTGATCTTACCAAAATACATTTTTGCAGGTTACAACTATTTACCCCGATGGCTCATTTACCCATCTATCTCTTAGTTACTATTCCATATAGTCCCGTCTTCAGGTGACATAAAATTATAGCATAGAGAAGCAAAACCAAAGAGTCAATCAAGAAAAAGTGTCTGGTTTTAAAATGTTCCTATTCAGTGGTATCTACCTATGAACTGTATTTTAAGAGCTTCCAGTAGCCTAGTATTCAGTTCAGAAAACATGCTATAGGGTAATTCCATAAAAGGTGTAATTGGCTGTATGTTACTTATCCTTACACATACCCTGGAGAAATTCAAGTTTTCACAAGGAACACATCAGTCTTTGCATTTTGTCCTGGAAAAAAAATCATGATCTAAATTTCTGCACATCTAGTCAAGTCAAATCAATGCCGAATTACTCGTCCTCATTCAGTTGGCAAAACCAGGTCCAACCATTAATTAAAAATAATTATTCCTAATTGGTAGTACAAGAATGTGATGCTAGGAAGGTCTTTTCTGGCTTAAATAATTCAGTGATGCTGAGTTGCCTATTCCCAGGTTTTGAATCCTTGCTGAACACAGGCTGCAGTGAAGTTGCTCAGTGTGCTGACAAAGGACAAGGAAAAAAAATCCTGCCTTTTCAGATTTATAGCCTGTTTAAGGTGCTTTTTGTTACTTTCTGTGTGGATTCCACGTTTGGGGAGAGCTTATGTGCCAAACTCAGGCTTGGGGACCATCCTCCATGAACTGCTGTGTCACATGACAATGTCAAGTATCTCAATATGTAGATTCCTTTTAGATAAAGGGCTAACAGTAAATCAGCCCACTGTCTTGTCTCCATTAAGAATTTTGTTTGTTATCTATTTTATATAAATAAAAATGCTATTTTTATTTCAAGAAAGTTGAAACCTTCCTAGTAAAGGAAAGTGTTCAGGGTTCTCCGGTAAATGCAGCATTTAATCCACGCATCAGAGGCACCATTCCACGTGGTATGTAGGACATGCTGCCACTCAGTGAGCTGCTGAGACAGAAGCACAACTGCAGAGTGCTGATCAGCTTCAAAGTTTGAACTGACTCTGGTTCAGCAGTGAAAGAGCTGGCAAATATTGCCACCAGAGCATTGGGTTTGCCTTCCTTCTGTTTGATGGCATTTCCCCCACCCCATCTGTAGTTAATAGCATCCTTAAGCTGCTGCTTCTACAGTTGATTTCAGCACAATGGTTTCTCATCCAATGTGATAGATGTTGCTTGCAGAACTGCTTGTCTTTGAATGAGGGGTCAGTTTACTGACAGAGAAATCAAGAATGTTGCTGTAGCACTTCACGGTGTAGTTCAGTTGGAGAAATCTTGGGACATTGGACACAAATCAATGAACAGCATGAAAAAATCCGTTTTCTCACTGTTCACCAAGAAAATTAAAAGAGTGGCTTCTCCAGCAATTAGAGCCTCTAACTGTCGCCTGTCAAAATTCAGTTTGTTTTCACTGTCAAGATCTAAAGCACATTGAAAATTTAGCACTCTTGCTGTAGCACTTGTAAGTTTTCTCTCTGCTTCCACTTACATAATATTGCTTGCTGGTTTTTAAAACACAGAATCATAGAATGGCTTGATTTGGTTTGGAAAGGATCTTAAAGATCACCTAGTTCCAACCCCTCTGCCTTAAGCAATGACACCTTTAAGTAGACCAGGTTGTTGAGAACCCCATCCAACTTGGCCTATGTGTATGTGAACTATTGCTGTCACCATTTTAAAATAACCTATATGACAATAAATAAGACAAACAAATGTTTGTCTTCCTGGAGTCATATTATTGTACTACAATAATTAGAATTATTTTTGAAACTCAACTTTTGACAGCACTGTAAAGAAGTATTAGACCTTGTTTTCTAGCTACACAATTGTTTTTCTAGTTCCCAGTAACAAATTGTTGGTAAAGAAAGCACATTTTCTACCATTAGGGACCTACTGAACTAGGTATTGTCTTCTGAAACATATTTCTAAACAATGCTTAATTAGTTTACATTAATTTGAGACCTGGGTTAATTAAAATTAGATTCCTTTAAAACAGGTAATTGAATTTACATTGAAATATATTAAATCAGCATTTAGGTGCAAAATCTTAATTGTCTTGACCATTTCTGTGGGTCAGAGTCTCAAGGGAGGTATCAGCTCTCTGCAGCTCCCTTTGCCTCTCCCCTCTGGCACTGCTCAGGGGTATTATATTCTTAAGCAGTGAGCCCTGTGCTCGTCTCCTGCTTCTTCTGAAACAAGGAAAACCTGTAGCCCAGCACAACCCCTTTACACAGCCCTAGTTGTCCTCTTCTGATGGTTCTGTGATCTGATGTTCTGTTCTGTGCAAAACCTGCTTTGGAAAACTTCATACTTGGCGAACACTGGAAGAAATTACAGTCTGCAGAAATCCAAGGCTCTCAAAGTGTTAACAAAAGAATTCTTAAATCTTGCATGTACAATTTCAATTGTACTAATAGTCATTCAGACTTGCATCTCATTGAGAAGCATTTTTGTGCTTCCCAGTGCTGTTATTGGATCCTTTTGTCTTTTAATAACATACACAAAAGATTACTTTACATTAGTAAACTTCCAAACAACACCTAATATAGATGTGCAAGCATGTGTGTTCACCATTTGAAAATTCTTATTATTTTACAGAATATTAAAGCACCAGGCCCACCCTCCCTTTTTCTCTGCAGAGAGTGGAATTCCTGTTTTCATAACAAAAAGGCATCTGAGTATTTACTGTGTTAGCCTGGCCATGGTAGCTCATACAGACCATTGACTGTAATTCTCTGTTGAACAATCTTGAGTGTGAATATATATAAAAGAGCAGATGGTACCGAATATTGCAGTTTAATTCCAACATGCAAACTCTCACTATCATGGGCTGAGGTGTGAGCCTCTACTTTGTCATCCTTGCAGGTGAAACACGAACAGAAATTTAAGTGAGACATAACAGGAAGGCTGAGTACTTGTGACTAACACTTGCCATTCATGGTGCTATAAGGATCTTATATTTCACTTTTTGTATCCCTCCTTGTTGAACCAAACCAATCACTAGCACTTGGGTCCATGCTTAAGATTTTGGCAGTCCTTTTTTCCTCTGTGATGACAAAACCAGCTCAATGCCCTGTTTTACAGTAATGCTGTTCAAAGATGCATGATGATAGACTGGGAACAGTGCAGGTTCCTATTGCTGAATTATTGTGTAATGCTCCCATCAGCTGTACTGAGGGTGCTGAGAAAAACACATCACGATGTGTGTGAGGCACATGAGAAATGTGCACTGCAGAAAAGCCTGACTCTCTTTTATTGAACTATAGGGTGTTTGTAGGTGTGGGCAGTGCGGGAAAGCTGAGTCGGCAGATCTGGATTGTTGAGGACACAGTAACTTCATTTAGGGTTGTGGGTGTTTAATAACCTTGAAAATAGAACTGCATGAAATGCAATTTAAGGTGTGAGGCATTTATGTCTGCTGAAAAAAAACTGAAGAAATTACACTTTGTATCTAGAGATGAGGAAAAATTGCCTTGTGTTTTTTCTTTGAAAGACTGTTTTTCATTAGTGTATCAAAATGCTCACTCCGACACATATGAGCAGAATTAGTTTCCCTGTAAGAGGGATGGTAGGGTGTTTAAGTGGTATTGGCTATAATATTGCAGATCACTGGGTGTTAAAAGTGGTTGGATACTGAACCAAGTAATTGAAGCCTAAGGAGGGGCTCAACTTCCACTTTTTGTTTGGGTTATCCCCAACAAAGGGTTGCAGTGGCTAATGTGACATAACCTGAATTGTCATTTAATTATTTTTAGCAGTGGGCACACAGTTGTAGTAACTCTCATATTTAGTGATAGGACAGGTATCAATCACTGACATTCACATTGGCTGTACTGGCTTAAGCTGAGTCTCCATTTTTTTGTTCTTATGCAGTTTGGTTTAAAGAATAGGTGGAATACTATGTGTATAGGAGTGTCTTGCAACCCCTGTATAACCCCTTGGCCTGCACTTTGGTTAGGGTAATGTAAATCCTGTGTCTAGCCATCTGGGACTCTCCAGAGTGCAAAAACATGATGGGATTTTGTATGCTTCAGCCTAAACTACTCAAGATAACACCTTGTTGTGACAGGTGTTATCAGGATGGTAACAGATATCCACTGGCAAGACATGGACAACCAGCAGTGCCATGGGCCACTGGGCCAGCACATTGTGGCAAAGGCTGACTGTGCTAAGGGTGAACTGTGTAATTAACTGGAAGTATGTGTTGGGCTTTTGGATGCACTGCAGTTTGCTTTCAGACATTTTCCTGAAGCACAGGACACTTGTTTAGGCCATTGTTAGTGGTCATCAGCCACTTCTTAAAGTGGATAAACCAGCGGTGAGGACCAGTCATAGCCAGAAGAGTGACCAGTTATCAGGTACCACTCCATCTTGGTGACCAGTCCCTGGAAAACCTCATGTTTATTTCCAGGTCTTCTTTGGTTTCAATTTTTTTTTGTGGAGAGAAAGTACCCATAATTCAATAAATGAGCCATGAGCAACCCCAATTCCTCCCTTCTTTGTCAGGAAGTCAGCAGCCAAGGCTATAAACCAGAATTTGAACAGTTTGTTCAAATGCTTTGTTTGTTTGCCTCTATTCCCTCAGTCAGGAACTTGTATGAAGGAGTCCTCAGGCTGGGACAGCTATGGGCCTGACTGGCTGGGAAGCATTTCTTGAAGATATTTAGGGGGGAGATAAATGACAGGACAAATGACTCAGGTTTTATGTACATCTTTAAGTTTAGAGGTGCAGAGTGGAATCAGATGGGATTTCTGACCCAGTGGGAGAAACACAGCGCACAGGAAACCATCTGGAGTGAGGTCTCTCTCTCCCTTGGGTGGGACAGGCTGTTCTCATCTCTCTGTAATGCACTGTACTGCCTCTGCTTAGTCCCAAGCTTATAGCACTACGCTGGGCTGTATGAACATGCCCTGTGTTCTTCACAGTCCATCACAGTTTTGCACCATCCTTAGGTCTGAAAGGTTTCAGTGATTTTGTTACCTTGCATTTCTTCAGTGGGGCTCTAGAGGACAGCTTTGGTTGCTGCTCGGGACAGAGGCCCCACTTGTCTCAAGGCTTGAATACCATTTACCAACGTTATGCTCTCTAAGTCATGACACTCAGCTTTACCCATCACTGCTTCTCAGTAATCAATATGAAAAAGAATGCACAAAGCTAAGCAGAGGCATGTTTAGATTTGTAGCTGCCCAACAAAATGAAGAAACAGCTCTGCTGCTTCCTACTCCCACGTTAGAAAGTTTGTAGTAAGAGCAAGTCAAAAATCAATCTGCAAATGGACTAAGCCAAAGTCTGAGATGAGTTCCTGATGTATGTTTCCTTTAAGCCAAAGGGACTCAGTTCCTAAGCAAATGTCATTTGCTGTTATTTATTAGATTATTACAGTCTTTTAATGTAAGCCATAATGTGTTTCAGTAAGCAGACATGAAGAACACTTCTCAAACCATGAACTTCAGAAAGTGCACATCTCAAACTAATTTTACTGTATGTCCCATCACTCTTCTGCTACTGGGAGCAGCACACAATCATTCCATCACTCATGCCCTGTATTCCTGGTTCAATAACCCTGTCTCTGTTCTCCTGACCAGCCACCCCTACTGAGCCAACACTCTCCTTCATTTCCTCCCTACTGTGTTCAAGCTTCTCCCTGTGTTTGATCGTCTCTGTGGTTCTTTTCTAGTTTATCCTCTCTGAGTTGGAATGACCCAAACTGTGTGCCCTGTTCACGAAGTCTGAATAAATGGTTTTCAAATGATGTGACTATGTGTCCTGTTTTGTTACCTGCTCCTTTTTTAGTGTTTCTTAGCATTCTGCTGGGATTTATCATTGTGACCCCACTGACAATGGGGCTGGTGATTGCAAGAGCTACCCAGGCCTCTTTCCTGAGGAGATAATTGCACATTCAGAGCCTGTCACTGTAGATACATATTTAAAGGTAATTTTGTGCCCAGATACATTATTTTGCACTTATCAGTGCATACATTTTGTCATCTGCTCACTTTATATTATGTGTACCTAAGATGTAAGTCTTAGCTGTCAGCATTAGGTGTCATTATTCTGCATAATTTTGTCATGCTATTATTCAGTGCTCTGTCAGGTAGTTTGTGACCAGATTAAACCTCCTGAAGTCCCAAAGCACATCTCTAAATGGGATCCTGCTGGTTAACTGCTGACAAAATGACATTTATTCTCTATTTCTAGACATGAGAGGAATGTTCCTTCTACCCACTGATTGTTTAGCTTGCAGGATGGTACCATCTACCCTTTTGTATCTCATAAACAACCGGTTTCCCTTTTAATATGTTGGAAGGCATCAAAAGGATGGATCAGCTTTTTCTTTGGTTAGTTTCAAAAACCTTTTCACTGTCAGTGCTTGGAAATGAACCATACGATCCCTGTAACTATCAATTAGGTTTGCTTTTTTTGTACACACAATCTCTCCTAATCTGTGTCGTGCACATATTTTTTTTTTTTGCAAATGGGCAATTCTGAGACATATTTTGTAATAACAGGCAATATCAACTGACAGTTTTTCATCCCATAGGCAATATGAGCATCACAAGTAAATACAAGTGTTTAAAATGGACATTTCTGAGAGTTTAAAATACGTATTATTTCTGATAATTATGAAAGTGACTTTTTAATTGCTCAGACTCTTTGATCACCACTGATTCAGTGATTGCTCTCTTATGTAGAACATAGGGGAATTTAACGGAAGATGTGAAGTTAATTTTTATTCTTATGACATTTTTGAACAGAATCTGACTCATACCTCCCTTTAGTTTTTGCTCAATGTTCAACAAAAAGATGAATGTTTTTTATGATGGACTATAAGCTTTTGATTGTCCTGCTAAGCAGCAGCTGCAAAATCTGATGCAGTTTAGCGTGTGACAAAGCTGAATGTCACCCAGTAACTCATTTGAATAGGAGCCAAGCCAATATTCCTTACTGGGGAAACATGCTCACTAAAATGTTTTTATGGAACTAGGATGTCAGATTCTTGATGGAAATTTGAAAATTCCTGTTTTGGGTGCACTGAAAATGAGTTGTTCAGATGAACAAGCTATTTATACAGACATGTGGTCAATACTGGGTACTGGTTTAATCTTCTAGTAATCCAGACATTACCATATGGACAACTTGCACAGATTGATCCGATGAGGCCTCACTGGGTAAATGAATATCCTGCCTCAGTTAATTTGCTGAGCTTTTATGTTGGCTTTTATCAGGAGAAAAAAATGCCTTCCAGCACATAGTTTATTCACAGTGACATATAAAATGAGACTGATGACAATCGACACAGGTTTAAGGCAGCTTGTTTGACAAGCAGCTCATGATGGTTTGGACAGTTATCTGGAGGGCTTTCTTTCCATACTTCATTGTTTTTAGCCAATGCACAGCCTTTCCAATGTGGAACCACCTTTGCACATATCAGAGAAGGCACTCAGTTTTCTCTTGAATTTTGCTTTCAGTGATGTACCTGCAGTAATTTTGTTTAATGCCATAATGGGTTATTTAGTTTTGTTATCAACCTCTGCTTTCTCAATCTTCTGTCCTGTGAGGAACTGCCATATTCCTCCTCTGTAGTTTTCATTTCCCAGGGCATATACAAAGGCATCCACCGTTGGCACAGTCTTGGCAATAAGGGCAGGGATCTGTCAGGAGACACAATATTTATTACTAGGAAAACACACCAAGAAGCCAATGGGCTGATTTCAGCCTATGTTTAGTTTCCCTTTACCAAAAAAAGCCTGACTCCAATGGCATTAGCTTGCTACTCCCAGACAGGGGAGAAGCAAAAGCAATTTTGCTGGTGGGAAGTCCTACTCAGGAAATTATAGTTTCCAGGAGAAAGAATTTATGTTGGCATTGCCTGAAACAGGGGTAATTCAGTTGAGAGTGAATACAGACACTTAGGAGGAGTAGAAGGTGTGCCATGGACACCTCTGGATGGATAAACAGGCTGATGTTGCTAACACATCTAATGTGGGATACTGAATACAGTAATGCATTTGGTGACCTGAAACTGGGCTGATTTTGGGGCATGAAATCAAAGTTGAAAGGTTTGATGTGATATTATTAGTCCAAAAAGTGGCTTTGGAGCCAAGACGCATAGAAGAAAGGGGGAAAAGGAGGCAGCAGAACCTTAGGGGAATGATCAATTACAGCTTCCTTAAGGAGAGAGTTAAGTATTAGAAATATGAATGAGACAAACAGTCTCTTTAAAACTGAAAATTCTGAGCTAGTACCTCACTCTGGGAAGGACACAAAAAGCTCCTACATGGCACAGAACAGCACAGGTTACACACCCCTAACTAACTGCTAAAGAAAAATACCCCCGACTTCCTAAATTTTTGCTTGTTCGAAGCAGTAATGCAATGCCTGTTATATCACTGTGCTTAGCTGTTTTCACTAAAAAATGGTAGATGAGCAGAATGCTTTGAGGAAAAGAAGTACTTCTTGTATACATTTTTACAAGTAAAGCCAGTAGTGAGTAAATAGGCATTGTTCCATAGAGACAGAGAGAGGAGAGCATTGCATTGTTCGGGCTCTGAGGTGGCCGCGACGTACCATGCGGTATTTTGGTGGAATGAACATCACATTTTCCACTGCTGCGTAGGAGCACAGGAGGCAATAGGGACCCCAGCAAATAACCAGCGTCTTCAATGGTAAGCCAGTATTAAACTGAAAACAAGAGCAATAGGTTTCTTTGTGTTTCATGATCACACACTGCAACAAATGGATGGAGGAGGTCCTGTGGGACTGTGGCTTGTGTTCAGTAGCACGAGAGGATCAGCCAACAGGATATGGGACAGAACAGTGCAGCAGAACCAAAGCCTGATCCTGGGCATGTGTGGGGAGTGGCAGAGTGGCAAAACACCTTATGGTAGATCAGCTAAATCAGTGTGTGCTAGATATAGAAGGTATGGTCAATAACTGCTGCTGAAGGGAGAGAGTAATGTGAAAATTTAAAAGCAGATTAAAAGGAATGATATTTTGCTGACTTCCCAGATGGTCTTGCAGACAAACTGTGTGAAGCCACTGCTATACTGGTGCAACAAATGGATGCAGTAGCTATGTTGTGGTAGGAGGATTTCTCTGTCCTTTATGCTGGGGCCCTATCCATAGTGTTCATGGCCAGCTGTTCCCAAATATCTTTTAAATATTAATGACTAAGGAAGTGGTAATTTCACCCTTAGATTTTCTGCATTGCAATTCGTTTGCACAGCTACAGAGTATTGTGGGAAAGAAATCACATGCTAGTGCATACAAACTCACTGGAAAAAAGTAATAGATATAATAATGAACACTTGAGATTTGTTCAAGAAATACGTGGAGGGCACATGTATTTATTACAGTCAGCTACAAACAAGTCTGCCTGACTCTCTGTCAATATAACATTTCTCTTGAGATCTGACTGTCTTTACTGAGTGCAGGGGTTGGGCAGTGCCCACCAGCCATGCATAGTGCCCCAGACTGTACAGCCTGCACCTCAGCAAACAACTCATATAATCGCCACATTACATTCCCATAAACCTGCCACAGCAGAACAATTCCTTTGTTTCCAGCTCATAAAGATTTCTCAATTTCCTCAGCCAAGTATTAACATAATATGTATGGGAAGGCCCTTCTCCCCCATGGGGTGCCTGCTTGTTTCCTTGCAGAGCTGTAGTTCTGTCTGACTTCCTCAGCCATAAGCCAGAGGCCTGTAGCAAAGCAGGAAATAGCAATCCTTCCTGAGATAAATTTCTCTGGATAAATATTGAAATGCTATTGGTAAACATTCTGTATACTCTGTGTTTATTTTTTGAGGAGAGTTGGACCAGTGTTGGTGGAGGGAAATCTTCAGGATCACTGGTCCAACTCCCTCTTTGATGGGGAGCTGTTCACACCACTACCTTGGGGCAAATGTGGCCTCCTGGTAAAATGTTGACATTTCCAAGGATAGTGTTACCATGAACTTTCTGAATGGCCCATCTTGTGTTGCACTACCCTCCTACTCAAGTAGCACTGGGGAGTTACGACAGAAGGAGCGGAGTCAAAGTCTTTGTGAAAGAAATTGGTTTTTTTCAAGGACTTTGTCTCTACTGAACGCAGCCCTCTTTTGTCAAGGTGCTACAGGGGTTCAAGGAGCTTTCTTACCTTAAAGTGCCCAGTTTTTCTGAACTTTTGGTGTATGGACTGATAGGCTGTCAGCATGATGAAGCCTGGGATCATGAAATTGAAAGTGGACAGAGCAAAAAGGAATGTGACATAGTTTCTGGAAAAGGTGAAGAGGGAAGAAAAAAAGAGGGTGTTAATGCAACTCTAGTGCATCTCTGTACACTTGCCGTAAGTATTTACCAAATTCTAATTTTAAAATTGCTAAAACCACTTTTGTCAACGTGCTTTAGGTGCATCATTTGCTGAAGGCCAGTTAAGCTGTGCCATGCTATTGTGTGTGGAATGGATAGTATTGTAGACAATCACAACAGGTGTTTGTATTCTAAACCCAAACATCACTACTCGGACATCTGTGCTGGCCTGCATAAAGCCAAAAGCATTCTGAAAGAGTTTCAGGGTTTTAGGAAGCCCTAAACCCAGAAAAGGTGCAGCTGGGTGAGGGAGTGGCAGAAAGCTGAGCACCAGCCTCTCCCACAGAGGAAGCTGACTTTAACTGTTCTGTGCGCCACCGTGCGAGTCCAGGCAGCCTTGGGCGATGCCTGCCTTGTCCCAGCTGCTGGGGAGGGACATCTGCCCCAGGAACAGTGGTGGGCACAGCTGGGGGGGTTTGTGTGCCACCAAGGCCATCCTAGGGGATGGCAGCCTGCACTCTGCTCCTGTGGGAGCTGGCCCTGGCCCTCACCTGTCCCCTTTGCTGTAGTCCAGGGTGCAGCAGGTTCGGAGGGGTTCGTAGTCATATTCTCCCCACCCCAGTAAGGGCATCACGGACCAGAAGGCAGCAAAGAGCCATGCAAACACCATCATGGAGGCAGCTGTGCTCCACTGCAGCCTGCTCCCTGTGGGAAGAGGAAAGGGGGTCTCCATGCCCCGAACAAAACCACTGGAAACAGCTGTCAGGCCCCTGGGCCTCAGGCAGAAACAAGCAGTTGTTCATGTTTTGTATCCTGAAGCTGACCCAAGTCTGGAGGAATCAGTCTTCCATGAAATATGAAGGAAGCTTTTAGCACACAGCAAACCGTACTTCCCTTTTGTGTGTTTTACTTAGATAAATGCTGTATTGCTGCTCAGCTTTGTACCACACTGGAGATATAGCTGCTGTTACAAACATTATATTTGTGTGTTTGGGGAATGTGTTTAAAGACACAGATGAGGCAGAGAGTAGAATGAACAGAGTGATGCAACAAACAGTGTTTGAAAAAACAGAGTCCCATGGCAGAGCGTGGGTCAGATCAGAAATGTGACTCTGCACACACTCTCCAGCTCTTGCCTTCTTCCTTCCTGCCTGGCCAGGAGGGCACAGCATGTGTGGATATCTAATATACTCTGTTCTAAAATTACTGGTCATCAATATATATGTGAATATATATATACAACCTGAGAACAGAGCTTGCTCTAAAAATACTACTGGACAAGTAATTTTGCCCTTAAGACCATCACTTAGCCTGTAACAGGAAATGTGAAGCTCAGCATTAGTAATTTTTTTCTAATTTTATAATAAAGTGTTCCCTTGTGCTTATCTCATCCAGTTTCATCAAATACCATAGGAATGTAATGAAACATTGGAAACTTGAGAAGACACAGGAAGTATTTCTTCATGGAGAAGGCAGGCTGGCTTCCTTGCTGCTGCAGGATATTGTGCTAGCCCCACTGCTTGCATGTAAAAAGGTCTCGATAATTTTGTTATTGAGGCCAGTGCCTGTCATTATGCCCACTGAGCAGCCCATGACATCAGCAGCACCAGCAAGAACAGTGACTTTCCCCAGCACTCCCTTCTAATCCAATCTCCCATTAGGGACAAGTAATGATGTAATTTTCACTGAGGCTGGGAAGCAATCTTTTTGTCTGCCCTTAGACAGCATCATCCTGAGAGCAGGCAGAAAGATTCAGGGCAATTCTGATCTTTCCCTGAGAGGTGAAGGACTGGGGATGAGGTGAGTCCCTGCTGTGGGGCCAGATGTGGGTCCCTGCTGTGGGGCCAGATGTGGCTGACTCATGGGTGAAGGACATCTAGGGGCCACACAGGCTGGAGATCCCCATGAGACAGCAGCTGCAGGAAGAACCACAAACTCTAAAGTAGCTATTTTGTGTTGTACTGTTCTTGTATATTTTGAAAAGGAAAAATAAATGGTGTTAGTGAAACTGCCCTTTTTACAGAAGTTCTTGTTCCATTTCTCTCCTTTTTCTTATCTTCCAGAGGTTCTTCAGGGAAAAAAAATAAAGTTTGAATTCCATTAAAAATCAACTGGAAAAATTTATTTGGTGCAGGTGTTCAAAAATTAATCATGGGAAAAGACAGTTGTACACATTGCAATTTAAATACCAGGGAAAATTAAAGAAAATACTCTGTATGGAATATTCTAGGCTTTATATTTGGTACTTGCAAAAAATTTTTGATTTTTTAGTAATTGAAAACATAATTTTGCAATGATTACTTCACTACAGTGAAGAATTGTTAATAATGACTAGTATCAGTCTTTCATATGATTACTACATGGAAGATATATTTTGGCTGCAAAGGCTTAAATGTAGCTTTGTAGTACTCACATAATATGACTAAAGAATTGCATAGATGAAAAGAAAGGAATAGTTTTTGATTTAGGGGACTAGAAATAGAAGTGCAACTTTTTAGTAATTTGTAATTATTCTTAAACTCCCAGTCCAAAGAAGCAATGTAGCCTAAGCATTTTATTACTTTAGTGTTTGTGCCTTTTCTATGAAAACTGTAGGGAAAAGTTTATTTTAGTTACTTTTCTGTGGGAGTTAGGGATCACCATTTTCTTATTAGATTTAGAATAAAAGGACTGTGCAATAATGGAGTCTGGCACCAGGCATGTCTCAACAGCCTGCCTTTGGAAAGCTCATTTCTGGGCCTGAGCTCATCTTTTCTCTCCTCTTCCACTTAAGGGGCCCCACTCTGGATGCTCAAAGAGGAGAGAGTCAGAACTAACAAAATTAAATTTTTCCTTTTGGCTTTGACCTTTTGCAAAATGAGATTAATGGCGAAGTAGACCTGGTGAGATCAGCTGCTGGTTGACCCTTCAGAAAATATTTACACACTCATCAGAAGTAGCTAAAAATCTATGAATGTAAATGAATGTATGAATGTAAAATCAAACAATCTTGAAATTATTTCAGTTTTACTCAGAAAAAACGCTTTCGGTACAAGAACAGTGCTGTGCTCACATGGCAAAAATGTCCTTCCCTGAGAAGGCTGAGAGCAAGAACACAAGTTGAGAGCAGTTCAGGTTTTTTTTGTGCACAGCAGGCCATTGCTTTACCTTAAATGCCTTTTCTTGGCCTGATAAAATTTAATGTAATAGCGGTGCAGGTCCTAATTCAATTAAATGCATATGTATGGGGTTCAGCATATGCTTACAGATATAATTCCTAATTAGGGCCCAGTGCTGATAGTTTGGTCCTATTAAGTCTAATCACTCTTGTGCTCTGGTTTTCTCCCTTTGAAAAGCAGAAGGGAAGCCTCGCTTTTCCACACGGTGAAATATTAATACAGGGAATTTTAAACAATTTCTCTAATTGCGTTGGAACAGAAAGACTACTCCCCCATCATTCCAAGATTATTAAAATTGTGAGGCCAAAAGATGAACTTCTAGCAAGTGCTAGATAGAGCATGGAATCTTAATCCTTTTGATCATGAAGGCCAGTTTTCAGTGATATAATCATAAACTATATCTCGGGGTTTTGTTTGCAGAAACATTTATGATTTATTCAAACATTTAGCTTATTTTCACAGACTGAAAAATACATCTCTGACACTGTGGCAGATTTCAGTCTGCTGTTCAAAAGGAGTGCTCAAATAAAAGGTCAACAGGATTTTCTATGATGGAGGGGAAAAATAGTCCCTTTTCCTCATTCTTGCAAATGGTTAAGTTATAATAGCTGTATAATATTAAGTTATAATATATTCCAGGATAATATATGGCTTGTACCAAACTTAATGGCATGCATCATTTAAAATTAGCTAAGTTTGTCAAAGACAGAAATATCTGAAAATCTGATAAGGAAAAATATGTATCAGTCATAAATAAAGTAGATGTTAGCACCTACTTCATCTGCAGTGCAAAAAGCACCAGTCTCTGGTGCTCACAAGTATTCATTTTTTATAGGAAAAAGAAAACTGTAATGTGTAATAACTTCTTTTGTGCATATTATTATAGAAAGCTCTTTAAACTAACCTAATTAAGGGACTTTTTTACTCCTTTTTTTAAATTTTACTGTGGTTCACCTTGATCTTAGACTGTCTTGGTGATTACCTCCTGGTCCAGTGAAAAACGCAGTTTTGTGGTGTTTATCTATATAAACATCAACATTTTGTCAGGGAAACTGATACAGGTGCAAAACTAGGTGAAGGGAATGTGGCAGGGTGGCTGCAGTCAGTGTGACAGGAATTTAGGACTTAATCCTAGTTTAACAGAGCTGACAGCTGCAATTCTAGGAGATGGTAGTTTGGTAGTCTTTGAATGCTGATATAACAACCCAGGTTACCTTGGTTGTTAAGGATTAGATAAAAGTCACTGTAATTCTACTTTTAGAAATTGAATGCTGTTATGAAATCCCTGCTGGTTTTGTTTGTCTTCTCTTTCATAGTATTGAGAGAAGTGTGGGTGTAAATCACTTCAGATTTTCTGCTTCCCCTTAATTCTTAAATGCAAGTTAAAAATCTATATTTTTTTTCTTTCCTTTTAAATCTGTAACTTTATGTGTGCTTATGAACTGACCAGGATCCTTCTCCTCTTCAGAAACTTCTAATGGCAGTGTGAATGGAGTGTGAATGGCCAGAGAGGAACTGACAATGTCTGTCTTGATCTAAACTGTCACCTTCTGTCCTGAATACTTGGCTGCTGAGAGACAGCTTCCTCAGAATCTGCCCTTTTCCTCTTCACTGTCAGGCACTAACATATAACTACTTCTGTTTTCTCCTTTTCCTCCTAATGATCAAATTTTAAAATCTTTTTTCACATCTTGCTAGAGATGACATTGATATTCTTCAGACTCCCCTGCTATTTCTACTCTTATTGCATACTTTTAGGTGATTTCTCTAGTTCTCTCCTCTTTGCCATGAAAGTAGCATCTTGTAGACCCCAGAGCCACACTTAGGGGATGAAAACAGTTGCCCAGTGTGGTTGCCTGGAAGTAAAAAAAAAAAACAAAAACAAACAAGAGAGGGGAGAGCAAAATATCCTGACCTTCTGTCACTTCCTGACTTCTCTGTCACATGCTGACTTCCAAATCTAAAAACCTGGTCAATTTTCAGAACGTTGGTGAACATATTTGTGATATTAGCATCCAGAATGGTTGTAAAGTCCCAAGTTATCCTATCATCATAGTAATCTCTTACATTCTCATCAGCTCTTTCTTCCCAGAAATACAGACAGTGAATAATCAAGCACCAAGCAGATGAATGGCACGACAAAGCTTTTCTTGGGAAACTGTTAGGACATAACAAAAAAACCTGGAGATGATGTAATTGAGCTTGGAAGGAGTACCAGATCCTGGGGAGTGAAGATAAAAGGCTGCTAGCCTTGTGTTTTAGGTAAAGGTATTTTGTACCTTCTGTACAGGCATGCAACTCACAGAGTGTCAACAGGAGTTTAATGTATGGATTGAGAACACAGTATAGCCTGTGGGCTTGCTGTAGCACATCTATGAAATATCACTTAATCTTCCTTGCAATCAGCATGTGAAGAATTGAACCAGAAGGGGCTGGTTTTACTGGAATAACCACAGGGCATGAGCACCTTCTGGGATTTTTGTTTTGTTTTGTTGTTCAAAATGTTCGCTATAGGAGCCATGTTTGGCCATCAGTAAGTAACAATTTGAGCAAAGTAAAGAAGCTTGTGCCCTTAGGGTCCTTCTGCCTGTGCTCTTAATGTGTAGTGTATGTTCTTGACTGGAGGAGCACATGACACAAAAGCATTAAAGTCAGTGTGGCAGAGAGTAAAATGTCTTTCCCAGACATGCTTATTTTCAGGCTCTCTCTCATAAAATGCAGATGCTCCTCTTCCAGCTCCAAATGCATGTCAGTGTCTAAGGGGTCTTAGTATGGATTTAGCTCACAGCCTGCATTATTTGGGGTCTTTGTCTAGACATGAAAAAATACATTTCTTTGCCTGAGCTGAATTCCTGCAAAAATTGCAGAACAAAAAATTTGGCAGCCTTTCCTTAACAGGATCATCAAACTGACCATATTCCCTGTGTGCTTTGGGTGTCTTTTGCCACTTGCTACTGGAATCACATGGAGGCTGTACCTGAAAGGCTCTGTGGGTAAAAAAAGTCTTTTGCACCCCAAAATGCCTGTGTGCTGCACAAAGGGGCTGCTGAGCTCTGTCTGCCCAGTCATGCCTCTGCATGGCTCTGTTCCAACCACCGTCTCTGCAGAGGCAGCTCTCTGCTTACACCAAATTTATCTATAATTAGTGAACTCTGCATAGACATGATGATCTGTTTGGTGCACAGCAGGGTCTTGGATGAAAGCCCAAGATGAATAGATTTTTCTTCAATATGAGGAATTGAATTTTATTTGGGATTTTGTTTTAAAGATTACTTAGGGATTAAGAGAAAGCACAGCAAGAGCGTCACAAATTTGATGTGATCTGGATGAAGGAATATCTCCTGAAGGTGGTTGATAATTTCCCCCTGTATGGGAAGAAGTCCTTTGGAGAAACTGTTTATATTTTCTCTCTCTAGTGTAAGATAAACAAACTTATATATAAGATACACAAATGCTTAGTATGTGCTTGCTTTGATTCTCAGAAGCCTAAGCCAGCTGCCTTTTGCAGGATGTGGGTGAGGTTGTGAGGTAAATTGTAGCCCTTACTTGTACAGTAGTGATGGTATCGGTCCCAGGCAACGGCAGCGCTGGAGCTAATGCTGGCCAGTGCTGTCAGGAAGCCATGGAATCCATGGATTTGACAGCCATCAGAGCCATAGGGCCAGTATCTGTCAACAAACAAGGAATATGTTAAGAAAATGATAGAGAAAGGTGAAGACATTTGGAAATTGTATCAGCAGAGAGGGTACAACGATAGCCTGTGCTCGTCCTGTCTGAGAAACACTGTGAAAGATGTTACTGTGCTTGCTTTCAGGCATTTGCCAGCATTTTTCTTCCTGTGGTGTCTCTTACGGTACAACAGCTATTTGTACTCTCAATGCTGAGAAGAAAATATAACCCTGCATCTGTGTATTGAAAAGTTGAGGTTTTTAAATTTGAAATCTACATTTCATCCAATTATCCAGATCTTCAGGATTTGCCTCCTTTGTGAGGAGCCAGTTTGTCAATGTGTGCAAGTCAGTGCAACAAAACAAACAGATAAAGACTTGCAGACAAATTTGGGGTGAGTCTAGAGGTTTAGTGAAATGATATTTTGATACTCAAGTAGCTTCTATAACCACTGGTAAAGCTGGCTACACGTCTTCTCTAGTCAGTCTTATAACCAGTCAGTGATTATATGCAATAAAATCTGATTTTCTACTTGTCCAGTAGAAACATGTAGGCTTTTGTTTTACTGTTTCAGATTGAGGGAATGAGAAGGTTGTCCATGACTTATGGTAGAAAGAGAGCCATTTAATTAGTTAGACCTCTTAGAACTTAAGCTGTTAATTTTCATGTGGTTCTTCCGAGCATGCTTTAGGAAAACCCTTCTGCCATACCTGAGGAAGCTGGAAAAGGCAGCGATGAATGCGTTGATGCAAATCCCGCAGTCGGCCAGGGCAATGCTGAGAACCAGCAGATTGCTGGGCGTTCGCAGCTCTTTGATTTTTCGGAAAGAAATAATTGTCAAGCCATTCAGACAGAAACCAAGCAGGGCTGAAAGACAGAATTGTTTGGAGTGATTCAACTGGAAATGGAAAATATCTACAATGATACTGCTGTTTTCTTTGATGAGAGAACTACAATTACAGTGGAATCTAATGCACAGGGAATATATCTGTAGTGGTTAGTCTGCACGCATGTTACAAAGGGTTTCAGAAGGGAAGTCACAGAAGTCACACAAGCTCAAGCCAGTGATTCAGACATCATCAGTCCTGTGGAGCAGAAGTGGTTTGATCTTATTTGTAACTCTGCCTGTTGTTATAATAAGAGAAATTGGATTGTCAGGCTCCATGCAGGGACACATGGTTAAGGGTTCAGAGCAAGTGAGATGCAGAGGAGAGCTGACAGCCAGCACATGCTGCTGGTGTACACATGTCCAGGCCTGACTTCGATAGAGAAATGGTTTGTATTTAATATCCATTATAATATTCTTTTTTTTAAGCAGAGAAATCCCTCAGCCATGTTTCAGTCAGCCTGCCTCCCTTTAGGCTTCTCTCTCAGGGTAGCCTACACAGTGCTTGAATCACACCAGCTCAATCTTATTACTGCCCCTAGTCAATAGACTATACATGGAAAGGAATAATCTAATTATGAAAAGCATTCACTGATAGATTAAAGAAAAAAAAAATTATGTTGGTCCTCAGAGAGGGATCCAAGCAACCCGAGCTATTCACCCAGCACAGAGCTGTGCCACTCCAAAGCCCATCCTTCACTGGTTTAAACTCAAGCTTTGTCCTTTAATGCCCCTTTCAAGGCCACCTGAATTATTTTAGCTCTGATGACGCTCTGACTCAACATCCAGTCTCTAAGTTTCAGTTAGATGAGAGGCACTATGTCTTTCTGTTCTTCTTGGAAAAAGAAATTATGTAGCACAGAAAAAATCCTTATGCCCTAATTCTGTAAAGTAGTATTGTTACTTATGCTTATTGTCTTAATTCTGCAGTTACATAAGATGGATGATTTTTTCTAGTCAGAAATCCTGCTTCTACCTTAATTGCATTAATGGCTGATGGCATAACCATAGTAACAGCTGATGTGTGTCTGTCATTACACAACATATAACAAAATATTTCCAGGAGAAATATTTGGAGCCATTTGAGATCTGCTGTTTTTATTTCATCCCTGCCAGATTACCTCCCACCCACAGGCTAAAACTGCTGTCAACTCTCCCAAATGCAGAGAAGCCTTTAGGAGAGATGTATTCTGAGCATATTTAGAGTAGAGCTGAAGAGTTATTACTGTATCAGATTTTTTTCTATCTTTTCCCTGTTTTTTGAAGCCTCAGGCTTTACCAGATTCTGCTTTCTTGAAGGTCAGCATGAGTGTACAAATAGAGAACTTACTAAATTAAAAAAAAAACCCTTTGAATTTTCATTTTTAGATCAGCAAATGTGTCCACTTAACAAAGTGAATGCAACTCTTCACCACAACCTGTTTTTGCAAACTGCACTAAGAAGCTTCCATAAAAAAAAGGAGAGGTCTTCATTGCCTTTGTCTCAGAGTGTTTCAGAAAGTGAATTAATCCCTGATTATTTAGGTTGGTCTTCTAACCCAAATGACAATAATAAAGTTTTACTGCCAATCTATGGGGCACATTCTGCCTAAAACCCTATGGAAAATACTTGTGTTTAGTAAACCATAAATGTATTAGACTACACCTAGTTTTAACTGAAGGTTACCATGGGGTTCTTTGCTGGAACTTGCACAACTGCAGGTCCCCAGCAGGCTGCAGCCCCCGGCACAGGTCAGGGCTGGCAGGGCCGTGGTGCCACAAGCAGGTCCCCAGCAGGACCCGGCTCTCGAGCTCTGCCAGCCCCCAGCACTGTCCCTGTCCTCCTGCTGCTTCCTTCCCTTCAGGATCGGAGTGCAGATCCTGCCAGGCTGTGCACATGGCTCAGGCACTGTCAGCCAGGCTTAGCCCTGGACTCTGTTTAGGCAGCAGTCTGCCCCTGGGCAAGAAGTAGAAGCTTTTTCCTCTCTCTTCCACAGAAGAGTCTCTGACAGCATTTCCAGCTTTCCTTTGCAGCCAGATACAAGCTGGGGTGCAAGGCGAAGGTGAGCACCCATGCTCCAAGTTCATGAGGTGAGCTAATGAGCATTTATCCCACTCTGATGGTGCTTACAGCTTCTCCTCCTCTGCCTTAGGGCCCCACGACTCCCACATCCCCCTCTGCGCAGCACTATGCAGGAACGGGATCCCAGGCCCTGGGACTGACACCAACATAATCCTAGCTTTGAGCCTTTGCTAGCTGCCAGGTAGATACAAACTCACAGTTTGGTGGCAGTCTCTCAATAAGCGGCATATGCCTTAAGAAAAGATCACATTAGCTAAATGAAATTCATATGGTTTGTTACTTTTACCCAGCAGCCATTAATTGCAGTGCTACCAATGCAGTCTGGATGTATGCTAACAGTTTACAGGCTTTTTTTGAGCTGTCATGTTTGATTGTAAGACAGCCATCACAACCCACAAAACAAGCAGTGCAATTTTATTGAGAAATTATCAATCACTTCAACTTCTTTCCCCAGAGCAAGCTAAAATTGCCTTTAATAGTCAACAACAAAATATTACACCCCAAATTCCTGAGAAGTGAGTAGCAACTACTTCACTGCCACAACTATGTACAGAGTGCAGATATATATATAGATATATAGATATAGATATACAGCAAAGAGCTTGCAGCTCACCCTGATTTACTCACCAAAAGTACTGGTGATGTGGCCACTGTAACCAGGGTCAGCATACCACTAATGCTGCTGTTCACTTCAATTTTCCTTCCCTTCTCTTACTAGAAATAGGAAGAAAAAAATCTTATTGCTGCCACGGTCCCACACTGAACTTACCTTCTACCAGCAGGGCAGTGCCAATTGCAAACACTTCTATTTCAGTGAAGCCTTCAGGGAGAGGGTGTGCAGTGACCATTCTTATGGTAAATATGCCAAAAGATTTAACCTCTGCCCTTGGTTATAGCTGTGGGGCTGCCTTTTCTCTGGATCTCTCTACTTCCAGTAGCCCAAGGCTTCTTAAAGGAGCAGCTCACGTGCAAACACATGCTGTTATTATATAAAAGCTTTGGGGTTTTTACTCCCACCACTACAATCCCTGCAGGAATGTTATTAATGATGGGACTAGCATCAACCCGCACTCCCCCTTCCCCTGCAAATCGTATTTCAGACACCAGCAAAATGAAAGCATTCATTGCAATTACAACAAGTTCTTTGTAGACACAAGATTAAGAAACCTGTCCAGTTAATTTTGCAACACTGGAAAAGAATTAAAGGCTGTAGAACAAAGGAAACATGTAATTGGGGAGTGACCTGAAAAACAAAGGGGCACTCATTGAGTTGATAATTAGAGGAAAAGTATGAACCAATAATTTCTGCAGCTTGTGGATCTTCCCTTCACCCATTTTTTTAGAAACTGGCCAGTGTATTTTTCTGGCAATGACTGTTCTCTATATTAACGCATTTCCTCTTTGTTACTGAGGCTTAAATTAATGTGCACACTGGCACAGCTTGATTAAAGACAAACATAAATTACTGATTTGGGGCCCTAAACACACAAGGACATGAGTGAGTTGCTCAGTGGTGAGCACTCACAGGCATCACCTTGCTGTCCTTTTGGAGATGTTTGGGGACTGGAGTCTGGGTGTACAGTGGCTCTGGAGTATGTGCAGCATGCAGCTTGTCCAACCTCCAGCTACTGCCTTAACAAGGCGCCACTAGCATGATAGTTTCCTCTTTGATACATAACTTCCTTCATCCTGATAATCCTACTGCACAATGGGAGCAAAAAGGGACATGAGCACAAGGGATATGAGCTTCCCCCAGCTCCGGACCCACACTGTGCTGACTTGGCTCCCAGCTGATTGAGGTGTCAGGCAGAGTGAATTCACTCCAGATGCCACCAGAGCTTGTTCAGTTCTCCTGACTACACTGTGAAGTTTACATTTCAGGGGTGCATTTACAGTCAGGGGTGTTGGTTGAAGATAGTGGTGGATTTTTTGCAGTTTTCCTGAAATCTGTGCTTAAAAGATGTGGTGCTCAGGAGAACTGATTAGAGCTTCAAGGCTGTTGTGAAACCATCTTGGTGTGCTTTTTTGATCTCTGGTATTCAATTTACAGCTCTTTTTGATGTAGGTAATTGCCTTGATGGATATGCTCTTGGATTTTGAAGAGAATTCAGGAGGGCATGATATTTGTTAGGCTATACAGATGTTTGGTTTAAGCAGAGTAAAATTACATTGCACCACATAAATCCATTGTTATGTTTGCCTTTCACTCACCTACATGTCTTGATGACAAAGAAGGTGACAGTTCTGCCTCCTAGCATGGCAAATGAGTGATCTAAACCATCTTAAGAGTGATCCATTGTACGTTCTTGCACAAAAATTAGTGCTAGATCTTGTAAATGTGCTGTAAATCTTCCTAGTGTGATAGTTCTGAAAATGGATGGCTCATTGTAATGCTTGTCAACATAAAGCTGCACAGCTCTTCTAGACTAGGGATAAAGGACACAGATATTTGAACTACCTCCCTGAGGGCTGTCAGGTACTCTCGGTTGCCTGTCACTGCACTTCACCTTCGCTCCCAAGCAAATCTCCCAGATGTGTTACACTGCTGGTAGTTTTTGTGGAGTGTATTAAAGTCTGTGGGGCAAACTTTGCTCATTCCAATACTATTTCTTCTGCAAAAGTAGGCTACTACCCCGGTCCCCTTGGATTTAACAGACCCTTATTAGAATGATTATATTAACTTGTTGACTGCTTTTCTTTAAGTATCTTAACAATTTCCGTGTCTAAATCTCATTTAATTTATCAGTGCAGAGTCTAATTACATGTCAGTCATAGGCAAACTTTCCAGCGGCAGTTCAGCATCTGACTCAAGTGAAATTCATGTCAACAGAAATTTTACACATCAGCCTCTTTACACCTTTGCTGATGTTGTGTTAAGCTGACTTTCGAAGGGTATGTTGAGATAGTACGGAATGATATATCGTCCAATAACTTCAGCTATAATTTCAGGTTGTAAATGGTTTTCTGTAAGCAAAGAGGAGGTGCTAATAATGAATAAATGATTGCCTTTGATAGAATCTTCTAATGTTAGTTCTTTTTCCAGTTGGTAAAAATGCATTCATTTCTTTCTGCCCTTTTTATGTAAGATGTAACCTCACATTGTGTATTCCTGTGAAGTCAGGGAAAACATGCAAATGGGACAGGTTTGCCAAAGACACTCATTAACTCCTTAGTGATGAAGTTTTTAATGATTCCTTTCTATTTTATGTACTCTTTCAATAGCTACCGGCTCCTTCCAAATCAAGGGGAAAAGGTCTTTTGCTCAACCTGATGTTATCCTAGAATTTCATATTTTGAATTCCACTGATCTCCTTTCTGCATCAATAACAGATCTATTTCCTTTTACCCTCTCATTTAAGAATATTTCACTGGTTACTAATCTGTTTGCAAGGAAAACACAGAAAAAATATATGTTCTTGCCAGATGTCCCTATGGATTTCACAGAACTGTAGAGATTTGGTGAGAGCATATTAATCTTTGTAAAATATGCATTGGTACAAGCACAACAAAAAAAGGTGCAGTGCAAAGATAACAGAGGGCTCATGCACTCTGAATTTTCTTCAAGCAGTCAATGCAGATTACTGACACAGTATTTATATTCACAGCAAGAACTTTGTTAAATTGATTTATTATTATTCCTCTGCCTTTCTGATCCTTTCTTCTGATTCAAGTTTAACCGAATTTGACTTTCTGTGTTGAAATATGCCTTTAAATGAAAAATAGCAGCGTTTCAGCAGAAGTGGGCTGGAAATGCAGTCACCCAGAACTGCAGTTTGGTATCACTGAAATGAGTGGGAATCTCGGTCCTCATGGGAAAGGCTTCTTGCCAAGGAAAGGAAACAGAAAGTGTATTGTCTGGAGACCTTGTTGCAGTTGTGTAAATTAGTTTCAGTTTGGTAGGAGTGATAGGGAATATGACCCACATTGTAAATAGGCACCTGGTGTGGGCCACAGGAGGGATGATGCAGGGGAAAAGTCATCACAGCAGTGTGTGGACAGGCATCAGCCCTTTGGAAATACTTGCAGCCACATAATAACCCTTCTCAACAGTCTGGCAGTGTAACACTCTGCTCAATCTAATTTTCTCTGCAGTTGTCTCGGAGCTGTTGGAGGAAGTTGTAGTGGTGAAGGCCTGGACAGGGCAAGGAAGCTGAGGCAGGCAGGAGCCAGTGGCTGTGCTTTGGGGAGCCAGCGTGGCAGCCCCAGGTGTGGTGGGGGATGGCATGAGGGACTCAGAGCAGGATGGGATCCAGGGGTGGGAGGTGTTGTCTATGCAGAGGAAGGTAGAGGAAAGGGCTCACTTGCAAGTACAGAGAGAGCATCAAGGTCAGGGATAAAATCTGGGGAAAGCTCCTTGGCCACGCTGAGCGGAAATGAAGGAGCTGTAAACTTGGTGGGAAGTAAGAAAGCCAGGAGGGGCAACTTCAGTCAGAGCCAGAGCAGTGCTGTATGAAAGTCTCTTCAAAAAAGGACCCAGATCCATCACCTGCTCCCCAAATATAACACATTAGCCCTGTGATTGGCTCCATGAGGATGCAACTCCTGGGACCAGGCAGTGCTGGAACTGGCTTTCCTGCCCACTGCTGCACCTCAGTCTTTAGAGAGTCAGAACTTCCTGTAGAGCTGGGAATCATTGCCTCTACTGTTTGAGTTACCTCTCCAGAGACAGGTAGCTTAATTTACCGTAAGTTTGATATGTAATTCATAAATATATGTATAGCCACCCAGGTTAGAAAATTAATAAAGTTACTAGAACACTTATTGCATCCTAGACTTCTCTGTCTTTGCTGGATGTACCAATCATGATCATTATCAAATATGTATAATTGTTGCTCTGATCCTTCAAAATGCATTTTAGACACCTATAAATGTGGTTTTTTCTCAGTTAGCCTACTAGTTTTAGTCATACACACATTCACAGTATAATAAAATATGCTGTCTCTCTCTGCTGAATAGTGACGTATTTCAGGAGTTTGAAGAAGGCGGTCCTACAGAATGCAGGATGCACCTAACCTGTTAGTTTATTTCCCCCTTGGCACTGAGACTGTCCCACTGCAGAATAACAACTCCTCCAGGGATTACAGTTCAAAGACCAGTACTCAGTTATCAAAAACCCCTCTGCTTTCAAGAGGGGCTTTACTTGTATTAAGAAAGGATTGGCACACCAGCTCTCCTGTTTATTATTGCTCTTGTAAAGAAGCAATGTGATTCTCCCTGAACCATTCCTTGTGAGTCTACGCTGACCATGTGTGTAGATGAGCTTCTAGACCACGTAAGACATAAGCACATCTTTTTTCCTACCATTGTAGTATGATTTGTCTCAGCAATCTTCTACCAGTCTCTGTGTGTCGGGATTTCCCCACACTTCCTGCTAATATTTCCCTCACAAACAATACTTTAGCCTGAATTCTGCATAGCTTTCCTCAACTTCAGTGTAAGATCTGTGTTCACTTTTAGAGGGATTAATCACATCTAAATTTTTTCTCATATAAAACCCAAATGTGTTAATTATCTAGTCTGAGCTAGGCTTTGTTTACTGTTACTGGATGGAGTGAGCAGAGAAAATAACACTAAAAAAATAAAAATACACAAGGTAAAAACTTTCCTTTTCTCATTCTTTGTACTTGTTTCGCTTTGCTGAAAATTTTCTTGGTTCCTGTAAGAATTGCAGCTTGCAAGACGTTTACTAGAACTGCCACAAAGTATGTGCAAAAAATTTTGCACATACTCAGCCTGCAAAATCTCAGGGCTGTATTCAGATAAATCAGAGTAGGAAGCTGGTGATTGTCAGACTGGCAAGAGGGCAGAGGGTTGCTGTGTAAAACACTGTGCTCCATCTGCATTCAGGAGCCAAATAAACAATGCTGGAAGTTCTTGCACGCCTGAAGAAGCAAGATGAAACAGCCACTGTTTCCTAAGCAGAGGTGACTCTGCAGGACTTAAACTAATACTATTAAGGTCCAAATCAGAAAAGGTGGTTACAGTCAGCAGTATTACTGCATGACCCCCTCTGTCATGCAGCTGAGGATGCTAAGCCCAAAGTTAGCTGATTTTGTTGAACTGAGCGAACTGTACTGGATTTTAGGCAATAAAGGTACAGTAGAGATATGGGGCCAGGAATATAAACCTAAAAAATCTTCACTCACTTAAAATACATCAGATATGACCATGGTATGTCCAGTCATTAAATTGGACTATTGTGGATGTGTATGTGGCTGAGGCATCTCAGAGAATAGTACTTTTTTCAGTGAGAATGATGCTGCTGGACAGACATTTATGCCGTGCTAGGTGTGTGTTTTGGTAACTCCCTGATAAACAGTTCCTCTGCTGCTTTCCCTCTGTAGAGTTCATAAAGGGTTTGTCCCAGAGAATTTCACTCTGGGGCCCTGAATGTCCAATCCTGCTGGAGTTCGCCTGTTGCTGTGGGGCCTTTGTAGAAGAAGAGGAGAAGAGCTATGGCCATGGTGGATGGCCCACTCCTCCCCTAAGGTGAGGCAAGAGTTTGTGTCCAGTTTACCTTACTGGTTGCTGAGGGGCTCATTCTCCACAGACCTGGCGGCTCTGCAGCAGTGTCACGGACGCCCAGCACTGCACATTTGCCTCAGTCAGGGCGAGGCCTCTCTCGGTGCCCGAGCCCACAGGGAGCAGACAGGGAGACACCGGGTGGGTTGGCTGACACCCCTTCATCCTCCGCCAGCCTTTGCCTCGCTGGGCACTGCTGACCACAGCGGGGCCTTATGGGGCAGATTCTGCTGCATGGACAGAAATGGCAGCTTTCATGAGGGAGGTGTGTGAGTTTATCTCCCCCGAGGGCCAGAGGACTGCCCTCACGTCTGCTCTTCTGCACTGGCTCTAACAACCAAGGTAAATATGCCCAAAACAATTACCACTGATAGACTTGTAATTTGCCATGCAAAAGCTGCGTGGGTTTGTTTTATTTCTTCAGCATGTCCAGAGCTCTGTTAATGACTTTGGTCCTAGAGGTCTGGAGGAGCTGCCTTCATCAGCATTAAGTGCAAGATCCAATTTAGAATGACGTAATGCATTAACGTGCTCTCGACTTGCATCAGTGGGAAGGATTTTCCACTTTACAAGTGTCCTGCCAGAAGCTTCTTGGAGCTGCATTTACCTAATGAAATTGATTTAGTGTCTGGCCTGTGTTGCCTGCTAATAAAATCTTTCATACAAAATCATGATAATAAGGTATTTTATGGCTTTCATTTATGCTAATATATGCTGTTTGGTTTGCTTTATGCCATATTTTTCTAAGTATATGGAGAAAAGAAATAAAAATAAATTCTGTCCAATTGCCATATTAAAAATGAGCGACTTAGTGGGGTATGCTGCGTTTGTCACTCAGATACAGCTTTGGAGTTTGTGAGGAGAATCTTCTGATAAAACATTTCTGGCTTTTCTGGGAAAAAAAATGAAAACTATGATGTCAAATAATTAACTTAATTTAATAATTAAATTAAATACAAAGCAAAAATTAAATACAAAGCAAAAATTTTTCTCTTAATTATAGCCCCACCTAAGAAAGGTAAGAAAGACTGCCATGTGCTGAACTTTGCTAACAATAGACTTTGACCCCATTTGCTTTGCATTTATTTACACCAAAAATATAAATGGGAGATGTGGTTCTTCTCAGAGAATGCAAAACAAATTCTTACACTTCAGATGAATGACACTTTCTGACTACTTCTTTGTATGTTTTTTCCTACGACTGATATTTTTAGTTTGGTGCAGAGAAGAAACTGTTTACTTCCCTTCCTAAGTAAACAGCAAGGAGCGTGATTTTTATGGAGTGCAGAACTGTAAGTAAAGAGCCTAACTCCCACTAGTTTCATTATGGAATGGTATTGTCTGTCATGAAAAAAATGTTTTTACTCTGCACTGCAAAATGTGGTATTGATTTTAAAGTCTCAAATAAATGTCACCTGCACTTACAAGGAAATTACCTCATGAGCGTTCATTTTGCATTAGAGAGCATAATGAGTGAATAACTGTTCAATAGTTGGGAGGAGGTCATACACTTAAGGCTTAAAAATACCATGAAAATCTAGAAAGCTGCAAACAGTGCTTCAGGATAAAACAGAATTTTGTGTTGAAGCGAAATCATAGTCTGTTGAACACAGGTTCAAAATCAGGTTTTGCTTCCAGTTTCACTTCTTCCATCTCCCTGAATTAGGGAGGGAGCATGAATGTAAGCAGAAGCAGCACCTTCTTGCAGCCCACTAATCAATGCTGCCTCATGCAGTCCTTAAAGTGCGGGTACAGGCATCTACTCTTAGAGTTTCAAGGATCTCTTTCCATTGTCTTTGTTTCACTGATTCTCTCTGTTCTCTTCTGCTTGCTCCATTCTGAGACTTCTCCTCGCATACTGCATCCAGTTCAGGGACTAGCAACAGAAGGACCTGGACCTGCTGGAACAAATCCAGAGGAGGGTCATGAAGATGATCAGAGGCTGGAGCATCTCTCCTATGAAGACAATATGAGAAAATTGGTGTTCTTCAGCCTGGAGAACAAGAGGTTCTGAGGAGACCTTGGAGCAGCCTTTCAGTACCTAAAGGGAGCCTACAAGAAAGCTGGAGAAACTTTTTGCACAAGGCCATGTAGCGACAAGAGGTAATCACTTTAAATTGGCACAGGACAGGTTAGGTTATATATTAGGAAGAAATTCTTGTGTTTATGAAGCAATGAAGCACCGGAACAGAATGGCCACAGAGGGTGCAGATGCCCCATCCCTGCAAGTGTTCAAGGCCAGGTTCAATGGGGTTTTGAGCAACTGCTTCTAGTGGAAGTTGCCCCAGCAAGTTTGGAACTAGGTGATCTTTTAAGGTCCCTTCCAAACCAAATCAAACCATTGTGTGATTCTATGATCTATGAAGCCTGTGAACCAGGGGAATATATCTACTCCCTGTGCTCCAAGGCATTCCTCCTCCACTTCTTTCTCCTCCAGTTCCTTATGTCCAAAGCCTATCTGAGCTGGTTTCCACACCTTTTAATGAACCTCTTGTCGAGTTTCTGCAGGGTGAGGGCCTTTCTCTTGACCACTCAGATGCAGCCTAACACGGGTGTATCTGTGCCTTGATGGTTAACCCATCATTTGCATCACTTGGTGGTGATGTATCGATGAAGGATTTTAAGATAATAGGGTCAACATGGAGGGAAAACTCCAACACGTAAGTGCGGATAAAACATAACCGGGTTATTTTCGACTGGTCCTTTTCCCTCCCTTTTCCTCCTTCCAGAGACACACTTGTGAATACACTCCAAGATGTGAAATCTGTTAATGTTACCTCTTTTATTTATCTGGTTTTATTAATCTCTCAGCCTACCTCCAGGTCTTTCTCTTTCTTGTTCAGAAGCAACTCTGTCATGTTAAGTAAATAGCAGCTTTCTTGACAAAGTGCAGAGCATTAGCTGCTGCTAAGGCATGCTTTATTGATTGCTGCTGATTTTTACAAATCAAGTTTATTTCTACTGCTCCTGACATTTAGTGGTAACTTAAATGTTTCATTAGTGAAGCAAAGTTGAGGTTCATGAAAGCAAACCTTACAATACAGTTCTGCTTTCTACAAGTTTGTTATCGAAGAGCTCCAATGGAGGGTAACTACTTTATCAGATGTATTGAAAAAAGAAAACAGATGCAAGAGGTTAATTATGTTGCATTGCCTTTTCAAGTAGAATTTAACTTCAGATGTTTCAGTCAATGTTGTGAGTATTGAGCTGAGGCAGAGTCTGGGCAGCAAGGCAAGTTGACCAATGAGTACACTAAAAAAAACCCAATAAGCTTGGTCGTAGCTTGGAGATCATTAAGGGAACTGAGAAATTGTTAAATCTAGAAATGGGACCGAATGGAAGTCAGTGAGAGAACAACTATGGATAGTTAATGAGCAGCACTGCATTATGTTCTCATCTCTTCAGAAATAAATAATGGGATACTTGAATTTCTCTTTGAACAACAGTAAATGTAGAATGTGAAAATGGCAGAGGGAAAAGCAATCCTTTGGGTCATCCTCTCAATAAATGATTTCTGCAAGCTTTAATTAATTATCGGAGTAACTTATGAAACAAGCTCATGTTAAACAAGCTTATGTGAAACTACGGCACCATAAAATGTCTGTTTAATAATTAGCCCCAAACCACATCTAGATTACCTTGAAACTTTGGAAGTTCATTACCCAGAATTATTGAAAAATTACCAGCATAATTTCATTGTGAAGAACACAGGATGAACTCTGCATGAGAAGAGCTCCACTGCAGAAATCCTGGCGAGCAATCTTTGTTAGGAACAAGACTGATGTAAGCATAGTCATTAACCTCCAATTTCGTTTGGACACAGACAGGCGTGTGTTATTGCTGCACTTCTGAGTGGTAACTTCTCATGTGTTTCAAAAGGAAACACAGTATCAACAGGTCCACAACAGGGAGGAATGCTGCACAAATGAGGTGAGTCTTTGGCTGACCTTAAGACAGAGCAGAGCTTTTCTTAGCATTCCTGAATTCCTGCCACACAGCCCTGCATCAGGTGGCACTCCCCAAAAGGGTCCCTTATCTGAGCTTAGGTGTCAGTGAGTAAGAGCACAGCGGTCAGACCTGCAGCTGTGTGCTAGCCCTGGTAGAAACTGAAATATGTACATTTTTACTGGGTTATTAACTGTTTATCAGTATCAGGCTTGTTGCCAACAGTTCAATAATTGCTTTATCAAACTAGGAGTCTTTAAAAGAAAATAAAGCCTTTTAATAGCATCACTATATATCTATTTCACTGCTCTTAGATAGAAAGCTTACATTCCATTAGCAGGAATAACTGTTTTAAATCTTCCCAATACCTCTGCAAGGAAGTAAATTATTGCTAATTCCCCGTCAGACAACAGTTATCTTGCCTGTGATGTAGGTCCCCCAAAAATATATTTGTTTTTTTTTCTTGCATGGGAGCCCCAGACTGCCAGAAGAGAGTGTTTTGAGGGGGCTGCTGAAGGAATAAATGCCGTTAGTACGGTTCCAGGAAGCAATAAGCACCTTCATGAAAATAACTCAAGTCCCCATCCTTAATCCCTGCCTATCCTTTTTTATCTGATGGACTCAGCGAGGGCTGGACGATCACAGTGTGGCTGAAAACAAAAGGGAGTTAACAAGATGTGACCGGCCGATGGATAAAACAATAGGCGAAGCCCTCCACGCTGCCTAGAGCCAGGTGTGCTCCATGCCCAGGTCGCCATGTGGCTGGCGGTGACTGTGCTGTGCTGCTCGGCGCTGGCCGCGCTGCCCCGGGCGGGCGGCTCCTGCCCCTCGCAGTGCAGCTGCGCCTTCCACAGCCTCGGCGAGGGGACCAAGGCCAGGTACGCCGGGCGCTGCGCGGGGCCGCCGCTCTCGCCGCGGGGTCGGGGGGTGTTTCTGCTCCTCTGGAAGGACGCTCGCAGGAGAAAATATTGTGTCTGGACTTTGTGGCCATTATTTTTCCAGTTGCTCTGTGCTCTAGCTATATTTGCAGAGGATTAGCTTCTGAAAACACAGTAAGCTGATTTCAGAGAAAGCGTTTGGGCATCTCCTCTGTGAGAACAGAAGTGACATAATTATTGCTGGTGTAATGGCAAAAAGGGAATAAAAGTTAAACAATAATTTATTTTTTTTTCCCTTTATGCTGAAAATTCTGGTTCTAAAAGGTTTTATTCTGCTCTGCTGGTTTGTTGCTAAAGCATGACTAGATTTGATTCATGTTGTGGTACCAAACCCAACGATTTACTTAAAAAATCCTTCAGCTGGAGATTTTAGGAATAGCAATAGACTTTAGATAAGAATGAACTAAAAAATCAGACAGTGACCAAAAAAAGAAATAAGTTCATTCTCAGACAGGCAACTTTCTGTTAAAAAAGAAGACAAGACCAGAAGGACATCCATCTTTGAATGCAAAGCCATTGTACATACATTTCTCTGCAGGACTGTTATGAAAGAGTCTTTCTGAAGGGTAAGCACAAAGTATCTGACTTAAAGAAAATAGAGGCCATATTTTCATAAGGTGTGGTTCACAGGAGAGGAGGTTTTGTGACAGAGATACAGGATTTGCAAAATCCTTTGTAATAAACTTTTTCTAGACTGAAATATTTTTTTCATTACTGAAATGAGGTTTTTTGGAACCCCACAAAATAGCTCTGCTTTCTTATCTCTTTTACAGTGCTATAGATTTAATATAGAAACTTTCCCAGTAAGAAGAAGCATGGTAGAGACACAAGTGGCTTGCAATTGTTAAACGGGAGTGCAAGCGTGTGAGAGCCAATTATTGCTCCATAAATGTCACAGTTCCCAGGGGAATTTCCTCTCAGTGACTGGAAAAATCTATTGTGCATTTTAGTAAGATACATAATAAAGCAAATATGCATTAGTCCCTTAAGGAGCATAATGGCACCTTTTTTTCTGCATTATGATTCGTATTTCCCACTAGAAGGAGATTATCCCATACATTAAATGTTTAGTGCTCACTGACATAATTTAGGGACACTATGAGAAGCATTCTGCTTTACTGCCATGGTCTTTCTGTTAGTAAACATTTTGTGACATGACTACACAAAGAAAAATGTTTTACTGAAAGTGGATTTCTGGATTTTTCTTATTTGATAGATTTTCATCTTCCTCAAAATCTCAATTTTCAGCAGAGGGTGGGTGGGATTTAATGCCACAATAAAAGTGTTGGGTGAGAGTAATGTACTGTATTTTGATTATAAATTAACAATTTAACTGTAGGCTCAAATAGCATTTAAATCTAACAAATCTAATAAAACCACCTGAGCAGTTCAGCAACGTTATATGTTTTTGTTGATAGTAGAGGAATAATTGCCTTCAGCCAAAGCCAGTCTGGTTTTGACAGCTTTGTAATATTCTGTTTATAGAGGCAGTGTGATGGGAAAATGTTACTTGACTGATCACATCACATTTCTTGTGGTGTCTTGTTCAGGAAGTGGAGTGGAACACGCCCATCTAACCTATTACCTTTTGCAGGTGGCTTGGTATTTTGTTAAGAACTTGCCTTCCCCTACTTGCTGATAGGCAAATTAAAATTCAGTCTGAGAGACCTGTTTTATCTCCCTTCATTTCTCATGGCTCTCTACAATCCCAAGTCACAATTTTTTGTATGAAGACTGCAAAAATGCAGCACAGGCTTTTCATGCTTTGACCTCTAGAGATAAGAAATGGGGAGGAATGTTTAAAACACATAAATCTGCCTTGCTTTCAGTATAGCATTTTCCAAGGAGTTAGTTTTCTGTGCTTTCACTCTCATGACTATACATGCCTGCAGTGCAGTGACTGCTACCATCTTTACACACCTTCTATAGTAAAGCAGAGCTTACTCAGAGTATTTCCAAGGAGTTGTTAGCTGGCTTTCTTATCCTCATTTCTCAAGCCACAGTTCCTGTGTCATATTTAATCTATATAAGTTCTTGTCCTCCCACATGTCAATAAGGCTTCTTTTTGTAGGGCTTTTATAGTTCAATTTATGGATCCTTTTGTTTTAACTTGCACTAGAATCCGCTGTTCTGCATAAATGTTGTCACTGCTGTCTATCACAAGTACTCTAAAAAACTGATAAGAAAATGCACCAAGAACTAAATGGGCCAAGTTTGGACTCACACCACTCCAGGAGAGGCACAACACTGTGATCTCTGCAGTCAGAAGGCACAAATGAATAACTGCAAGTTGATGTATTTATGGTGATGATGCACAGATCAGCAGGAAGAAAGAAATGACAAGAAATCTTGTGAAAAAAGAAAGGCAGATCAAAATCTTACATTAAAATAAGGTTTTGAATTTTTTTTAAACAAAAGAAAGTCAGATATTTGTGACTTTCTTGTCCTTGTCTTTCCCCACCAGGACAGTGCTGTGTAATGACCCAGAGATGACCCTCCCTCCTGTGAACATCCCTGTGGATACAACCAAGCTCCGGATAGAAAAGACAGCCATCCGCAGGGTGCCGGGAGAGGCTTTCCACCTGCTTCACAACCTGGAGTACCTCTGGATGCCCTATAACTCCCTGGCCAGCCTCAGCGGGATCACCTTCAAAGGCCTTCGTCGTCTGCAGGAGCTGAGGCTGGACGGGAACAACTTAATATCATTCCCCTGGGAAAGCCTGGCTGGCATGCCACAGCTGAGGCTTCTGGATTTACACAACAATGAACTCACCTCAATCCCTCCAGATGCTGCTCGTTATGTGAAGAATATCACATACCTGGATCTGTCCAGCAATAAGCTGATGACTCTTCCTCAGGCTCTCATTGCCACCTGGGCCAACCTCCAGGCTGTTCCCTACTTCCCCAATGATAACTCCAAGATCATCCTAGGTAAGAGAAGTGCCTGCCATTTTGCAGGGGGCACAAATGTCAAGAGTTCATCTCCTTACAGCATTTTCACCCACTGCGGTTACCATAGCAAGTACACTGCTATTATATGTATATAATTTAATACCCCGAATAATGTGTGTCAATTCATTTGCATATTAACAAACTCACCTCAGGCTCATCACACCCATCTTACTATGCCATAAATTTGATTACTTGCTTGGATCTTTGTCGGACAAAATTGGTGACTCTTGCTCAAGGCTTTTTTAGTTATTGCCACTGCCATTTTCGATAGAAATGCAAATATGTTTACAGCTCTTCATCATTTGTGTGCTCTTTTCTAACAGCACTGTGTTTGGAATTGACCCATTTTAAGTAGAACTAAATAAAAGGCTGGATAATTTATTATGCCTAAATTAAAGAGGAATTATGCCATGACTGAGCATAAAATCCGGGTCAGAGTTGCCAATTTGTCTCTTCCCACAGCCTTGTTTATCTGTTCACACAGAATTAAACCTTAGACTACCCAAACACACCAAGATAATGCTGCCTTGAAGGGCAGCTATGAAGGTCCAAGAATACTCGTTTTGGTGGCAGCTCTAGGCTCCTCAGAGCTATGGCTTTGAGGCAATTGTCCATTTTTGTGTCAGGGTATCTCACAGCTGACTCTCAGTTGCAGGATGCCCAGGTGAGGTTTTGAGCACATTTCCTAGCTCATGGGATCATTATATGGTTTTTGAAACCCACGGCAGGTTGATGATGGCTCAGAGTTGTTGCCATCTGCTGTCTTCACTTGCCGTGTGCTGACTGAGCCCCAGTGACTGTGTTTGGTCACTGAGGTGTGGGCATCTGCATGTATGGCCTCTGCAGGCACAGTGTGAGTTCAGGCACCTGCTGATCATCTCAGCAGAGGCACTGCAAGTTTCCTCTCACTCTGGCAAGTACCTGCCCCTCTTTGGTCCCTTGATAAATTTAGGGAGGTGAAGTTTATTAAACTGGATTGCAGTGGAAAGCAATACAAGACTTTAAAAAGATACAAAATGCTACCTACAAAGCTTTTAGTGTCCTTAGCAGATGTAGCTGAAGGTTTCACTAATGTAAGGAGAGGATTAGGTGTTTCACTATCCTGTTTTGCCAGATGCAGTAACAAGTTCTTTAAGCCAAAACTGGCAATTTGTGGTTGCCCATTTCATTTGTGGCAAGACTGCCTAGATCATACTTTTCCCTTTTTATTTTTAGAGTCAAGTTACATGCAAAAATGTTATTCCATTCAATATAGATTAGGAGAGTGTTTTATCAAGAAGAACAGATCATGCCTTGATGCACATGGCCAAACTGAGTAGTATCCAGCTGTGCATAGATTGCTTGTGCCAGGATCCTAAAAAATTCATGTAGCCCTATGAGTATAATGCTAAAATTAATGCAGTAATGGACAAACACTCCAGCTTCTAAGTCCTATCCTGTGGACACCCATAGGAACCATGTAGAAAAAATGCATGTCCCTCACAGGAGCAGGCTGGGAAAACACAGCTGCATGTTTCTGTTTCACTCTGCTCATGACTGTTTCTCATGGAGGCATAAAAAATCATGAATAATAGAAAGAGTCAGCCCAATCCATTCCTTGTCTGCAGTGCATCAGTCCTTCCATAAGAAGTAATTCCTGTGCTAAGTTGCTGGCTAATACTCTGTGCCAAGGGTGCAAGCTTTTCCACATAAGGACTGCCCATGTGAGCTCATGGAACTGTGCTGTGAGGCAGCAAAGGCCTCACTGGGCCTTGTGGGTGCTGCTGCTTCACACAGCTGGAGCTGGGGCACCTGCCAGGGAATCTGAGATCAATTGTTATCTAGTGCATGAATCAGAAACTGCAAGCAAAACTGGCATAAAACAACAAAGCCAGGCTGAATGTTTATTATTTACTCAGTCCCTTTCACTTTAACACATTAATTTAGAGGAACTGTCCTCCTGCCAAAACCCATCGCTTCCAGATCCTCTTCTAAGCCCAGGAAAGAAGATATGGAATGCACCTATAAGAATTTTTTCAGCAGCATCTTTTAAAAGAGTTTGAGGGAATATTAGTACTCTTCCCTTTCAGGCAGGTGCCAGCCCCCAGGCACGTCCTTGGGCTGTGCATGGAAAAGAGGAGGCGCAGCCCCCTTGGAGGGAGCAGAGCTCACTCCTGTGCCAAGCAGGAGGCCTGGGAGCCATGCTCCTGGCTTGGGCTTCAAATGTGTGCCTGGGTTAGATGGCATTAATATCCCTAGTGCCAATTCTGCTAGCTAAAATCATTAGAGACCACAACCTGTCCACAGCACAGCTGGATGTGAACATTTGTAAGTAGGATGACACAGATTTAATCAGAATACAGCAACTTCTGTTCATGGATATGCATTGCTCTAGTTCCAGATTTGCTTTTGCAGTACTATCTTCATTGGTCTATTTTTAATAATAGATCATATTTTCAGAATTGGAATTCAATAGGTGCAAACTGGGAGAGCAGAATAAAGAAGAGAAACATTCCAAGAGTCTGAAACAGAAGTGTGTTTTTCAATATATCTCTGTGTATAGCCTTAATATAGTTATGGTCTATCTATGTTTTTTGTACACCGTAACAGGCATACTCTTCGATTTTATCCTTAAAATAGTTCTTTCATCTTATCCAGTATAAATTAGCATTTCAGGAAAAGCAACTGATTACCAAAATTATGAAAATAACTTAGAATAACAGAGCTGGAAGAGAAGTATAACAGGCAAATAGGATCAGCTACAGCTACTACAGGTGTGAAAAGTGGCATGATAATCTGGCTAATATTTTAAGGATGTCCAGTGAGAAGAATTTTCTGGCCTGTCTGCGACTTCATGGTCTCCTCATGCCAAAAGAATCCACAGCCCTTCTCCCATGAGTACTTGTTTTTTTCATCCTGGAACAAAATGCGTTTATAATAAATTCTTGTTCTGCTTCTTTATGTGCATGAATCACAATGTATTCATGATATGAATAATGCTGCTTTGAACTTAAAAAATATGATTTCAGATCCAGATTTGGAGATACTTTAGCAAGCCACATTTATTCCATTCTGGCAACTGTGGCATCCAGGCTGAGCCAACAGCAGTGGGGGGACACATCCCCCACCCCACATACTCCTGCACAGGCAGTTCTTTTAGAGCAGATTGGGAGCCTATCACACTTTGTCCTGCTGAAAAATAGAAACAGAAGTGGCAGAAACAAAAGGTGCTATTGGAGTCACTTAGTGCCCTGATTTCTTTTTGACAGGCTTGCAAGACAATCCTTGGGTGTGTGACTGCAGTCTGTATGAAATGGTCCATTTCCTAAATTTCCAGTCTCCTAACATAGCCTTCATTGAGCCCAGGCTGAAATGCTTCACCCCCCGGAGCCTTGCAGGAGTCTTCTTCAGCCAGGTGGAGCTGAGGAAGTGTCAGAGCCCCGTGGTGCACACCTCTGTAGCCAAGGTGAAGACCATCCTGGGCAGCACGGTGCTGCTGCGCTGCGGCACCACGGGCGTGCCCATCCCCGAGCTCAGCTGGAGGAGAGCGGATGGGGCCCAGCTGAACGGCACAGGTGGGTTTGGTTTAAGGTTTTCTGCACAAATGGAGTGAGTGAGGCAGACCTGTACTGGGTGTAATCCACTCTTGCATTGTGATTTTCTATAGACTATAAAATTACTTACACGTTGATCTAAATATTACCAGATGAATGTGTGTTATCATGTGTAGGAAGTTGGTTTTGCTTTGTTTCATAGCAATTGTGGTGGTGAGACAAGTCGAGGGATTTTCTGCAAATCTGTTGGAGCTAACAAAATGAAATATTTCCAACTGTAGCAATAAGCTGTTTTCAGTTAGTTACTCAGTCACTGAAAAGGCTTCCCACTGAATTATTCTGTTGTTCTATTCATCTATTCTATTGCTAATCCATTAGCAAACTTCTCTGGCACAGAGATGTCTGATGTGAATTCAACTGGGATTCAGATCAGCTGCAGAAGAAAGAAGTTTAATATATCAGCATTACTGATATATTAAGAGACAAAAAAGTCACGAAACTGCTGAAGGATACAATATTTCAGTGGGAATGTTCCCAAGGAATCATTCCCTTTGATAGACTGACAAGCTCTCCTGGGGAAAAAGGTCTGTGGAAGAAACCCTGACCACCTGATCTGAGCACCTCTTCTGTGCTCACCCCTCTCCTGGGGGAAGCCTTCAAACAGACACTGGTTTTGTGACTGATCATGATTTCATTTCCATTCACAAGAATTTCTGGAGCTGTAATTGCAACACTGGTCCTTTAATTTGTGGGGAATTTAGGGAAGAAACCTTTGCTCTGCTGAAGACAGTTGTCCTTAGCTTTTTGTCCTAGAAGTTTGCAGTCAGGACCTGAACTTTCTTGCCTCCAACCTGCCCTGAATACTCCTGTACCCCAGGCCTGCCCTGACTTTCATAGAGGATCTAAACCCAGCAGATAAATTGCTATGTATTGGATCTGATCTTCAAAGGGTTACAGGGCTCCTTGGTGCACGGAACAGGGAAGAGAGCAATTTTCTTTCCCAGCAGTAGAACCATTTGTAATAAGTATAATTTTCTGGGATCTGCACACGTCATTGCTCTGTTGTGCACGATGTGCAGCAGAGCTGCTCCTCACAATGATAATGTGTACCCATCACGCTGCATCCCTCCTACACTTGAGAGCCACCAAAAAAATAAAACAGGGTGATTTCCTGAAAGCCTATGTTGAGTTTACTTTGAGCTGCAACTGAGAATTATGTATTTTGTGCCCCATTAAATCAGATGCTACCTTTCAATAAAAAGTTGGCTGGAAAGATAGGTTATTTCTCAGCAATGGCAGCTTCTGTGCCAATGATGTGACTATTTGAAATGCTGGTGTCCTGAGCAGAAAGGAGTGAGAAACAGTCCACAGTCTGTATGTACAGGTAATTACCATAGGTAAACCCACAGCTTTATATTTTTTAATATACTCATTCAGTAAACAATTAAACTGAAAAAGTGACTTCTGTAACCTTGTATTTCACTGCCATTGGAAGGGGCCCCAGTTGCCAAGGCTGGATCCTGATCCCAAGAGGGCTTGGGAGAAGTTTGGATCCCGTTACCTTTGCCTTTCAGACACCTCCCTGGTTTACCTTTCAGCAGGGAAGGGCTGAGACAGCACGTGCCCATCCTAAGGAGGCTGGTTGTATAATGAAGAGGGTGCTTTACCCTTCCACAAGATCCCAACTGGTTTTTTTTTCTCTGCACCAGTAGAAAACGGCAAAAAAAGCTAGTTTTAACCTGCAAGTAAATCACCTGGCCAAATCAACACTCAGCTATGTACATATTTGTATTGATTAGACTTGTGTAAGGATAAACACCTGCAATAATTAAGCAGTAGAAGAGATATTATCTTTCAATTATTTTTCCATATACTCTAAGCTAGTCCGTGTGTGTTCACTACAATAAAATCTCCACTGTTTGTATTTTCTTTGCTTCCATGGTCTGCATCTAATGCTTGAATAGATCATGTTGCTGCCTGCTCCTTACACTCTTTGAAGTATTGTACCTACATAAGAATTTTCAAACTTTTATTTTTAATGGAAGAACCTTTCCTGTTGTGTTTTCAAGCAATACATCAATTTGGAGGAAATAGCATCAACTTTTTAATGTATATTCATTCTGAAGCAGTTTAAATCCTGACATAATCTAATTATAGTCCTTAGATTTACTTGATTTTGTAATATTCTTGGTGGCAAGTGGAAATGATGATTCTTTAGCATACACTCTATCCAGCAGATATTTGGTGATGGAGTCTTAATATTTTACAAACATAGAATTAATTCAATTTATTATTGCCTGTTTATTTCATTTTTCCTGCCTTGCAGTTCACCAAGAGATTTCCAGTGATGGGATGAGCTGGTCTATCCTGGGCCTGCCTGTAGTCTCTTACCTTGACTCTGGAGAGTACATCTGTAAAGCAAAGAATTTCCTGGGAGCAACAGAGGCCTTCATCTCACTCATCATTACAGACTCAGAAAGCACAGATGACCCCAACTCTAGTGCCAAAGGCACATGGAATGGGAAGGCCAGCGGGATGGAGGCAGCTGCCTACAACGACAAACTGGTGGCAAGGTACGTTATCACCACCTCCACCGTGCCCACCCTGGGGGCTGGGGCGGGCACCGGAGACAGCCTCCTCCTTCCGGATGCGGCACAAGGCAGCAATCCCCAGAACCTGCTGGTGAGCCCCACCATGGGCCAGCAGGAGCCAGAGAGGATGGTGAGGTCTGTCAGGGTCATAGGGGACACCGACCAGAGCATCACTCTGGCCTGGAAGGCGCCTATGGCAAAGAACACCACAGTGTTCAGTGTCCTTTATGCTGTCTTTGGGGAGAGGGACATGCGGCGGATCAATGTGGAGCCAGGGAAGACCAAGGTCACTCTTTATGGGCTGCTGCCAAAGACCAAGTACATTGTGTGTGTCTGTGTGAAAGGGCTGATCCCCCGGAAGGAGCAGTGCATCATATTTTCCACAGATGAAGTTGTCAGCGCAGGAGGGACGCAGAAGCTCATCAATGTGGTTGTCATCAGCGTGGCCTGTGTCATTGCTGTTCCTCTGACACTGGTGGTCTGCTGTGGAGCACTGAAACGGCGCTGCAAAAAATGCTTTGTGCGAAAACCCAAGGACGTTCAGGAATCCTACGTCACCTTTGAAAGCCTGTCTCCCGGGGCCAAGGCGAAAGGCGTGGAAGGAGAGTACTTGACCAGGCACACCCCCGACGAGTCCAACAGGCTGCTGTCTGCCCGCTCCAGCGTGGACTCGGAAGCCATACCAAAGATAGAGGGACAGCCCAATGAATACTTCTGCTGACAGTACCTAGGCTGACTGTCAGCTTGCCCAGTGGGAAGCATGTGGCTGTATCTGTGACTCTGCCCCAGCACTGCAGGCCACCCGGGCCATGCTTCTGTCTCTGACATGTTCTGGAAGAGGATGCAAGAGGGTAGGTGGTGCCCAAGCTTTACAGAAACATGTTGCTCAGAACACCTGGGCTTGGCTGCTTTGTACCCAGTAAAAAGCTTCTGTGATAATGGCCTCGTTCTCCTGGACTATTTTTTTTTTTTTTTTTTTCTGTCAAATGAAGTGTGCACACTAAGTGTGAAGACATTAAGCAACATTTCTGAGTGTGCTCTGCCTGGTGTTGTTTAGGACCTGCTCTAAAATATGCTATGTATTTTATTCTCAGCTCTTTTGATGTTCTTTTGCTTGACAAGCCAGGGGCGTGTTTAGTAAATTTAATAAAAATACTTATGAAGGTGAAGATCGAGAGTCTCACCTTTTACATCTCCCATGTTTGCATGAAATATCTAGCTTGATGCTTAACAGATCACTAAATACAGATGTACAGCAACCATTTCTAATATGTCCAACATAATCACAACTCTATGCTCTGAGTTCAGAGAAATGTGCAAAGGAGTTAGAAATGAAGAGATAAAATTCACTCCTAAGAATGCATAACAGATAATATTTGCTGATTGCACTTTGGCCCTAAACTCTGTTCCAAAGATAGGGAACAACAGCAAAGGTCATTCAGTATCAGTCCTAGCTGGCATTTTGTACCTGTATTGTAATTAGTAGAATAGGTTTTATACCAGCTGTGCTAGATGAAAACCATACAATAGCCTACTTTGCACATTGTGTGTGCTGGTGTAATGCTTTGTAATCATACTGGAAAACCTTCATTAGACAGTTTTGCAAAAATCTCCCAAACCAGCCCTGTCACTGCTGCCTGTGCTCCTGGTAAAACTGATGGTGAAGGCCCACATGATCAGCCAGGCACTTGTGACCTGGTCATGGAAAGAAGTTGCTCTGTGCAGAGCAGGAGGAAGCGATGTGGTGTCAGACCACTGGCCATGCACACATCAGCCATTCCTGACTATGGTCTCAGTGTAGCCTTTAGCGTTTCAAACATTTCACAAGTTCACGGACCCTGAAAAAAACCTGTTTAATATTAATGTAAATGTACTTTCATAGTCAGGGTGAACCGATCAGTCATTTAAGTTCCGCAGCATCACGGGAATTTGAATCTGAGTGCTTATCACAAAGTAATTCTCAGATGTGTAATTTTCCACTCAAGTCCCTCAGGTAGTAATACTGTATATTACATTTTTCTCTTTGTAATAAATATTATTCATGAAGAACATTATATATGTTCTGCCAACTGTTGAATGGGAAAGATCCCGCCAAGCTGAAATGCTAACGGATAAAGCTTGCTGAATTGTTCTGAAATGTTTGTAAATTTATTGGAAGGACTTCCACTCATGTTTTGGCTGTGTATGTACACTGTGGCTGAACAAAATTCACTGCTTTGAATGGAACCCTGTATGGATTTTGCAAGTCCTCCTTGGACAGAAGGGTTTCACTTATGTCAGACTACTTGGCCTAATGGAAAAAGCAAGTCATTTGATCTCAACATAAATACCAGCAACTGGGGTACATCACAGGAGTTTCTAATAGGACTCCCTGTATTCCTTGCATTAATGATAAGGAAATTCTCTTGTATTGGGAGAATTTGTCAATCCCTGTATAAAATAATTCATGCTACTTCTATCACGGGACTGTGTAGATTTTTAGGTTTACAAATAAAGTTTTGTAAAATTATATATTTTAATGCAACAAATTAACTGATGAACCATGGTACGTAATAGATCTATTCCTTATTTATAAAGTTCATTTATCCCAGCCTGATTATTAGAGTCAGGAAAAATCTTTTTTTCCAGTAGCAGTTTTTGTGCTGAGTTGCAAGGATTGCTGTATGTAAGCCTGGGTCCTGCCCACATATGCAGCAGGAGCACTGGGCTATGCAGAACTCAGCCTACCATCGCCCTGGATGGGTAAACTCCTGAAGAACCAGGGCTGTCCTCAACTTTTCCTGTGGTGAACAGAGTGTACCTTCTGCCCAAGGACTTAGCTGTAAGTCAGGTCTGCAGGAGCTGACTGGGAACCAGAAGTATTCACTTTTCTGCTGACTGGAGACATGAGCTGGGCCATTTGCTGCTCCCAGCCCCGGTGAGGAAGAGCTCTCACCTGCTGCTAGCCTTGGTCTTTGAGCTGGCTGTGGAGAAGGCACCAGGTGGGCCAGCACTGGCACTCTTTGCTAGCGCTCCATCATCGAGGGATCATCCTGGGACATTCACTGTGGGTGTGTGCAATTTTACAGACTCTACTGGATATTTTTTGTACTTTGAATAAATAGTGATCCCAAATAGAATAAACGTGACTTCTCTCATTCCTGTGCCCACTCTCACTGTCTCATAGCTGAGGCATCCCAGTTTATCATGTCAGCTGCTGCTGTTCAAGACCTTTCTCTACTGCACTGGTGGTTCATACACAATAAGCAATAGGTACAAACTTGCACAAGCTCTGTCTTGTCTGGCACTGGTCAGAGGAGAAACCCTGTACCTGCTAATTATGAGTGAAATTTCAAACCATTAAGGAAGCTGATGTGACTTTAAGGCTCTGGGTCAGATTTTCAGTGGTATCGGATATGTAAAGATAAATACTTCATGTGATTTTCTGTTTTGTTGTCATGGAAGGGCTGTTAGGCACCTAGTTTCAGCACGGTAAGGAGCAAACCACTTCTTTCTTGATTAAAGTCAATTCCCAAGATGTGCTGTAAGAACCAAAGCAAACATCTGCTATTGCACTCCCTTTTAACTAGCCTGGACTGGATATTACCATGCCCACTAAACCATATTACATCAACTAATTTTTTAAACACTTTGATACATGCACTGTCTGAAACACCCAACTGCAGCCTTCAATGCCTTTGTCCCGCCCAGAAGTGATTTCTAACACTGAAGGCTGTGGCAGAGGGACTAACTGAAAAACATCAGCCCAGACTTGATTATTACAAGAAGAAATGTCATTTCAAGATGGAGTTTGACTCCTTGGCCATAGCTGGCAGCACTCAATGGGTGATCTCTTGGCATTTGCTTTGGCAATCAGCGCAGTCTCTTAAATTCCACTTCCATAGACCAGCAGACACTGTCTCTGTGGAGATTTATTTTGACAGCTTGAGTTTTAGACAGCTTGCTCTGCATTTTGGCTTCAGCCAGAATGCCACATGATGTTAAAGAGCAGCTGAACTGAGTGGACATCTGCTGTCACAATAGTGACCATTAAATTTACAAGCAGGCATAAACTGGGCTGAATTAAAAAGGCAGCAAAATCCCAGGCCAGTAGGGAACTTAAGCATAATGACTGTGGCTAACATCGGGGGATTTATTTCCCTTACTTCCCCCTCCTCATTTTCTCCTCCCCTTTCTCTCTACCCTAATTCATTCAACTTTGGTAAGTGTTTCATCACTGGACTCAGGTGAATACTGAACCTTCTGAGTACACCTGGAGTTTGGATATATTTAGATAAATGGCCTCTCAAGCAGCAAATAAATATCAGCCTGAAAACAGCCAGAGCATTGGCCCATGGTACTGACTAACACCATTCTTTGAAAGGCCATTTTCCAGCCCTGTAGGAGATAGGTGGGACTGCCAGGAGTTCTCACGTGGGAAAAGGAAAACAACTGCAATTCTTTTTTTGTTGTTTGTTCTGTTAAGCAGTTCATTTATTTAAAATATTTTTAACAGAGAACCCTGGATGTCATTTTGCTTCCTGCATCCCAGGACATTGGGCATTGTGCACCTGTTCTGTGCCTTAAGTTATAGATGGAGGGAAACTCCAGTAGTTTATAAATGTGTAAATAAATAACACTTCACTTTTAATGAAAGATTTTTTGAAGATAGAATTTAGCTGCCACGTACTCTAAGACCCTCCCCACAGGCATGCAAGAGGGGTGGAAGGGTGGCAAAGAAGGGCCCTTCCTTTCAAGCAAAGAAGGTTTGGGGCCTTTAAAGTGTTGAATCCCTCTGCTGTCCCTCCTGCTGCCATTGGCACAGCCAAAGTATCCCAACCCAGAGCCTCCCTGGTGCCGTGAGAGCTGTTTTCTATCCCACTTGCCTTGAATCCCAGGCACGGATGGGTGTCTCTGTGCAATGAACATGCCAGTGACCTGGGTGGGCTGCACTGATCCCATCTCAGGGAGGTGTCCCATCCCCTCTAAAGCTGAACATATCAAGGCACTGATCTTCTTTTGCCTCTGCTCAAAGCTTTCTGTTCCCAGGCCCTGCAGCTACGCATAGGCAAACTCCAGGATTTACTCCTGACACCCAGGAGTTTTCTAACTAACTACATCATAAATAGTTTGTTACTGTTACTGCCTGTTGTAAAGGGTAAAATATTATTTTACTATAGGAAAAGTATACTATTACGGTATCATTATCTATTATACTATTATATAGAATTATTTTATTTTATTTTATTTTATTTTATATTATGTATTTTATTATTGTAAAAGTGTAAAAATATGAAATTATTATAATAAAAGATTAATATAATTGTTTTATTAGGGAATATTTTCATGGCAGACCACAGAAAGAGATCCAAGGCACCAGTGACTGTGGCATTTTCTGGGTGGGAGTGGGGTTCCTGAGTCCCTCTGCTTCAGTGGCTGATGGATGACAGGGAAGGACACACCCTCCCATGGCAGCGGCCACTGCTGCTCCTGCAACATCCTCAGTTTAGCTAGCCAGCCCTGCTGATGGGTGTCCCCTCTATGGCTTTGCTTACATGGCAAGTGCATAAGGAGTGTGTGCCTCAGGTGACAGGGGCTGTAGTGGTGCCACCCCCACTGCAACAGCAGCAGCTTCACCAAGAAACTCCTCAGCAGCCACCACCCCACCAGTGGGGGATTTATAGCTGCTGCATCTGCTGTGCTACAGACCAGCAGCCCTTCCCCTTCACTCCCAGCTCACTGACATGTTTGAGTACAGGGCAGTTGTTGAAAAATCAAATACTGCACCATGGACAAATAAGACATATTTCAGCTAAAAACTCCAAACTATAAAATCCCATATGCTTTTGGTTAGATGTGAGGCACTGCCAGTAGCAGCATCCCCACATCCTTGTAGCCTGCTCCCTGTACATGGGGGACAGAAACAGAGCACTGTATCAGTCCCCAGCAGTTTCCCCACCAGTTCATTTTGCTGATCTGCCATGAAATAAAAGCTCCTGTTGATTTAAACACGGCAGAATCAAGCCTGTGTGTTCTGTAGGCTGAAAGCAGCACAGCCCGGAGAGCCACATATAGCTCTAAGCTGCCACACTTTAAATAGTTTTCTATCCTGGTCCCATAGGTTAGAGGTTAAGCAGGTTCAGGCTAATCTTGCTTTGTGACCCAGCGTCACACACACGGGCAGTGAGGTGCAGCCCTTTTCCCAGGCGTGCTCCCGTGCAGGCTGTAGTGAAGCCCATCCACACTAGATGGCCCCAGGAGAACGCAGAACTCCTTGGAAAGTGTGGGAATTTAAAAGGTAAAAGGGTTTTTAAGAAGTGTAAAGAAAATTTTAGGAGGTAAGTAAAAAGAGAGTTGAGAAAAAGGCTGAGAACTTTAAAACTCTCTTAGAGAAAGCTAAGAAATTAGGATACAAGAAAAATACATTTATATTTATCATAAAGTACAAGAATAAAGACTAATGGATGACACAAGGTGTGTTATGTTTTAGATATATGCTTTGTAAAGATAGAAAAAGTTTTAATTTTAAAATAATGAATTATTGTGTATTGTTGTCTTAGTTTATAGAGACGTTTTGTTTTTATTTATCTTACGTGGTATCTTTTTTGATATGCTAAAGTAATATGATGCTAAACTCTTTCTTGTTAATTATTAGATAGAAAAATCACTATAAAATGTTAATGCTTCAGTAGCCATCTTGTTCCTGATCTAGCTTTGCATAGATTCTGTTATTTTCCCTGTATCTCTTATTACTTGATAATACACTACAAATAATAAATCTTAAGACTGCAAACTAGATTAGTTCTCATCCTATTTGTCTTGAGACATGAATCAATCTTAGCAGAATAGTGCCCCATGTTCAATTATTAGAACACCCTACTAGCTTCCTTAAATTCATTTTATAAATCGTATAATTACTACAAAGTAATTACCTACCAAAAGCTTCCCAAAAAAGAAAAAAAATCCTAAATTCTAATCTCACAATCAAGTGAGAAAGTATATCCTAAAAAAAAAGAAACATAAAAAATCAAAAAATAAATGAGATGCTTATCATAAATTAGAAACACTTGTAAAAAAAAATCTAAGACAAGAATCAAAAAAAGTAAAATAAAAAACTTACTACAGTAAGTAAAAAAAAAATTATTCTATTGAAGAACCCACAGTAATCTTTTCTTGTAAGTTCTAAAACTTTGTCAACTAGAAAATATATAATAAAATATCTACAAAAAAACCTTAACAAATACAAAATTATTACATCCTTGTAGAGCATTATTAATAATGTTTAAACAAAATAAATTTAAAAAAAATCACAAAAAAATCCCAACTCCCCCTCTTCTCCTACGTCTACCCCTCCTTCCCCTGCGTCTCCTCCTCCTCCCAAGTCTCAAAACAAAACTTTTATACCTTTTCCTAAATTAAAAAACCTGTGCATCCTATTTGCATGTTTAAAGATTCTGAAAACTCTTGTCACGTTATATCAAGTTCGAATTTGTGTCAATCAAGTTCATTTGTTAATCAAACTGTCAGTAAATTTGTGTCTCAAGAGTTCTGCGTCACAGAGTTAAAAGAGCATAAAAAAGCTCTTCCTAATTCTGAGTTACTAAAAAAGCAACTAGTTTCTGTTATAAATAAAAAATGTTCCAAAACTGTGACTAAAGAACCTCCTATTAACACAAAATGTGCTGTCAGAGATTTGTTTAAATAGTAAACAAAGTTCTTATAGTTCTTCACTTTCCTCAACCCCCAAAAAGTAGCATTCCTAAAATCTCAAAGTTCTAACTCCCCTAATAAAGTAGATTTCAATTTAACTTTTCTGTATCCATCCACCAAAAAGTTAAATTCAAGTAGAGACCCCCAAAATCAAAAAAAATACAAAACAGTTTTCTCATACCTTCATCTACAATTACTTTAAAATTATGCTTACCTAATTTTAATAATCAATATCTACCTCTTTCTGTTATAACTAAAAACCAAAAAAACAAAGAGAATTCTCCCCCCATCTCCTAGTTCTCCCCCTGCGTCTATTGTTTCTCCCTCTCCGTCTGTTGTTTTTCCTCCTACTGTCATTTCTTCTAAACTCAGTACTGCTCCAAAAATTACTTTTACTAACACAACTAAAATAGGAGAGGGGGGANCTTCTAAACTCAGTACTACTCCAACACAACTAAAAAAGGAGAGGGGGGGAAAAGGGCAGAGAGTGGGAAAAGAAAGGCAGAAAGTGGTTGAAAAAGAGAAGGATAAAGCTAAAAAAGTTGAAACTTTCTCTGGTAAAAAGCCACAAACTTTGGCAGAGAGCCCAAAAGTCTCAAAGCAGAGTTGGTATGACAATAAGATAAAATGTAACAATTCTTCCAGCTCCACAGAACAGAACTTTAATACTAGCATATCACAAAAATTAATTGCCTGGGAAAGTATCAGACTTAACCTTTTGCGGGATAGAGATTTTCGATTTTCAAATGAACAAATTTTAGCTATACCAGTTTCTTATAGCAAAGATGATAGAAAGCCAAAATATGTTTCTTTATCTCATCACAACATAAAAGAATTGAGACAAGCGTTAAGAGAGAGCGGGATCAACTCTCCTTAACACTGTGTTGAAAAGTATTTTAAACTCTTATGAACTTACGCCACCAGACTGTCACAATGTAGCTTCTCTGATTTTAACTAATTCACAATATATTTTCTCAACTCTCTTTTTGCTTACCTCCTAAAACTTATTTTACACTTCCACTTACACTGTTTTGTATCTTTTGCTTATTACTTGAAAATACACCACAAATAATAAATCCTAAGACTGCAAACTAGATCAGTTCCCATCCCATTTGTCCTGAGACGTGAATCAATCCCAGCAGAAAGCACCACTGAAACCTGCTATTCTGGATTAAAAGAGATCAATACATTTGGGTACTCAAAATCCCTTCTCACAATGGCTTAGTTTTTCAAGATGACTGAAAGGTAGTCGGCACATGTCTCATGAGGGAAGCCAGAGAATAGCACTGAAATTTTGTATTTATACAAAAGAGGTTGATTTCCAAGATACTCTTGTCAGAGAAACCCATGGTCTAGCAACAGCTATGTTGCTGTTTTCACTCCCAACGTGTAAGAACTGAGCTACTGTGGGGAGGAGGAGTCGTTTCAGAGGAAAAAGGTGCCATGCTTATGCTTCCATGCTGTAACACCCTAGTTTGGGGAGCAGGTTTTGTGCTCACCATGAGCAGAACACACGCTGCACAGCGCTGCAGGCAGGCTTTGGGGGAGGATGGGCTGTGCAATGGGGCACTATGGCAAATTACAGCTCTGAGGTCTTACCAGGGCTTTTGGCCTTCATAAAAGCCATTAAAATACAGGAGATAGAGACAGACCCCGTGACATTAAAAAAAAAAAAAAAAATTGGCCTGGTTAACTGCTTGCAAGGGCTTGGCAAAAGATGTGGTTTTGGCTCCATCGTCATATTTCCAACCAAATATGTCTGTCAGAATCCCCTCAGCTGGAGGAGAAATGCCAAGAGTGGTTCTGGGGGTGGTTTCTAGCACTTGCACACAGACTGAGAACCACACTACATGTCTTCCTTAGGGTTGGGTCCCCAGCAGGATTTATTTCTGCGTCAAGGAAGATTACAGCTGATAGGATTTGCTTCTTGGAGGCTGTTGGCGTGTTTGGTGCAAACCCCTGCACAGTGCTTTCTTAAAGGAGAATATGGACCCTGTCTGTCATATTTTTCTTCTTCTTCTGGCCTTCCACAAGATAAACCCATCTGTTTCATCTTGCATAACAGGATGCTCTTGCTCTCAGGACAGCTTTGGCAGGTAAGAACACTGTTACCCTGTTGTAGCACCAGTGAAGTGGCTCAGACAGCCCCAGTAGGAACTTGCCGATGATGTGAGCACCAAACCCAAGCAGATTGATGCATGGAGTGCCACCTCTAATACTTGAATTGTGCTGTCTTGAGCACAGAATGAGATTTCTCTTATTTCCCTGAGATATGTAGTTACATACATAGCCATTTTTATGATTTAATTGCATTCTTTATGGTAAAATTGGTGCAAACCCCAGGGACGGATGGATGGAGGGCTTATGCATGCCCTATATACAATACCTTATAATTATTCCAGTGCTTGTAGACCTGCATAGGGAACTGGTTTATTGGCCCTTAATGTGGTGTGTGACCTGGAAAATTTTCTGGTTTCCTCCCTAGGAGTTTGCTCTGCATGTCTGTACTGCTGAGGCAGATCCCTGCAAACATCCCTCAGGACATCCGGAAAATTAGAATAGAAAATTCTCACCTAACAGAATTGCCCCGTGGGTCTTTTGAGAACGTTAGTGCCTTGGAGTATCTGTGGCTCAATTTTAACAACATCACAGTGATGCACATCAAGAGCCTGGAATATCTGCCAGCTCTGAAGGAGCTGCGCTTGCAAGGGAACAAATTAAGTTCAGTGCCATGGACAGCATTTCAAGACACTCCGACTCTGAAAATCCTGGATCTGAAGCACAACCGGCTGGATGTCCTTCCAGAACACGCACTTCGCTATCTGCCCAACCTGACCTATTTAGATCTATCCTCAAATCAGCTTACCATCATATCCAGGGATGTCTTCTACAACTGGCCTGTCTACCAGAGAAGCCAGAGGACGGAGGGGCCGCTAGAAGCTATTTCCAACGCCGTCCTGGCCCTCCATGACAACCCCTGGATTTGCGACTGTCGCCTGCGGGGATTTGTCCAGTTTATCAAGTCTGTGGGCCCACCTATTATTCTGATGAATTCCTATTTAACTTGCTCAGGCCCAAAATTCAGGACAGGGAAGTTTTTTCATGAAGTGGAGCTTAACAGCTGCATGAAGCCCCTGACCTCAGCCCTTGACACCAACCTGACAGTCCCAGCAGGGTTAAACATCACCCTGACCTGCTTTGTGCAAGCCAGCCCTTCCCCAGCTGTCTGGTGGACCTATGCACTCAAACTTTTAAGGGCATTTAATGGTAAGCAAAGTTTTTTTTCTTCTTCTTCCTTTTTTTTTTTCTCATTAAAAATTCATGCTCTACTATCCTATTTACATAGGTCTGCAGGCCATCACAATCACCACAGCAACCCAGCCCCTTTAGAGCACCACAGTTATTGTGGTGGCAGCAATCCAAATGATCTTAATCATCCTGTGCATCTAAGCACATCTGACCAGCATAAGAAGAGCTGCTTCATGCAGGACATCAGTCAATGATGAAAGGAGCATGGCCTCATTTTTATACCATTATCTTACTTGTGGATTTTAAGAAGCAGCTCTTTCCTCATGATACATGATGTAGGAGCTACTAATCCTGTATTAGTTGTACATATTTAATAAATAACAGTTATCTAAATATGCATGTATATTTACTATATATTACATACTTTACTATATGTCATATACCACATATATATATGCAAATACTCTGCATATGTGCACGTAGATGTGTTTGTATGAGCCCACACACATAGAACACACAGAGTTGTATCTTCCTGCACTACTCCCACGTATTCCCTCAAGAAATACTACACAAACCACAAAACTGTGCTACCCTGTTTCCTTGTCTGTGTCCATTCATGTTCCGAATGAACTGAAACAGAGGTGGTAGTTTTCCTGAAGCCTCGCTTATTTATATTCTTTAGCAAAGGTCTTGTAATATGAGACTTTTTCCTCTTCCTCCCAATCCGCCCTCCCTCACGTTTATTTTTACTAAGAGCCTTCAATAGGACAAGTTGCTATTTTCATCAGGTAAGGTAACAAGACATACAGGCAGCCAGCACACAGGTTCTGTGTGCCCCTAATAAGCCAGCTAACTAAATAGGATAGCATTAGCCCTTAATCTTGGGCTGGTATTTGCTTCAGCTGTAGCACTTCTGTGTCTTTCCACAAGCACATACTGATTAATTACATAGAGTTTCTTCTCAACCACAGCCACACACCCCCGTTTGGGTAGATGACAGGCTTTCACACTGTTCTTAAAAGTGCATTTCACTTCCAGCCCAACACTTTTTGGCTTCATACACCTATTTTGATCTGAGCCTCTCGAGACCGACATTTTAAATCCTAACAGAGGATGGAGCATGTGTCCAAAATGTAGGTGTGCCTCCTCTCCTGGTTTGCCCTGACCTAAGAATGCTGATTGCAGGTGGGCAGCTGGGCCTTTTCCCACAGCAGCTTCTCCAGCTGCTTGTACTGGTTCAGGGTTCGGACCATGCATGCCCCCCATGCCTGGGTGTCCCAATGCTAAGTTGACTGCCTTTCAGACAGACAACACTTTGCTGTCAGCTCCTGTGCCCCTCTTCCTTTTTCCCTGGGCAGGGCGGGTTCTGAGTGGGCCCCGTCCCACACGGGCCTTGGGGCTGCCCAAGGGCATGGCGGCTCCCTGCTGACCACTCACCTCTGCCCGCAGTGTCCACGGAGCTCATCAGCGAAGACACCGTCCGCTCGGAGCTGCTGATCCCGGCGGCGCGGCCAGCAGACGCAGGCAACTACACCTGCACAGCCGCCAACTTCTTGGGCAACACCTCGGTGGCCATCAACCTCCGCGTGGTGGCCCCCTGGGCGTCCACCACCCCCCGCGGCTGGGCGCCCATGGCCCCCGCGGAGCCGGGCGCTCACGTGGAGGTGCGCATCGCCAAGCAGACGGTCTACGGCATCACCCTGGAGTGGTTCGCGGCGGCGGCGGCGGCAGCGGAGCCGGGGGAGACCTGGTACACGCTCCTGGTAGGCCGCTACGACGCCGCCCAGAAGGACACCATCTACATCGGGCCCGGGGTCAACACCTACTCGGTGACCGACCTGCTGCCCGCCACCAAGTACGAGGTGTGCGTGGCCGTGCGCAACCAGGCTCCCCGCAAGGGCCAGTGCGTCGTCTTCGTCACGGGCAGCGACGTCAGCCAGATGGAGCAGCGCGAGAAGCTCATCCACATCGTGGTCATCGTGTGCGCCATGGTGCTGGCCGTGCCGGCCGGCATGTACGCCTGCACGGCCGAGGCGCTGCCCGGCTGCCTGGCCCGCTGCCCCAGCGCCTGCCCGCGCCGCCGCCGCGGGAGCCCGGCACAGGCCGCGGGCAGCAAGGAGAGCACGCTGGACAGCCTGCCCGCCGGCAGCGAGGACGGGCTCTGCCGCCCCGACGGCGGCCGCGGCGCACGGCGGCCTCCGGACCGCCAGGAGCCCGGCAAGGCCCGGCCGCCCCACAGGAACAGCGCCGACCTCTACTAGCCCGGCCCTGCCCGTCCTGAGGGCGCGGCCGCCGCGGCACCTTCCACACGCCACCGCGGGCCGCCGCCGGCGCCGGTGTTCTCGAAGGACAGCGCCGGGGCGGCTCTGTGCTGCGAGGACTCGGGTGTTTGCGGCAGGCTTGGGGAGCCCTGGGAATGGAGGTGCCCGGGCTGTCCGGCCACAGGTGTGGGTGGAGCTGCGCCTCCATGGCCCCGGGCTGTCCCTGCAGCACTGTCATGGAGGAACGCACTGACACACCAAGAAAACCAACACTAGCAGAAAAACGACCCCTGAATCAATAGTAATGCTTGTGGCCAAAGGCCAGAAGTGGGGCCAGAGGCCCGTCACTCACCCACACAAGAGTGTCTTTAACTACTTACGTGTGCCCGCAGCTCTGTCCCGTGCGGTGCCAGCTCCTGGGAACAGACAGGGGAGCTGGGCACGGCTGTGGTCACAGCCCAGCAACAACAAATGGTGGGGAGGATTGAGTCAACATGATGAAGAGATTTTATTTTAGTTGCAGAAAAAATTATTTTGGCAAGAGGTCTTGAGTTTTGGGGTTGTTTTTTTTTTTCTTTTTTTCCTTACTCCTCAAGGTTTACGCAGCCCTAAGAGATTCACAGCTTTGGTTGTACCACAAACAGGAAAAGTGCAAGTGCTTGAACTAGGCTGGTGCGACAAGGGGACAGGGGCAGAGAACATAGTAGAGCAGGGGGCTGGGAGCTGAAGATGAAACCCAGGCACATTCCCTAAATGCAGACAGGTGCCTGCCTATCCTGCTGCTTTGAACCTCACCTCTTTGCTAAAGGCAGAAAAGCCTAAAGATGCATGCAAAAGTGACTGCCTCCCGCTTGTGGGGCAGCTCAGTGCTGTGATTCTCAGGGGTCTGAGGACATGTGACTTATTATTTTTCTTTTTTTGACCTCATGCTTTCCAGCACAACCAAAGCATGTGGCCCGTAGACCCACAGCCCTTGTTATATGTGTTATAGATAGTCTCAAAAAGAAAAACGTGGACTAGGCACCCCAGCTGTTGTGAGCTTCATGCTGTGGTAGCTTGGCTTTCTAATTGTATTTTGTTTTTCTGTGTGTGTTTTCCATGCTGTCTCTCCTCAGGCCCTATGATTCCGCCCCCAGCACCTCCTTCTGCTATACTGTACTGCACAGCTTTTGAACAGAGCTCTGTTTTGTCACTGCTGACTCTTGCAGTTAATACTTCACAGGACTTCCTAGTCTTGTCAGTCTTTTAGTGTCAAAGCAATAAACACAACAGGTTTTCAGAATACACAGAGGTCCTCTACTTCATCTCTGGCCTTTTACAGTTACAAACTGCAAAGAAGCCTGGATTCCAAGGAGCTCCCAGGTTTGGCTGCAGGGATGTAGGAGGCCAGGCAGCTTCAGTACAAGTCACAGGGGTCTGGAGTGGTGAGGAAGGGGCAGAAGCAGCTGGCCAAGCAGGAAAACCTTGTCCTGGGAAAGCCACCCGCAGACACGGCTAATACAGAGTGAGGCATGAGCTGATGCTGGTTGAAGACCAATGGGGGGCCGTGGGTGAAGGGGAGTAAATAACAAAGCACTGTCAGCTATTACTGGCCTTCTTCCACCCCAGTCAGCAGGGAGAGACAACAGCACACTGTACAGACTGGAGAGAGCTGCTGAATCATGATGAGGATACAGCCAGGGAAAGACAAAACCTCCCCTGACAACGTGGAGGAAGTTCATAACAAATCACAGACACTGGAAGACTGAACCTGCTCCCTCCCTGCCCCTGGGGCCATGCTGCAGTGGGCTGTAGCACAGGAGGTCGGCCAGGGGCTCTCTGTGACCTTGCCCATGGCCTGTGCCAATGGCATCCTGCTTCTCACCTCCTCTCCTTCCAGCCTGGTGTCCAAAAACCACACAGCCCCTCTCCCAACCTGCAGCCTGCAGAAGGGTCCATTTGGTCATCCTAAAATGTGGCCTGGCTGCCTGTGGCTGTCTGGTCATGGCAAGGCATCGTTGCCAGCAGAAGCACACCAAGCACAGAAGCACCTTTTGCAGATTTTTGAAAACTTTTTTTATTCAAAAAACCTCTGAAATTGAAATACAGAGTAACTGGGAAAGAGTCTCACAACATAGTAATAAAACATCTTTATCGCCTCTTAAATATAATCTCTAAGACTATAAGCTTGTAATTCCTGTTAAATCTGACTTAATTGAATGGTCTTTATAGGCTTTCCTCATTAGAGAATGAACACTGAATACTGGCAATAACACAACACTGGGGAGACAGTGGTATGGGGAATAAATCAGGAACTTTGGGGAACATTGCAGAACCTGCAAACACTCAGCCAGCAGAAGGCGGGTTTTTGCACAGGGCAGCAGGACTGGAGTCAGGGGCTGCAGGTCCCCTCCCTCCAGCCAGCTTATGGCCAGGGGACAAGGATGAGGTGATTGGATAGGTGAGAACCTGGGCCTCGCATCACAGTGCCCCAGGATGAGGGATAAGCAGAGAAAAGGAGAGTAAAGGAGCGATGTGTCAGCAGAGGCTCTGGGACCAACGCTTCTGCCATGGCCCCCAGCTGGGACTCTGCTGCAGAGATTTTCCTTGTAAGTGGGTAATTCCATATTCAACCAGCTATCCGCTAAACTGATGAAGTCCTGGTGCAAAAAGGGGAATTATTTCAGCTACTGGAGTGAGCGGAGATCCTGAGGGCTAGGTCTGCTGGTTCAACTGAAATGACAGCTGGAGAACTCTCATAAACCCCTTGAATTAACACAGTTTGTCCCATCAGGTTTGCTCCTTACCTTGATGTTCCTGGTACCATGATAGCACAGCTTCTCTGCATGGCCAGGTTTCAGAGAGAGGGTGCAAGGTGCTGCCTTCTCCCCAGGAGATGGGAAACACCCAGGCCCAGCTGAAAAACATCTCCTAAACAAACCTGAGGGGTGGTCCGTGGGGTAGCTCCAGTGAAAAAAGTTGTCTGCTCTCAGTGCCTTTTTACTGTCACATAACAGGAAAAAAACCCTGTCAGCTGCCCTGCCAGTCCCCTCCCATTAACTGTTGTTTAATTCACTCTAAAATACTGATAAGAAAAACCTGAATATTTTATGGAAAACTCCTTTTGCACACACCAGTCCCTGCAACAAGCCAGGAGAGGTGATGAAATATACTCCTTGACACCTTCTGCTAGCAGTGTACAACACTACATGATCTTTCCAGACACTTCCCTGACCAACATATGCAACTTTCCAGCACTTGTCTCTGTCTTCCACTTATCATTTGCCTCTCAGTTTTACCTTGTCTTCCCTATGTTTTTATTCATGTCCTTCTGCTGGGCTCCCGCTCTTTTGGGGTGCAGTGTCAGAAGGAGGCAGTGCTGAATGAGCGCCACTATTCAACTCCTGTGCTCAAAGGCTGAGGTGCCCCTCCCGTCCCTCCTGAGCAGGCAAGTCCAGGGCAGAAGCAAAGCGCAGCATCATGTCAATGTGCTCTGGCAAAACCCAGTGTAAGCTGCAGGAAAACGAAGAACTTCTCCAAGCCTGCCTGCTTACCTTTTGGGAATGAAGGTACTCAGGCCACGAGCACATCGCTCCGCCAGCTGTTGCAAAGCACACCGTGCTCTGTGGACAGGGCAATGTCACTGCTGTAGGAGACCTGCACCTTGACTCAGTGCTGCTGCCACAGCCAGGCCAACATCTTCAAAAATGGGTCTGGGATTTGAAGTGATGGATTTTCAGACACCTCAAACCCACCTGCCAGACCAGGTCACAAGAAGCATGTACCAGGGCCTTGGCTGCAGAGCATCTTGTTTGAAAACCCAAGCTCTGGGTAGAGACCTCCAAACCAGGGGCAGCCTGAGTCCCTGTTCACCTGAGGAGACTGTGGCTGGTGCACTCAGCACCGTGGCTGGACACAGCTGCAGAAAGGGCCCATGGGACATGGCCGAAGGAACCGCAGTCGCGACTGGACACGGAGGCAGCGCTCCTGCGGGTGGGGTGACTCTGTAGCACATGGTACTTGCAGAAGGTGAGGGGTGGCTATCACAGCGAGAAGCTGCTCTGGTTCACAGGGTGCTGACAGACACAGGGAAGAGACAGCACGTAAAAACATCCATGCCCAGCCACAGTCTGCAGTCCCTGGGGGCTGCTGAGAGCACCTAGATGTGAGGCTCCCCGAAAGCTGCGTTCCTCTTCTCGAACCTCATTTTGAGCTCTGACACGAGGGCGTTGTGGGTGCTGCTGTGACCTTTCTTCTTTGGTGGCTTGATTACGTGCTTGGGAGTGAGGGAGCCGGACACGGTTGGCACCCGCCACCCTGGGGCATCGCTGCGGGGAGCCAGGGTGGGGGGTGGTGGGGGCAGGGGGGCTGCCGGCGGCACAGGGACAACCTGGACGTTGTTGTTGCTGTTCTCATTGTGTAGGCTCTTGACGTCCTCTTCAACGACAAACTTCTCTGCAGCGTTGCTGGGCCTCTTGAACTTCAGCCACTCCATCCTGACTGTCCGGGATGGCGGCATCTGTCTCTTTTTTATGATCCTTCTCACCGGCATGACTTTGTTGGACCGCTTGTTGCGCCAGAACATGGCAGTAGAGATCATGATAGTTATCAGCACCATTATGCCCATGACACCAGCTAGCACTCCTAAGGCTTTCATGGGGTTATCTTTAGTTTGCATCAAAAAGGCGGCCATAGGCCCTTTGTGAAGAGTCTGTAAAGGAGTACAAAGAAAACACATGACTTACTCTAGGGGACAGACAGTGACCCAGAAATTTCATTTGTCCAAAATATGTTACAGGTAGAGCTGATTGATGGAAGTTGTCTCTAAAAAAAATATATGTGAGTCACACAGCCAGTCCAGTCCAGGGGTGGAGAATTTAGATAGGGTGAAAGACTGGGTAAACATTATAGTACTGTGAGGTAGATGACTTGAACATTAAATCTTACAGAAGTATTGCCACCAAATTAGGGCAGATTCCTGCCTGTCACCATAGTGTTTAACTTGCAAGAATGGAGCAAGAAAATAATTGGCTCAATTACTGAGCATGGCATTGAAAAGGATTAGGAGAAAACTTCTGCTTATAAAATGTCAGTGTACAAATGATTAGTTAGCAGATGCGTGCTGCATTCTGTTTTCAAGTACTCTTTTACAGACATAACAAAACTCTTTGAGGTAGGGGAGATAAGTGGAGCTAAAGAGCTTTGTTTATAGAAAGAAAAGAAATCAGCAATGACATAAGCTACATATGGCATATTAAGGACAAATGAATGGCCAGTTCACTTTCCAGCTTAGCACACTGTGCGTCTTGGAGGTCCCCGTATAATTTTGCGGATTTTGCCCTGTGGGTGGAGCTTGGATCTTTTCACACTTTTCCAGTACATGATGGTGGAGATCACCATTGTAACAGAAATGGTGGAAAGGACGCCACTCATGCATATTCCATATATTGTCCATGGACGCTTCTTGAGGCCTAAAATATAGGATTTTACCCTGGACTTGATCTGGAAATATCAAAAATAAGAGAAATGGTCAACCCTCACATGGTTATATTTGAAGGAGGCCAGTATCTAGTATAAATACAGCTGGGGAACTAGGCTGAAATGTGTACAGGATAGAGAGCCTATAAAATAAAGCGAGCTAAGTGTTGAACTAGGCACAGGAGAGTAGGCAGTTGCAATGAGGTTGAACTGAATCCAGAAACAGTAAAAATTAGGAAGCACATATAAACACCTGGCTGATTGAGAATAAAGGGTAGACCCATGGCACAGATCACCCTTATTCAGGGCATGGCAGCCCATCTGTGGACTGCATTTCCAAGAGAAGTTCATCATGAATACAGGTGGAATCTGAACAGACAGTAATGCCATGCAAGGCCAGGAGATCCTTCAGAAATGGCACATTCACATGCAGGTTTGGTTACTGAGAGTTGGCCATAAAGTCGTGTGGCTGCAGAAAGACAGGGCTGCCCACTGTGCCCCAGTCCCCTGACTTTGACTCCATGAGGGAATCCTCACCCAAACCTTGCATGTCTAGTTTTAGTTAGAGGTCTAAGCTCCCAGCTTTTGGTCAATGGGGAGAAAAGGACACCTCTGGAGGAGGAGTCACCATATGCTAAAACAGGTATCAAAGACAGGGTGTATAAGGAGAACCTTGTGAGTAGCTTGGACTTGAACCTCTGATTTGTAGATCAGATGGATTTCCCTGTAAGACCCTAATCTAAGATGCCCATATCTTTGCCCTCCCCAGTCTGGGAGCATCCCAGAGTGTGCTTCAGAGTAGCTCTTGTCATTAATGTCACATCTGTAAACTTGGGGCATGTAAATTAACTAATAAACACCTCCTTGTCTTAATTTCTGTGTTTTCACAACCTATCTCAAGCCCACTCTTCTCCTACCCTGAACGTGTCCCATTGCCAACAAGAAAAGGGCAAAGAAATGCCAGTGAAACTCACAGACCATGTCACTGGGCAGGTAGGGACAAATTTTCATCATTTCACTGTGCAGAGAGTTCTTCCAGTATTTAATTAGGAGTGGACATAAACTAGAAACCAAAAGCAAAGCAGCCCATAATTTTGGTAGAGCTTAGATTCACATCAGCTTTGCTGTTTTGCATCACTTGGATTTTTTTTTTTTGTACTTAAATCCCATCAGATGATAGAAATTCTACCCTGGCTTATTTAACTTCATGTGAAAGTCAGATGAATTACGTGTCAGATAAACCCTGCTAAGTAGTACCTGACCTGAGTCCACCTGTTACGAGTTTTGTCGAGATCTCTTTTATAGGAAGGCACTGATGGTTGAAGAATGTTTGACCAGGTATTTGAAAACCTTGAATAAATGAGATTAGACAGAAGTACATGTTGCCTGTGTACTACAGCTGCAGAGGTAAGAACAGATAAAAATTGTATGGAGAGTTTTGGCATGTGGCTTCATTCAATCCCCTTGTCTCAGCAAGTCTGGCATCTGTTCAGAACTTCCAATGATGAAGAGATGATTAATACCAAAACTAAACCCATTAACAGCTAGCTGGTTTAGCCTCTATTCTAGTTACTTGACCTTTACTATACAAAGCTTTGCCTGGAATTAGCCTTGGATGACAACTGTTCTGCATAAAGACATCAGGCATTTTGTAAGCACAAAGTGGGAGAGTTTCTGTCACGGCCATGACACTGGCAGGATAAATAAAAGGAAGAACTTGAAATACAAGCCAGGAATGTCATAATCTTAGCCAGGCTACAGAGAGACTTATGGGAAGTGCACATATAAAATATCAAGTCCTTGTGCCGATTGCCAGCAGTGTCATGTAGCCAGCTCAACAGATAGTGCCACTTTGCAATTGCTGAAGCTGTTGTTTTTTCCTAAAAGGCATGCTGCATTTTTTAAGAGTACTGGTTTTTCTGGTACACATAAAATAAAAGCAGATACATGATGAAATGGAAGCTGTCGTATCTCTGTGGGCCAGGACCTGGAAGGAACACTCTTTCTTAACAGCCGTCGAAGGAGTTAAAATACTGCTCACAGAAGATAATGCCCTGCTGTTTTTTTTGCTGTGGCAGCTTCTCAAGGGCCTTTCCTAATGCATGGGTTGCAGTGAGCAGAGCATGTGGGCCAAGTAGTCAGAAGCTGGACCCAAAAGGAATGTGGCTGAGCTGGTCGACCACAAGAGCAGCCAAGGCTCACCAGCTATATTTAGGAGTCTAAGTAAGTAGGCGAGCCTGTTAAGAGCCCAAGGTATTGCAGATTATTTGTAGATGTGGCACTTAAGGGACATGGTTTTGTGATGGACTTGGCAGTGCTGAATTAACAGCTGGACTCAATCTTAAATGCTTGGTTCAATGATTGTGGTACAGCCAACTTGGGCTGTGTTGACTTAAGCAAGTGGATCAGTACGATCTGTACAATGAACCAGCTGGTTCTGAGGAGCCCACTTCCACACATTCAGTGTTTCTGGGGTTTTGTTCTAGCCTGGTGGCAGGGAGGGACTGCCTGTTGGTGCCCAGGCACACTAGGTGCGCTCCCCAAATACACCTTCCTCTGAAAGAAGTCCACCTTGTGTGCTTGGAGCTATGTGAGGCACAGGCACAGTATGTGGGGGTGATCAGATGTGCTTCAGAGGTGACTTCTGATCTGAGGAGTCACCAGCTGCCCCTGCAGTGCTTATCCCAAAGCTCAGTGCTATCCCTGTATATGAAAGCTGTGTTTGCACCACTTTGCAATACAAACACCAGCATGAAGCCAGACTTCTCAAATCAAACCAGTATCTCTTTCAAGTCCATGAAACTATGGAAAGAAGAGGCTAATGGCTCTGCAAATGTGGCAAGGGCTGTGCAGTGCCATCAACCACAGCTCCCATGGTTGCAGTTAGTATGAGAGAGGAGAAGATCTCCATGTTACTTCAAAGATTTTTGTTGAGCTTTTCAGTTAGGAGAATCTAAAACTGAGACTCACCACCTATATTTAGAAGTCTAAATGAGTGGCCAAAGCTATTAAGAACTACAGATTATGCTGTCTAAATATGGACTTAAGCCTCAGTCCATGAGGAGGTGTAAATAAACGCCCCCTCTACAATTGCAGAACCTCAGTGGAGTCGTCAAGAGGTGGAGAGATGCCCCCATCAGGCCAACCTTCAGGAACAGGAGTGGGAATCAGCCTTCTCTGAAAATATCAGGCAGCAGGAATAGATTTCTGAGTGAGACATATGGATGGAAAAAGACTGGCTTTTCCAGCATATGTGTTTTAATCTGTGAAAGGATATTTTTTATTTATTGTGAAAGGATAGGAGATTAACAGATGCCCCTCAATACTAATTTCCATAAAATCAGACTCAGTTAAATTAAAAGGCCTTTGGATTCTTTTAACACTGTATTATTCCAAGAGAAGAAGGTCCTTTTGATGTGCAATACTGCTGAACTTAGCCACAAGGCATCCATCTCAAAGGGCACAGACTCGTGCTAATTGCAATGGTAAACGTTAATCAGAAAATATGCCTGTTTAATTACTTACTGTGATTAACACTGCAGGAAACCTCTAGAGGATGCATTCAAAAATATCCTCCTTATCCAAAATCAGTAATACATAAATGCCCACCAAAGAGTGAAATAAGAGCCTTTGTACAGCTGGAGCACAGAGGGGTGAAATGCACATTTGTAACAGCCTCAGAGAAAGAGAGAGAGTGTGTGTATGCAATATGCCTACACCAAGAGATTGTTTTCTTTACGAAGTGTTAGCAGTGACTGTGCTGTCCCTTGGACACAGGGAGGGACCAAGGGTTTTGGACATTGGCACTGCATCTCTCATGCATGCAAACTGAAATCTATTTCTGCAAAAAGATGGGATGCTATGGGATAAAAAAACCCCCAACCCAATCAACCCAAATCATTGCAAGCAATGGAAGAAGTAATACAGACATATACAAAAGGTTATGGAGGATGTGGCTCTAGTTTAGTAGCCCAGATCCTGCTGAAGAAACCTACTTGAAGAAAGAAGATGCTATTGATATCTCAGACTCTGTTGGGACTCAGCATCAAGAGGAGCATGGGAAGAAGGAAAAAACTGTGTGTGTGAGGAAATCCATGTCATCACATGCTCTCTACTTCCCCTTTAGACTTTATGAGGAGGGCTCTCCCTTACTTTGTGCCAAATATGTACCCCTGGAGTGGGAGAAAAGGAAGCAGACATGGGACTTCATACAAGATCACACACCATTTTTCATCAGGTACTGCTATTGCTTCAAGGACTAGAAGGAAATTCAGGAAACTCCTTATCCCAAAGTATCAGCTACTTTTGTTTTCCTTCCAGTTATCCTTCATCAGCTGGTTCAGGGACACGTTGTCCCCCAGCAGGGGAGGTGTGGGGCACTCTCTCTCCACCCACACCCATCAGCCCCACGTGCTGACAGAGAGGTTTCCAGCTCACCCGGGAGGGAAGGCAAGGCTGGTGGCCACCAGCAGGGACATGCCTGAGGACACTGCCTGGGTCCACCCAGTGCCATGCACTCCTGAAACGTGCAGCCTGTGAGAAGCCGGGAAGCAAGGCAGGGAGGGCACGTACTCCCACTCTTGGCTGTGGGCAGCAATTCTTGTTTGTTGTATAAAACCCACCCAAACTTCATTTCCATGGGAAATCCAAGTGTTAAGCAGCACATTTTCTTTGTATCTGTAAGAACAGCTAAATCTAGACTTACCACAGACACCCCACATGCAGAGTCCCCCAGCCACACATGGCAGAGCCTTGCAGCCGCAAGCCCAGCCCATGCCCACAGGGCTGACTGGCCCCAAAATGCAGTCCCATGCCAGGCACTGCCCTGCCAGGGCAGACCCAAGTCCCTTGGCAGTCCAGCAGGCTCTGAACTACGTACAAAAACTACCACATGAATGTGCCTCGTAAGGAGCATCAGGGAATTAGAGGAGATGGAGAAAACAGAGAAAGATTATAACAGACCTAAGAGCAGTGGGAGCATTATGACCAAAGAAAGAGAAGGCCAGCTGCTGTCTGTAGGATGAGATTTGCATCTTTGCCCAGTTAATGTGTGTGGTCCAGAGACTGTCAGGCTAATGATGTGTTTCTCATCTTCTTTAAAGCCCATTTCCTCCCTGCTGGTACCTAGTTAAAGGCATGGCAAGGCAGCTACAATAAATAAGAATTGTGCAAGCGTGCGCTGCACACCATAAATAGCTGCTTGTTCTTCAGCTGACGTAAAAGCTGGACTAAGGAAAAACTCAACCTATGTGTGCAAGACTCTTTTAGAGTCTTCTTGTTTCATCTGCTGATAATACTGCAATTATTAAACTCCCATCCAAAGTTCTAGGTACTTTAAAGCATTTCTGTAAAGTTTTTTTTCACTCTTCCTATGTCACTTAGATTGATTTATCTGATTTATTTCACTCTGACCCCAGCTGCTTTCCACTCACTTTTTGTAAGGGAAAAAGATTTTTTTTCTTCTCCTGGTTGAAAATAAAAAAGCAGAAATTTAGCAGTCGGGATTTACCTTTACTCTCAGAAGTCTGTAGACCTTATTTCATATCTAACAATCTCTAACAAAAAACTCATCTCCCAATTACATTATGCTCCTGTCTTTGTACCTTTGCAATATTTTTGATCAAAATATCTTTTACATTTGCGGCTGTAGAGTCCAACTTCACCACAAGGCTATAGAAACACTCTACAAAACAGAGCTGGCAAGAAAGTCTCAGAAATGGAGCAAGCAATGTCTACCCTTTTGTGCCTTTCAGGGATCATCTTCTACAAGGATTTTTCTAAAACGTTTGCTTACCTCTTCTGTGATATCAATCTTCAGAACTGCTGTGGTACTGAAGGATGGGGAGCCTCGGTCTTTGGCCTGGACCACCAATGACCATATGCAGTCTTTATTGTTTGTGATGTTGTGGATGATGTCCAGAGATCGGATATAGGATTTCAGCTTGATTTCCCCGGTGCTTTGGTCTATGTCAAAGACATTGGCTGGATCTGCTTGCATGATGGAATAATCCACAATATTGTTCGGTTCTTCTGCATCTTGGTCTATAGCCTGGTAGGGGAAGTGTAAAAAACAAAGGTGCTATTGTTTCTATCTTTGCCTGAGGACAAAAAGCTTCTGAGCATTCACTTCTAATAGTATCTGTGCCATGACTGGGCTGCTTTCATTTCATCTTGGAAGCTAGGCTACATTTTCTAGTGAAAAACAGCAGGACTAGGCTCCTTTATTTATAAGTGATTTCTATTTGAGACGAAATAAAATCTGAGGAAAAACTGAACTTTAACCTATCAGTAGAATGCAAATGGTCCTCAGCTGGGAGCTTCTCACACAGTGCAGGGGACAAATGCGAAGTGATAAAGAACAAGGGGATTAGCTCCATGCCTTAATTTTTGTGCTGTGGTATTTATTCTACTAACATTAGGTGTTGTGTGATCAGGCTTCATGATATGAATTTAAATGTGTGTAACGTAGGATGTTCTGTGCCTTTGCCTGGGAAATGTTATTGCATTTTTTCACCTTCTGTTCCACGCTGGATTATTGAATACGGTTCCTCAAAACAAAGGGAACTACGTTGTGTGGTTGAACATAAATGGGTGTCAGGAAGGTTAAGTGTTCAAAACCCTGTACTTTCATTCACTTATCTTATTTGGGCTTCTTGTGACCACTGTATTATCCAGGATCGTCCACCAGCTGATCGTTCAAATACTGTAACAGGACTTTATATGCTGCCTAGAGAATTTATTTCTCCTTCTCAGCAGTCAGTAAATACTATAATTCCACACTTTAATCCATTTGTTACATCCAAATGGATGTGCAAAATAACACTGCAAGAAAAGGCAACTTTCAGACATTCATCATAACCCCTGGGAGTAAACAGCAGAACCAGGGCTTTTCCAAAGCACCGTGCTTTGTGACACACGGTGCCATCTCTCACCTCTATCTTCACTGGTGACCCAATGATCATCGTCTTTTCCTGGATGTTTTCATTGAACTCTGGAGAGTGGTCATTGACATCTAGCACGGTGATAAACACTTCAGCCAAGCTGTATTTCCCATCTGTGTCCTCTGCTTTCACATAGAAATTATACTTTGAGTTCACTTCAGCATCTAGTACAGCCCAGGGCTGGGTGTAAATTATACCTGTTGATGGGTGGATTAGGAACCTGGAAAAGAAGGAAGAGAAGACTTTGGTCACTTAATGTCTGTTTAGAGCCTGCTGTAAACACTGAAATGCTGTGCCCAGCATAGGTACTTCTTCCCCCAGTTCCTCTCTGGGTGATGGTTCCAAATCCTTCACTCTGCCTAGTTTTTGTCTAGTTCCTTTAGGCTTGAAAACCAGAGAACTATCAGTGTCTCATAGTTTTCTCTCTCTTGTGCCATTTTAGCCACATTTTACATTAAAAGTCTTTGTCCTCAGTAAATGCTCAGTGTGATGGCCTTCTCCCAGAGTGACTTCCTTGCATTAAAAGGAAAAAACATTAAACCTGTTTGTACTTTTTTTTTTTTCAGTTTAAAAGTATGGTTTAATAGATTATGTCCTGCATAAATTAAGATTGATTTATGTCAGCTAAATAACTAAAAGAAGTGTGATGCATATCATATTTAAACTCTTCACTTCGCAGAATGGGTCAAAACCCCCCCTGCTCTTAAATCTCCCAAACTACAGGGCAAATTATCTTCTGCAAAAAGAATCATTTTTCCATAGGATGACACTGGGATGGAGTGGGTGTTCAGATTTATCTGTTGCAAATTCAATTTTACACATTTGTAATTACAGAGACACTGTCAAAAGTGTCAGCCCAAAGTTTGGATTTAGAGAGAAGATACCAACACAGTGCCTTTTTAAAATGGACTGCCAGTGTAGGCTCCAAGCAGCAGAGCTTTTAACAGATGAAAGTTTTCATATAGCCTTTGATCAATATACAGGGTAGCAAAATATTTTCTGTATTCCACCTGTGAATGCAGTGGAGAGTGATTATAAAAGGGGCATTTAGACATCCAGAATCTTCAATTGTTCTCATAACCCTGTTAAATACTAATACAAGTTTTGATGAAATCCAAAAGCTGGAGGTGAGAATAGCAGTGTAGGAGACAGTGCCTGTGCTGTCTCCTCAGCACCCAGCCCAGCCTAACCATGCAGACAGCACTGTCACCATTCCCATTTTAGTGGAAGAAGTGCTCCCGCAGGCAGCTTGGATTACCAAAGTAGGATTACCATCAGATTGGTTTCATCTTCAACAGTTAACACTATTCTTACTCCACTACAACTCATCTTTCTGCCCACGCATTTGCACACCCACCCATGTAATATCCAAGACAGAAACATCTGCCTCTAGTTGAAATTCTCCTATCTGCTTCAAACTGTGTGTTCAGGAGATCTAGAGGTGCCAGGGCTAGAAAATCAATCCAGCCTTGCAGAGCTATGCCATTCTGGCACAAGGAAAAAAACCAAAAATACGTATGAAGGAAAAGTTCGCATCATAATTTCTTCATTCAACATCATAAGAACAGTGAATCTAAACATCCCCATAATGCCAATCAGAATAAAGTTGCACTTATATTTTTTCCCCCTAAATCCTTTGTCAACAACCTTCTCAAGTTTCTTTCCACCAGCTGCTACATTCTAAACCTAAGAGGTCTGCCTGCATGACATGACCTTTTCTTGCTTCTCTCTGTGCAGTTAGCAGCTAGCTTAAAGACTTAGTGAAGAGCTCAAAATAATCCATGGTGGAAATGCTCCCATATGTGTATCCTTCTGGCTACAGAAGAGGTTTACCCTTAACATCTTGGATTTTGGACTTTGTGCCTCCTAAACAGCTTTCACCTTAACAAGAAGAGTTCAGCTTTAGCTCCAGGTGGATAATGTACAGAGGAAAAAAGATTCTTGAGATGAGTGCCTGAAAAGCTCATTCATTTCCAGAATTCCACCCTGCAGGTGCAGGTTCCAGCAGGAATATCTGTGACAGCCATGTCACTGATCCCAGCCATGTTTGGGAGCTGGGGTGGACATGGTGTGAGTGAACTAGTGTTTCAAGATGTTCTACCCCCAGCACTATCCCCAAAGACAGGGAGAGGGAGGGAGGCATTATTACCAGATCAAGTAAGCATCAGGTTCCCTTTTTCATGATGCAGAACTATTACGTTTAAATATAAGAAAGGCTTTTAACACCTGATGCAGCTGACCTCCAAAGCTGAATTTTATATCCTTGAATGTCTTGTCTTCCTTGATTTATTTTGACAAGAGCTATTTGTAAAGCCATATAGAAAGAGAAGGGGAAAAAACCAAGAGATTCTTTTTCTGTAGAACTGACTTTTCTCACCTAGACCAAAGCCTCTCTTTCTCTTACAAGTGTTTTTCAAATGGTGGTTGAACAAATCCTGTGTATTGATAGTTCAGCTGCCTTATATCTCTTTGGGGGTTTGTGGGTAGAATTCCTTGGGTTCATGAAACAGATGTTTAATGATCACAGTAGCTTTACTGTTGTGTTCACAGAAATCACAAAGAACATGGCATAAACGTCCTTGGAAATGAGCAGATCAAGAATGAGTCTGCCAGCTTTCTTTTAAAATTCTTTTAGAACTCTGCTTAGAGGTTATGTAGTTTTATTTATTTACTTGTTACTTACAGATCTGCTCCTGTTCCATAGATAGAGTACTTGATTTCTCCCCAAAGCCCTGAATCTGGATCTGTAGCCTTAAGAAAAAAAAGAGAGTTTTACTTTACTAAAATGCAAAAAGATATGTTTCATTTTTCTTTTAACAACAGGCCCAAATGCTTTTCACTGTCTTTGCCATCACATTTTTAGGGGGAAACTGCACGAGCAAATATGCATCTAGAAAGTGCACAAGGTAACACCAGGAAATGTCCCTGCCAGTGCCAGGAACACTGTCCCTGGTGCCCGGGGGCTCTGGCAGGGAGACTGACGCTAGATGGCCCCATCCATCCACAGTTACCTCATCCTCCTTTGATAGAGGTGGAGATAATCTCAATGTCATGAACACGGTGCCAGCTCTCAAACCTTCCTCATTATCAGTTAAACATTAATGAATATTCCCTAGACAAAATTATTTACTTTATACAGAGTATTTTTAAGCTTCTGCTTGTTTAATTGGTTCAATTTAAAGTAATGAATAACAAATGTTTCAATCTATATATTGTATTTCAGCTTTGTTTATATTTTAATCTCTTTTGTGCCTGTGTGACTTTTAATAATGCAAATACTATGCCAGATGATATCTTTGTTTCATACTCTTGTTGGCTTCCTTTCTTAGCTCAGGCTTAGGAAAGCTATTGATTTGGTAGCAGCTACTTCCATAAGCTCCTGCTTCTCTGACAGCTCTGAGGAGGTGTTACACCATTGTATGTGGCCATCAAAATTCATGGTGGTGCTGGTTGATTCATTCGTCTTCCTGTTTAAATATTTGAGAACTTGAACAATGTCTTTGATTCCTGCAGGATTAACATAACACTCCTGCGGCCCTACTGATAGATGTTTTTTGTTCTTTGGCATGAGCTTGTCAGATTCTCTCACCCCATAATTTTGACCACAGCCTAGTTTAGTACTGCCTAACTTTACTTAAAACATTTCCATCCCTGGGACTTTGTCCAGAATTGCCATTCTGTGTACTTGAAACATCTCAGTGTTTCACGTATAGTTGTGAATCTGGGTCAAGTACTGAGCTGACAGCACATGACTGAATTTTACATGGCTCCTCAGCTACACGTTCCTCTGCACTTTGGCTCAGTAGTTTTGTTGCTTCTGCAAACATTTTTTAAATCTCTCTTTTTTTTTTTGCTGTCCATGTCCTAGATTGTTTTTATTCCTATTACCTTAAAGACAGTAATGTTTAAGAGTCTCTAATAGCTTCCCTATTAGTTTCATGCAATAACCTTTTCTCTGTTATGTTTCACTTCTTTGATTCGTCTATCACTAAAATTTGCCTTCAGCACTTTATTATTCTGATTATTTGTCTTTCTTACTCTGCTGCCAGCTTGTGCTGGAGATCTCTGGCAACCTGCCTCCACCATCCTTACCTGTGTGGCCTCTGCAAGGTGACTTGCATCCCTCACTGAGGCCCAGGTGGCCAGGAACTTTCCTATCTTTGTGACATGAGAGCTGTTTCCAGTCTCAGCTGTTGCGTTAGAGAGAGGCAGCTGGAAATGCTCCTCCAGCACTCAGGGCCCATGTAATACCCTGACTTTCTTCATATGAAAATGCAAGATCCTGGAAAAATCTATAGGCATATTTTTCCCACTGTGAGAAGGTACATACATAAGGATCTTTTTTTCCCGGTCCTAAGCACTTCAATTTTATATTCTTGACCTCATTAACTGTTTAATTATGCCTTTAGCAGCCAGGTTCCTCCCAAGAAGAACCTAATACCTACTACGCTGCCATCTTGTTTTCTTTTTACTCATATTAAGCAAGCAAATCCAGTAAATCCAATTCCACTTAGCCGTAACTGAATCTTCGCACTCGACACTGATTTGGCTGAGGCTTTCTTAATACTCAAAGGCCATGTGATTTGTCTTAAAAGTAGATGGCCCTTGTTGTTCTAAACAATATTTGTCTAAAGCTTTATTTTTTCCCGAAGTGTTTTTTGGGTTTTTCTTTTCGTTTGATTCTGGAAAGGAATTGGAGTTCGGTCCGGAAGTCTAATGGCAAGTAAGATTTGCTACGTGCTCTGTCCACTATTTTTAAGGTACTTGAACTGTCTCCACAGACACCCAGAAAACAGAACATTTCTTAAGAGGTGAATGAAACTTACTGTAACAGCAACTACATTTGAGCCCCCTGGGGAGTTCTCAGGGATCCTGGCAATGTAGTAGTCAGAGGAGAACTTCGGAACGTTGTCATTGGTATCCAGAAGGCGAATCACTACGTCAGCTGTCGAGCTGAATTTCTCCGGTGTGTTCACCTCTATTGCAAGAAGCTAAGAGAAAGACCAGAAATCACTACAAAGCAGCTATTAGTTCTCTTAAAGGGGCTTCCTGCACCACCCATGGCACATTGGTGCATTTTAGCCTGGTTGGACCAGACAGCTCAGACCCACGGACATGATGAGTCAGGTCAGTGTGCGGCCTTGGCTTGTTTGTGTGTGCTTGCTTGCAATATATTGCAGCAGCCCTCTTGTTAGAGGGTGGAAATGAGCCAAGACACAGACTTTGTTTATCACAGCATGAAAAGGGTCCTGGTTTATTCCTCTTTACAGCTCAGCCATCCTGACTCCAACCATTCACTGACTCTGGCTGCAGCAGCTCCTACTGCAGGTTTCCCTTGCAGCCTCTGACTGCTGGGTATTTCCTGCTGAACCATGACTGCAGGGATTGAGCTGCAGGCTCTGACTGCAGCTTTTACCCAGCCAGACTGTGACTGCAGGTTCCAACAACAGGCTCTGAATGCAGACCTAGACTGGCCTCATAGCAGTGATTCTCTCCTCAGGATCCTTCTTCTTTGTGACCCTCTCTTTCCTCCTCAAGGTTTCTCCTCCTTCATGACTCCCCCTCCCCAGCTAACCCACTCCCTTTTATCACATTTATCTTTGTTGGATACAGCTGTGACTCATCGGGGCGAGGCTGTATTGGGTCATTAACACAGCTGTTAATTATCAGGGACAAGGTCACCTGCATTCCCTTCTCCTCCAGCAATGGGCAACAAGCTGTGGGGAGAGGCCTTCAAACCTGTGTGTTCATATTAGACTTCATGTGACAGCTGTGACTTGTCATAATTAACCAACACACATCCAAAAGCCCTAACAGAAGCCTAGGAACAATCATCCCTGGGCAGCTCCTAGATCTTTGGGAAACATAAGCACTGAATTATTTTGAATAACCACATAAATTTAATCGTGATCTTTTGTAGAGGAAGTTCTTTATCAGGAAAGAAGTCAGGAAGAAGAAACTGCACCAAACAGGGTAAAAGGATGAGGGAAGCTGTTGTTTCGAAGCAGCATTACTCCCACCCCAAATGCTGGATGCTCAGGCACATACAGCACAATCCCACTTCCCAAAGATAGTTAATTCTACTATCGACTTCATGGGACTTCTACCCTCATTGCCTCCTGCTGATTAGGACTTTGTCAGATAACATGGGGGCTTTTGAATTGCCTCACTGTCTCTGAGGAGAACAAAGCTCTCTGACATCACACATTCTTGTAACAGCTCATCTGAAAGGACAGGCAGTCATGTAGAGCAAACCGAGTGTCTCTACTGTATCTTTCTGCTCCTTATTGAGCAAAATCTACTAGATTTGGGAAGCATCAGTAGGATGCCCCAGCTGGTAGCGCAGCAAGCTCAGGTGGTGTGTGTGTGTCTGAGCGAGAAAGAGCAGTTTCAACAATAGGTACTAAGAGACACTGGGACCTTCACAGCATCTGTCCCAAGTGTCTGTCCCATGGGTGGCTGCATCACACAGGATCAGCACTAGGCCATCAGTCTTGGGCTCTGTGGGGGCTGAGCCCAAATGGCTAACACCAAGAACAATGGTCTAATGGTTGGTTTTCATGCTTGGGCAGAGACATAGTTAACACAAAGCAGGAGGGCTCTAAGAAGACAACACATCACTAATAGACTAGTGAGCAGGACATGAACTGAGATCTAAGAGGCTCAGCTGAAAAATTTGGCCGCAGCAGTTTTAATTCCTAGGAGATGTGTCCCAGGAGCTCCCACAAAGAGGGTGAGTGTCTAAGTGAGCTCTGGAAGGAGCAGCAGGGCTGCCACCACATCCCCTGCTCCCCTGGTGCCATGGCCATGGGAGCTCAATCGCTCCCGTGCCGTGGGTCCCCGCGGGGTGGGCGAGTGATGCTCACCAGCAGTGGCACTGCCACCTGCCTGGGGGACACACGCTGTGCTCAAGCCTCTGCTGTGCCAGATTTGGACACATTTGTATCACCTCAAGGTGAAAGCAGAGCGTGGAAGCTGTTCAAGTCAACAGGGAAAAGGCTGTCTCAGTGTCATCTAGAGCTGTGCCTGCTGTGTGAACATTTATAATGTTTGGAAATAAAGAGAAGAAATGAATCTCGAAGGATTGCTTGCAATTACTGCAGGACACAACTGCTCTAAAAGGGGAGCCCAGTCGCTACATCACTGTGCTAGCTTTTGTCTTTGGGAGTCTCAGGTGGTGTTACAGCAAAAGACATTTTTGAAGGGACAGCCTTACAGACATCAGCAAAAACTTCCTTAGGAGAAAGCTCCTAAAGCAGTACGGAGGTAAAATCTTAGTGCTGATTGTGCACACGGAGCTATAACTAAATCATAACAACTGCAGTTAGATCACCTTTGCTGCTGCAATCAGCCCATCTTAGTACACCTTATGAAAGCTGAGTATTTTTACTTTGTTTTCTGCACTCATTTTTTATTCCCTCTCCTTTAAGCAGCCACAGTCCTGCTATGTCAACATGCTGACAACATCTTCCTTCCGGGAGGAAATTTTGTCAGCTTACTTGCCTGCAGTGTCTTATGCAGACCTGTATTGTTTGTTTTATGCAGAGAGAAAAAAAAATAGCATAAAACTATTACATCACAGGACTACATACCAAAAATTAATACTTAAGTGCCAGAAGAGCAAACTGACATGCAATCTTTAAAGTGGTACGTAAATTTTTAAAAGAGAATTTGATTTTGGCAGCTGAAGATAATTGCAGCCTCACCTGGTCCCAGTCTGTAGATGTGTCTGCAGCAAGTCCAGGCTCCTGCCAAGGCACAATGTGCTCTAAGGGAGATGGAGGCAGGAGGTTTGCCCCCAAAGCATGGCAGCCCATAACAAGGTGGGACAGCAATATCTGGCCCCTGTGGCAGAGGGCCTTGAGAGATGTGAGAATTACCATAGCTGCCATACTTTGGGAAACCCATTTGAGCTCTTGGACAGCTGGAAATGAAGGAAGTCCTGACTACCAACTCCATTTAAGAGTCAGCACGAAATGCAAGATAGGTTTCTCTAGTAGCCTTTGCCTCAGAAAGTTTTTCAGTGCATCTCCCAGACAAATTAGCTTTAATTACTCTCTAGCATTTTACTCTTCAAAACCAAACTAGAAGAAAGGGATCATTGCTTACAGAAAAAACCCCAAACCCTGAAGATAACCTCTCAAAGCTGTTGTGAGATACACATTAAATAGAAATATATTTAATCCAAAATTCTAACCAGAATGACTACACTGACAACTAAAACTGGGTAGGAAGTGATTTCAACTTTGCAAGAAAATGAAGCCAGTGATGAGGTCTTTATAAAGTATTTGCTGCCATGTACTGCTACCATATCATCCATCTGCACCTTCTCCATTTGGAATCCAGACAAAGGCTGCACTTTTTAAGCCAAGTCTTATAGTCTCCAGTAGAAATAATTTTGGAAAGTCTTTCTCCAGTAGAAATAATTTAAAAAAAAGGTGAATAACTGCTTAAGCTATAAAAATATATATTTTTTTTTCTGCTAATTAATTCTTTTGGTGTTCATGGCAATCACATTAACTACTTTGATTTCTATTGGCATTCGTGGGGCGCCATGTGTAACTCCTTTACTGGTCTTTGGGTAGTTTAACCTGAATAAATGTGCACTTGTTAGAATTAGTTTCAGTAGCACTTTAGGGCCCTTTCAGAATCTTCCACTTTAATACAGTAATGATGCCTCATGTTTTTGTAGCATCTATAACCTATAAAGCTCAAAATGGCTTAGGAACATTACAAGAAGAGGCCTGAAACATACTGAAGTGAAACTTGCTAAGGACACAAAGCAAACTGTATGGCAAGGGGGAGAACAAAATTGTGGAATTTTGGCTTTTGGACTGTGCAAAAATGCCCATCTCTGTACACTACAAAACTAGCATATGTGAATATTCAGCTAGTTCATTTTGGCAATTTTTTTTAATGATTACAGGGATTGTCTATGCAATTCTTTGCAGTTGGAACTGAAACTGAACTCTGAAACATGTTCAGAGGCAGCTGACAGAAAACCAAACTACTTAATTTTTTTTTATCTTGTTGATGAGCCAAAGAATTCATCAGGGAAGGTGATAATGCAAGGTTCCAGCTTTTGGATGAAACTGGTTCTTGCATGGCTGGCTTAGAGCATGGGTGAGTCTCAGGTCAGCCTGGAAATGGCCATATAGATAGATAGACTCTGACAAAGGCAGTGAACAATTTTTGGGAATTATCTTCCAGTCAGCTGGGGTCTTCAGGCTGCCAACATTCAAAAGCATGATCATGAATCAAATTATTTAGTACTAAGCAGGTAAAGCTCTAGCTGCAGAGAAATTAGGATTTCATCCTGTGAATGTATCGTGAGTGCAGAAATAACACCCTCAAGGTTCAGTTAGAATGATTCAGAACCACCAACATGTACAGTTTCCAGAGGGAGATAAAAATCAACATTTTGCACTGACTGGACTAAATAAGTCCAGAGTTGCATCCATTAAACTTTTTGAAGGTGGGGAACTAGAGGCAGAAATAAGTTTTCCTTACATGGAATATCCTGTCACTGATACTGCATCAGACAGTTCCAGGTGGATTAAGAAGCTAAATCAATTCAAATAAAAAAGCCATCATACTCATAGTGTATACACTGAAAAACAGGACCTGGAAAGCAGAAGTACCTTGAAGGTTAACACCTTGAAGCTTTCATAGTCAATAGCAGCAGAATTTTCCACTATTATTGTAACCTGAGCCTCATTCAGGACAGTTTGAGGAACCACTCGGAAGATGCCACCAGGTCCAACAAGACGGAGGTTGAATTTAGCATTGGCTCCCTGTGAATAAAAGCAGATATGGCATTGATTGTTTTCAGTGAATGGTGCATATCTGACAGCCTAGATTGCTCCATTTCTTCAAACTATACAAAATGAGAATGAATCTTATTGCTTAGGGCCCTCTGCTCTCCATCCCCTGGGCAGGAGACCTCTAAGAAGCTTAGTTGTATAATCCCTCCAGTCCTAGTCACAAGACAGACACAGCTTTTCTTAAAATAGATTGACAAGCTTGGTTATTCTTTCAGTCATAATGGAAAAACCCTGCAGCAGGCCTGGCTAAGAGAGGAATCTTGTGGCAAGAAGCCTTGGGTTTCGTGCCACACACTGGCAGCTAGACAGAGATGACACCATGTGCATATTGGCAGGGAAGTCCTGCCTCTTCTTGCTTCGTACCAAGGAAAGACAACTGAACTGCTTGAGTGAGGACAACACAACCCTCACAAACCCAGTCTCATAGAGTGGTTTGGGTTGGAAGGGACAATTGAGATCACCACATTTCGACCCCCCGGCCACAGGCAGGGACACCTTCCACTAGACCAGGTTGCTCAGAGCTCCATCCAGCCTGGCCTTGAACACTTCCAGTGTCCAGCCTGTGTCCTAGTAACTCACATGCTGTGTGCGTTGTTCTTCATGCATTCTGCATGATGAAGATGCAGAATCACAAAGATAGGCAATTTCCAAACAGAGGTGGTACTCCACATTTTGCACTGATTGGATCAAGCTAGCCCAGAGATGCAAATAGCAAACCTTTTGGAAGTTGATGCACTTGTGGGGAGAGAGGAGCTGCACTTGTGCAGAAAAAAATCTGACGCACCTGACAGCTCCAGATGAAGTGAGAAGGCAAATCCCATTACATAGATAAACCTTCTAGCCAGAGAGAACATGGGAAGCAGCAGTATCAAAAAGGTTATCACCACTTGTGTGCAAGTTGGAAAGAGTGAGCCAGAGCCAGCTGGCCAGGCTGATTCTATTAAACCAAACTGGAGCATGTAAGAGAAAAGATGAAAGGGGGATTCTCATATTTCTGCCTTACAGGGAAGATGTGAAAATGAGCTGAGCCTACCTCACCAAACTCTCTGGGTTCACCACTTTCTCAGTGTCATGTTTACACTGTGACAAACAGCCAGATTCACTGCCTGCCTGGTGCCACATTCTCCCTGTAGCATGAATCTTGAGATGATGAATCTCTAATAATAACTTTCAAACAGGAAAACTTTACTTTCAACTGTATCCCTGGAGAGCTTGTTATGAGCAGTTCTTGAGCAGCCCGAGCTCATGTCAAGAGAAAAAGTATTCAGCAGTAATCCCTTAAGGGAAACAGAATGACCTTGGATGCAAACTCAGTGATCTGTGTTGTTTGGTCACACAAACTTACACCCCAACTACAGAGATGATAAAGGGCTCTCTTTTGCTGGATGGTAAAGCCAAACACACAAAGCCAGGGCTGCTGGACTATGAGAAATAGTGCTGATGGGAAGAGTGGACAGTCTGACAATACAAAGTCATACAAAGTGCATGGCACATGGGACTGCACATGACCGGAAGGGTGGCATGGGAGAGGGAGAGAACTGCCTCCCTGCACCAGCTGAGTGATTTCTGCCACTGATGTCCACTGAACCCAGATCTGCTCAGAGCGAGCCATGCTGCTGCATGTCTCCAAGTAGACAGCCATGGGACACAGGAATGACTGGGGGAACAGCAGCACTGAGCCCTAAGCCCCATTGAAGAAGTCTGGGAGAGAAATTTCTGTATAACTTTCTTGCAAGTAAGCATGGCATTTCCATCAGACTGTAGGCCTAAATCAGACCTTAACCACAGCTTCCTCCTCCTCCTCACTTGTATCATTCACTCCCTCAAAAGAAAGTCTCTAGTAGCTGTGACAGAGACAGACACATGTTTAATTTTCTTCTCTACAGAATCATCTTGGATGGAAGGGAAAACATTGCATTTTCTGCCTTAGAAGAAAAGCACTCCATCCCCCCTAGAATGATGCCTTACACTGTACTAGGAAGCTTCTTGAGAAATCTATACAGTGTATTTATCAGGGTTTTCTGCTTATTTTATTGCCTAACTTGCAGCCTGAATATTTTGTCAGCCTCGATATATATTTTGTCTCTAAAGGGAAGAGATGGGTTTTGTTTCTCCCCTTCTGCAGCACCATCCCCTGTGACAACAGCAGGATAGACGTAGCACTGCTTTGAAAGCAGTCATTTATCTGCTCACTGCAGAGCAGCAGGAGGGAGGGGGAAGAAGCCAGTGGGTTTGATAAAGTACAATACCATCAAACCAGCACAATACTGAGCACAGTTACAGAAGAGAGCTCTTTCCAATAGTAATACAATTCTCAGATGCATTAAGCTTTTTTCTTGTCACCACCTAACCTGAGGCTAACTCAGACGGATGTCATTCATACAGTATTTAGCTTAGGGGTCCCTATAGCAACCATTGCCATAGTACCTACAGGCGTCACAGGTCAGTTAGACAGCAGGCTGAGATGGATGGAGTGTTCTTTCTTTTTCCTTTATCTGCTAAGAGTTAGTTTGGCTCAGGCATAATTTTTAAGACTACCTAAAAATATCACTCCAGTGGGAATGACTTATCAAACCATGCACTGCAGACCCTGACTGTAACATAAGGGCCAGAAGAAGATGTAGACAGTAATTGCACCTGAAGTTACTAAAGGGCCTGGAACCTCCAAGAAAATCTTCAAAGGGAATATGTTCTCTGGCATACACTGGCAACAACTGAACACAACCAATAGTTAGGGAAGTTCATAAGGATTGTTCAACTTCAGCTGCTGCAAGACCTGGGCTGCAGGTGTAGGACCACCCTTCCCATTGGCATAACAGTGTATGACAGACTAACTGAACTCCTGGGTCTGGGCTCTCTGTGGCACTGGTCCCTATAACTTCTTTGTCTGTCCTAGGCTTTTTGGGAATGCAGGTGAAACGGGTGAGCTTCTAAAATGACATTTGCCTGACAGCTCCTTCTAGTCTTTGGGGAAATAGGACAGGAAAACTGGAAGTCTGCACAGTTTCCATTTACCTGATCTGAATCGTTGACTGTTATCTTCAATCCCCTTAAGATTTCACCCTCTGGGGGATGCTCGTACATGGTCAGTTCAAACCTGTTCTGGGGACCATTTTCTCCATAGAACGTTGGTGGATGGTTGTTGAGGTCCACCACCCGTATGGTCACCATGGCAAATGTGTGCTCGGAGATGTCACCTTCCTGGCTGACTTCTGATGCCTGCAGCAGGGAAGAGGGAGAAAAGAACGATCAAGGTGTTTTCTCCTTCAGATTCATGCTAAGGTATTATTTCACATGTAAAAAGCACTCAAACTTGTAGGAAGATTCACAGACATATTTCCCTAAAACCTCAGTCCATTTCACACTGAAGTTTATGATGATTAGAAGATTATGGTAATAAACCAGTCCCTGTACAGCCCCAGTTGATTCTCCTTCTAATTTTGTGATCTTAGTAACTCACTCTAGGTGAAAACAGTTCTCTAAAAACAAATAATCCAATAGAGGCAAGGTAATTGCTTGCCTAAAGTGCTGATAGAATAGGAAAGGAAGTCAATGTTTAAATTTTCTGTGGTACCACAGGCAGTCCATTGTCTCATTGCTGCAAGGATTGCAGCCTTGAGTACTGCAAGAAAAACTGTACTTGTGGCATTTAGGTAAATATTTGGAAAAGTACACACTTTTTTGAGACTTAGTCTCTGATTAACAATTCTGCTGTGATGTTTAGATGAGCTTAATTTAAAGTGGATATAGTTTAGACAGACAGGCAAACCTAGCTCATATTTTTCCGAATCACAAGATCAAATCTGTCTGGGTTTCAACAACTGCAGCATGCGGCCAGATTCACTGGATTGAACCTGAGGCACTTCTTCTGCCAGGACAGAAACTGGCTGGTATTTTTGTCACAACAGCTATATCTAACATGCCAATTTGCTCAAAGGGCTCAAAACCAAAGGCACTTTTTCTGGAGACACTAGTCTGGCAACTGAGGTCCCTGTCACTATGTATGCAGGGTAATATAGTGAAGTCTTTTGGTTCTTCTAGCAGCTTTTGCAGCCTGCATGAGCTCTGGATCACCACATACATAATTAGGAGATCAGAAAAACTTGCGAGGCTTTAACTCATTCTGCATCTGGGGAGTGGCAGCAGACTGCAGTGAAGCAGAGCTGATAGAGGAAGAAACGGTGCCTGAGTTTAACTCAGCCCACGAGGACTCCGCGTTCTCCCCGGTACAGCTCACTGCTTGAACCCAGGAGCAAGCAAGTGCCCATGGGGATGCTGCACACTGGTTCTGGCAGTGTGCAATTCCTCAAAGCTGCCTTTAAGCTGGTATTGTCCTTACCACAACAGTAATATGCAGTTCCAACATGCTGAAAAAAACTGATACAGTCTTCACAATTTAATTCGACATTTTAAAACATTTTTCTTTAGAAACTGCTTAAAATAACACAGCCTGTCACATGAATACTGGCTCATGGAGGTGTTAGTTCATCAAGGTGTGAGCATGTATTTGTATGTGGCTGATCAGTCCCTCAGGAGTGGATGTTGACATGACCCTGCATGATCTGTCCCACTCCTATTACTAATCATAGATTTGACTGTTACCTATCTCATAAAATGGAGGTTTCAAGACATTCATTCCCAGTTTAGCAAGAAAATCTGGAAACACAGAGAACAGGTATCTACGGACTGTAAAGGACATTGGTTCTCTAGCCTCAGAGATGAAATTAGGACAAGATGATTTCATTTGAAAGAAGTAATTTGAGATACTATATACTACCAACAATAATATCCCAACAGAAGCAATTAGTGCTGCTTTACACTATTTGGCACTCTGCTCAAATGTAGGAGGTTTCTGAAACAGGTAAATCAGCTATAAATTGAACCATTTTAGACAAGCATGCCTACTCATGGCATTTTAGGCCAATAGTCCTAAAGTGGCCACAGTACCTACCTTAACTTTTAGTTCATACACTTCTTTCTTGAGCTGATTTGGGCTTTTTATCACAGAAATGGCTCCAGTTGTGTTGCTGATTTCAAATGAACCTTCACTTCCTGCAATGAAACCAAGATGCTCTGGTTACATGCCATGCTTTCTTTCTTTGAACAAGCATGGGGAAATGAACAATATACTTCATTAAACACATCTTTGTCCATATGTGTATCAATATCTATCAGTAGATCTGAAGCCACTCTTCAAAAATGAAGCATTTCTATGCCTGGTCACAGTGAGATGAAAACACAGATGAAGACCAAAAAGGGTTTCCCGCCCAGGAATGGCTCAGTGGAGCTCATCCCTGATGGGCAACTGTCAGCATTTTCCTCTTCCCATCCTGCTTGGGCTCCCCTCAAGCCTCAGCATCCAGGCATGCAAATTTGGTATGAGTTTTTATTATGCTGTCTTCTTTTTATGCTGGTTTAGACAAAATAGACATTTGTCATTGTAATTAGCAAATTCTTAATTAAGTCTCTGAGAAACAAGAACATTTCTCTCACTAATATCAGCTAAGGTGAGAAGTCTGACAATCTGCCTCAAAGAAACACAGTCACTTCCCTCAGACAGCATCTCTGGAGAAGTGTCTTCTGGTCTTAAACATTGAGTTGTCAAAGAAAGTTTTCAGCCTGTTGCAAGGCTGTCCTGAACAAAAAGGGGGTTTTGGAGTATCTAGGGTAAACCCCAAGGTTTCTGAACTGAGGCAAGACAGGGCTGCAGGCTGACTTTGCTATTGCTACCCAACTTCCGTTGATCAGGAGAGAACAGCAGTTCCAGGCAGCAGTTTATTGAGATTGCTGTATTTGTGCTGAAGCAAATGCCAGCTTGCAGAGAGGCAGCAGTGTCTCACCAGGATGTCAGGAACCATCTCACATCACAGCCAAGGGCAGGCTGGTACCCAGGAAGGGTGGCCCTGATGCTACCTCATGTACAGTATTGGCCACATCCTGTGGCAGTCTACCATTGAAAGGAAAAGAGAGGAAATCCCTTTAAATGTAGGAGAACAAGTCTCCAGAAATAAAGGACAATGACCTGAAAGCCCAGTCATTCTTCTTTTTCTCAAACTCATTTCCAATGCTGATTTTTAAACCATCCGATAGCATCCTCTTTTGCTAATACCTACAATAACTGCAACTTCATTAAAGCACTCTGGACACAACATTGAACAGATATTGACTCACAATACCCAGTTATTAAGACACATTGGCCTGCAAAATCTATTCTGACTGAGAAGAAGCTTAAGTCAATAGTGGTTTCAAACCACCATACTTCATGTTATTGTCTAGTTATCTCAGGGATATTGGTAACCTGGAGTACGTGTAGCAGTATGTGTGTTCCTCCATACAGCATGTTCAGAAGATTGGAGCATTTCCTATTATTATCCCACACTCCCAGGATAAGAAAAGCTTATTAAGAATGAACAATTTCCTATTTGCTGTTAGTGTTTTCTTGTCCTTTGACAGCCTAGCCTGCAGTTATTGGAATAATGCCAGCATCTGAGGTGCAGGGGCAGAAACCTGTTGCAGTCTTTTGTTCTCTGTTTTTCAACTTTCTATGCACTAAAAGCATATTCCTTTCCCCTCTTTTCCATTTCACACTACTTATCTGTCGCCCCCTTCCATCTTCCTTTCCCACCTTTCCTAAACACTTACCATTTTTTTATCCCAGAGAACCCTTTTGGTCCTTCTTTTTTTCTTTGGAAATCCAGTATCTTTTCTTATTAATCTTATTTTCCTTTGACATTTTCCCGGTTCTTTGCCTTCACTTGTTCTCCTTACTTAATTTCTCCCTTGTTCAGCATATTTTCATCCCTCTTACTTGTTCTTGCTCCTCATTTTACACTTTTCTTTTTACCTTTTCTCATTTCTGTCTATTGTCTTCTGCAACCCTTTTTTCCTCAATGTTTCTACCTTTCTTTTACCTATTTATTCCCTCACATTAAGAAGTAACCTCAGCATGGATCTCATCCCACACCAACACAAAAACTCAGCTGTAAGTATCTCTCTGTTCTGGCTGTTTAGATCACTTAACACAATGAAGACTTACTCCATAGCTCTTCAACTACAGCTCAGATTTCTCTTAGGAAGTTTTGCGATCTTTCACATCTGTTAGTCAGGGTGCCCAGTTGCTACAGAAGCCTTGTTTTGGAAGGGAGAAAGTATAAAACCCCAAACCTCTAAAGCTGTAGCCTGGAGTTTAATTACTCTAAGGTGTTGTCTTCACCACCTAATGAATCATCAATTCAGCTAAGTTTCACATTCGTGCTATTAAAAGACATGTGACAGACACTCTCAGAATAGCTGATGGAAAGCATTAATCTTCTGATAACATCTGTTTTCTTCCACTTCAGTATACAGCCAGTGTCTCTCCACCAGTAAATATAATTTATTCCAAGAAATCAGAGTTTTGACTGTTCAGCCACTTTCATCACTGTATTAATAAAATAATCAAAATATCCCTCCAAATGCCATGTCTTGGTCTCCCAATGAATTAGCTCACCTCCCAGTTTAAGTGATAGAGATGCTCAGAAGAGTGAATGCATTTCCCTTTACGCTTTCTGAAATGACAAGCAGGCTACTGATCCCTAACAAATCAGCAACATTAACAGCTCCAAGCACAGTTCTGTGAAGAAGATACTAAAACTCACTGAACTGAATCTTGGCTATTCTCTGCTAGACAGGGCCCTGAAGTTGTTTGAGGTATCTGACATTATTTCCTGAGATTTTGTCTCAGGTTTATTAAACTCTAGCATATTCTGTTCTAATTTAATGCCAGATGTAGTTTTGAGAGCCCTTCAATTTCATATAAGACAAGCCTACTCACCATTCACAATGCAGTAATGAATACTGTTAGGCTTTCCTCTGTCTCCATCAAGAGCAACAACAGTAAGGACCTCAGAGCCCTGGGGAGAAATGGGAAATCACAGTCTGTATGCTGAGATCAGAGCAGTGAAATTGCAACTGCACATTAATAAACTGAACTCCTGTAAGTCTTTCTGCAGTGAAGTGCTAGGGGCAGAGTGGGTACTTGTGCTTGTGCCATATAGGGAACACAAAAGGGGCCAGTGCCTGCTGCTCTGGAAGTGAAATGGGTGCAGACTCTGCATGGGTGCCTCAGCCCTGGCGGCTGGCTGTTCACAGGAAGGGTTGGAACTTGTGGCCAAGACACCTGCCTGGAGCCACAGATGTGGACAGAGGATTTGGAGCAGCCAATCTGAAACCCAAAGTTTAGTTTGGGGCACTACCAAGATTCCCTCTGGCCGCTTCTGTGTAGGCTCCTGTGCCCCATGGCCACACAGTGTGCTGAGCCACAGGCAGCTGCCAAGGAGTCATTGGGTCACTTTGGTCCTTCCTAATTAAGTTCAGACAGACAGTAGAAGCAAACAGAGATCACAGAGCAACTTGGCCCACAGAACATCTAGGGCATAAAATTGTGATGAAAATGATGGTGATTTAAATGCCCTTAAAACTTTGCTGTCTGTCTTTCTGCACAAGTAACATGGCTGTGGGCCATACGTACAGAATTTGTGTACTGGGGACCATTTGCTCATGTGACTGCTCCTATCAGCTCAGAGGGATGATGAGTGTCACATTAAAATGCTCACCCAAGTGGCAGTGAGCTGTGCAATTTAGACCTCTGAACTAAAGTGTTACTGTTTGAGGCTGCAGAACCAGGGAACATTGAAGTAACTGTCAGTGAATCACAAATGGCAACAAGGAACATTTTCATGACAACCCTTTAGTGAATTTTGCAAACAAGAGCAAGGCTCTGTTAGAGCAACTGGAAATACAGACTTGTATTTATTATCATTTATGCTGGAAGCAGCAATAAAATCTGCCTACTGGGCAAAACGCAGTGCAGTCCCTTGGAAGGTGACAGAGTACTTGTAAATCCTGACAACTTCACCAAAGAGAAAAGAAGCAAGTTTACAAAATTAACACCAAATGCGCAAACACCACTAAAATCAGCTATTGCTTCCTTCTCTGTGGAGTTCATTCTAATGGCAAAACCCACACCAGGAAGGACTGATTCATTCTTCCATCATTATATCATAATGGTGTAAGTTATGAGCTCAAGCTGGATGTAATTAACATTTATTGATTCTCATTTCCATAGTAAACACTAACTCCTGTGTGCACCTGATAGTTATTTCAAGATCTAAATGTAACTATGCAGAATAAATCAATATACATAATATCATCCATTCTAAACACCTGCAAAGTACACAAGCATTACTCCTCTGCCCTGCTGAAATGTAACAGCTTCTGCAGTGAACTGCGGTATATAGTCATGCATGGGCTGCAGTGTACATTCCTGGACAGAAAGCTAAGACACAATCTTTCCTGAAACTCAAGGGAAGGTCTGATGAACAGAGTGCAGACAGCTAAACTGATCAATAGCCTAATGTTGGGTAATTTCATGGATCAGATAATAGTAGATACCATTTCTTGTCCTATATATGAAGAAAATTTAAATTAAATCTTATGTATCGGCAAAAGCTGATCCATACACAATCATGTCACTGCTTAGATATGGAGAAAATGCATTAGTTTGCAGCTTCAAGAAAGGAGGCTGAAAATGACTGGTTCTCCTAATTCTGTCCCTCCTTGACTGATAATCTGGTTGAGTTTAGGCCTAGGAGGCTTGCCTGGCCCATTCGGCCTAACCAGCCATCACTGAGCAGAAAGCAACTTGCATTTTGGGGATGTCAGGGTTGCTTCTCCCCAGGTAATGTCCATGGTACAACACAGAGAGTCTGGACTACTTGGGCATAAATTCTGTCTGCACCTTGTACAACTTGCTGTTGGTAGCAGACTGATCTGAGCTAGAAGATAAAGGCACCGTGAGAGCAAAGAGCAGACACATGAAGGCTTTTAAGCATGATGTGTTCAGATGAGGTGACTGGCAGCCTGCTCAGGCCTTCAGCCAAGTGCCTCTGGAGGTTTGAGCTACAGAAGAGCTCTTAGTCACTGTCTGGGCTTAGACCAATGTAAATAGGCAGAATCCTTTTTGACTTTAATGAAAACAACAGGAAGCCTTGCATGGCAAATTTGCAGGAGACGTAAGTAAGAACAAGTCTGAGATTTGGTCAGCTCATTTCACCTAGGAGTCAAATCAGAGTTTAGGTCCTATTTCCAGTAAAGCCTATGCTAGAAACCTTAGGGCCATCTTGACTGAGATGGGAAAGGCTGCACTTGTTCTCCCACAGATGAAAACCAGAACTTACTGCGAGCGTGTCCTCATAGACATATCCATAGTAGGGAGTCCCGATGAACATAGGAGGAGTGTCCTGAACATCCTCCACATTGATAGTAACTGTTGTTGTGGCTGAAAACACTTTGTTGTCTCCTCTGAGCTTCCCACCTCCATCCTAGAAAAGAAGTCGTTGTCAGATGTCTCTGCTGAAGCATGCCTGCAAATCAGCATAGGCATTGCATGGACCTCATGAGCCCTCAGAAGCACAGTTCCAGGAATCCTTTCTCTCTCTGAACATACTGATTAATCTGGGCTGCCCTATTCCCTTCTCTTTTCCATTTGTCCTGCTCTCTCTCTGATTAGGAAGACAGCTTGCAGTGCCTCATAAGTAATTTCTTATATTAAAAGTGATTGAACCCATATATGCAGTCATAAATGATCTTTAGAGAGAGGAAAGGGAATTCAAGGTTTTTTCCAGGAAAAAAGAACACTAGAAACTGATGCAAAAAGTTAGTGACCAAGGTCTACAACTTTTCATTCCACATAGAGTCCTGTCGTGAACACAAGACAGTGCACAGTAGCAAGGTAGTGCATCTCTAGAGGGAAATAAACATTTACATGCTCAGAGTCTCCTAGGAACTCCTATGTGATAAAGTGCAAGCACAGAAGGAGCTGTGCAGCCAAAAAGCTGGGAGACAGCCACACTGTATAAACAGTCTCTGGGGACTTGGCTACAACCAGCTCGCCACGACTGATACAGCAGAGCCAATTAGGAAGACAGCTCACTCTTTCAGCAGCTTTTAACACCCTCAGTCTCAGAGCACCAGCTGTAGGTCAGTAGTCATGCTGGTATGTAAGAGTGTGAATTGTTCAACATGTCTGCAGTACCAATTCTAAAAATTTCAATTTTTTTTAAAAGATACACTATTTTTTTTCTTCCTTACTGCCCCAAAGGCAGAATTTAAGCCAAATTTTGTTACTGCTCTTCAAATGAACCTTGGCTAAAAAAATACATGAAAAGGGTCCATAAATGTTTCAAAAAATATGAGCAACTCAAAGTTCTCATAACTTAAATCAAAATTACCCTCTTTCCACCCATGTGAGTCTGTCTGTGTGACAGGTCCCCACAGGACTGTGAGAAACTTCAGAATCTATAAACTTTTAATACCTGTTATAAATCCTCAGCCAAGTCACAGGCACAGTACTGCTGGGAAAGACAGTGGCAAGAAGGGATGTGCAGCAATATTTGCAGGATTTAAATAAGCTCCTGCCATGAGGCAGCAGAGAAGTGAAAAAAAGGAACATCTACAGATATCTCCAGAAAAGACATCCATCACTTGTGCTGTGCTGTGTCTAGCTGTGCCCTGTGTCGTACTGTGGGTAATGACTGTGGCACATCTGCCTGCCAGGGGTTTGTCCTCGTGGTGGTAGGGCTGTGCCCAGGGCAGCATGAGGAGCCCTGAGCTCACAGGCTGATGCTTCTTGAAGCCAGGGCTGGATACACCAACCCTTCACTTCTTGGTGAGTCTCATGACACAGGTGACACGAACAAAATGTGGGAAACCCCCTCCCAAAACCTCCAGATGTTGTCCAGCAGCAGACACCTGCTACCTTTACTCCCTCCCCTTTCCCGGTTACCCCCCACACCTCCAGATGTTACAGCAGGAGTAACTCTGCTGCCCTCATGTTTCAGCAGCACTTGTATTCAAACTAATTGGTCCCACTCAAACACAAGACCCCACCTCCTCTAGTCTCACATAAAAGCCTCTTACCTTGGCTACGACGACAACAAAATGTGTTCTTGATTTCTCGTAGTCCAGGGTGACCCCTGGTTTGATGCGCAGGACACCACTGTGACGGTCTATTGTAAACTTGTTCGTGTGGATGTTCTAGAGGAAAAGAAAAGAAAAGAAGAAACAGCCAGAGATTACATGTATGGAGATAGGACTGCCATAGGGATTCATCTTTTATTTCATCTGCTAAGGGAGGAGACTAGAATAATGATACGGTTTGGGTGAATAATGTATTTGATGAATTTCACCTCTGTGTGTTTATGAACAATTCATGAACCAAACCACAAGTCTCTCATTATTCAGAATAAATCAGTTACTTGTAATGTAGATATTTTTAATCTTTTAGTATTTCATTGTGAGAACTTAAAATTTGGTTAACTCAGTTAATTGCATGGAAAGAGGTAGGGAGACTTAACAGAAAAAAAGATGAAGGGAAAAGGAAGAAAAAAAGAAATGGCGTTACCCCTTAGTGTTTCGAAGTTCTACTGGTTTAAAAAAAAAGCAGGAAGGTTGCATGTGTAGATTATTGTCAAACACAGTGGTGGTCTGATGATTTTTGTGATTTTAACAGAGGCCTAAAAAATGTCTCCCTCCATTCTTCTGAACTGGAGATATCTGTACAAACATCTCTGTTCCTGTATCCAGACACAATGGCCACTGTGAGATAATCTTGGCCATTTCAGCAGACATCACCACCTGCCTATATCATACTTGTGGAGAGGTTTTTCTGTGCAACTTTAGAATTCTCAGAGACTGTGCCCAAAGACATGGCAAGATTTTTTCAACAAGTACACATATTTGTTATCCTTTCTGCCACACAAATATATTATGAACTAGACACAGAATTTTGAAATTGCTGTCCCTTGGTTCATAGACTATCAGCTCTGGAAAAAGCCCTGTGCAAAATTGAATCCTGCATATGGATCATAATTTGTGAAATCAAAGCTAAATTTCAACAAGGCACTCAAAGTGTTCTTTCATGGTATGCTCAAGCTCTTAACAGGATTAGCTTTAGTGCTATGTAAATATCTTCTAACTTGTCTTCATATTTGTATCCAAAATTAAATATTGCAACAAATTTGCTTTGGTTTTTTTTTTTGTTTGTTTGCCTTTTTTCATGTTTCCTCTTGAATAAGGGCATAACCTGGATGAAACTGCCTGTAGGAAGAAGGAATTTGAAGGACATAATGCAAAAGTTGCCCTTGTGGCGTACAGAAGATCTGTAATACAGAAGTTCAGCTTTAAATCTGGAGCCCTTTCAGTTCTTCACCAGTGGGCAGCAACTGAAAGGGTGGTTTCAGGCAGTCACTGTTTTGTCAGGGAGAAGATTTAGTACCTCTCACTTCACACTGTGATCCAGATATCCATTATGCACCAGCCTGCCACACTAAAGGGCAAATTTATGTTTCCAGTGTGTTTTGCTCGCTAAAGAAAGCTGTTTCATGCTTTAGAAATCCCATAAGCATACAAGATTACCAGCTAATCTTGCTCTCCCTGTCACTCCAAAGGAGGGGCCAGTAAGAGCCCTGCCACGAGGGGTCCTGCTGGCAAGCACAGGAGTGTCAGTGGCAACTCCAGCTCCCCTTACTGCCTGCAGGATCACCCTTGGCTGCTTGCAATCAGAAAACATCCCTTCTGTCAATGCTTATTTTCTTGTGCATGGTACAAAATTGGTCCTATAGGCACTAGCAGCACACTCAACCCCCAAAATCTTTTTAAAATCTGCTTTCTGAAATCTCAGTAAATGAGAGATGATTTGTGAAGGTACAGACAATACTTTACCTGCAAGAAGTAGGTGATACTTCCTCCAGAACCCGTGTCTTTGTCTATTGCCTCAATCTTAAAGATACTGCTGCTGGAGGGAGTGTTCTGTGACCAGAAAGAGTTAGCAGAGTCACACAGAAGCAGAAAACCAGGTGAGTTAGAAATGAAAAATGAGCATGCAGGGAGGCAGAAAAAGAGAGTGATGGTAGAAACTATGTAAAAGCACTGAGGGAACCGAAGAGAAGAAAGGAAAGAGGGAAGAGGTTAAAACTGGAAAACAAGAAGAAAGAAACACTTTGTGAAATAAAAATAATGGTACATTTTAGCTGAGACTGGGTGTATCTTATTTCCACTGTAGTCAATTCTAAAAACTCACATTGACTCACATCTTGGAACTTACCCCAAAAATAGCACACCTTAAGTGCCTATAGACTTATTCCCCAAGTTTGCAGTGAATATTAAATATCTACCCAAACCCTAAACCAAAAGAATGCAAGTCTGTCCTGCACAACTTGTTATTTTATTGAAAACACATTAGCCCCTGTTTACATCCTATAGAAGCATCTTTCCAGTATGCAAAGAAACTTCACCAACCTCTGGGACTTCCACTATGTAAGGTGTATTGATGAACTCTGGGCTCTCATCATTGGCATCCATTACAAGGATCCTGACTTTTTCAGAAACCTGAAGCAGAATATGAAGAGCATATTATGACTCCCATTATTTATGAATCCTCTTATTTCCTATTTAGAGAGGTTTTCAGGGCAGTTGTGCCTGTAGGATGTTGTAACCTCTCAATACTCAATTAATTTCTTTGAGATGAGGAAGAGCTCTAGACTTATCCAGTCTTGTGGATAAGAAGAGGGTCCCACTTTTGTGGTACCTCCAGTGATGAAGCCCACATCCTTTGCCTGGCAGGTTGCTATGCTGCCTGTGACAGTCTCAGTCCATAAATTGAAAATGCCAAGAAAATCTGTGGAAGTAGGACTGGATGCTCAGTGCCTCAGATAAATCCTCAATGATTAGATGTGAATAAAGCTTTATCTAGCAGCAGACAAGAAAACCCCCACCACCTTAGCCTAAGTAAATCTTCTTAACGTCATGCTAGAGAAACACTGTGGGAGTGGGGACAGGCTGCTCTTGGGCACCCAACACTAGTTCCAATAATGTCACACATTTCTCTAAAAAACCTCCAGATCTTAGGCATGAATCCAACCGTGCTGGCAGTGAAACTTCATAGGAAGCTGCTGCAATTCTGCAGGCTGCCAAGTCAGTATTTCAGCTCACACTACATTGTAATGATCCTCAAATAGCTGAGCAAGGAGATGAAGTGAGACGTGAGTAACTGTGAGTTCAGTGGCTTTTGGAACAGGAGGTAAGACTAATGAGATTATGTTTTCTGATCAAATGAGATGGTCCTTTAAGGTAATTTAATAGGAGCAGGTATGTGAGGACAGACAGTTTCACAAGCTACAGCATAATTAAATACTTACTGTACTCAGACCATCTGAAATACTGACAATAACTTCAATCTCATCTTCCTTCTGTAAATGAAGAAAATTCTTTTGTTAGAGAGATGGTGCTTGTCCTGATTGGAAAAGGGACTGCAGATTTAAACCTGTCTAGGCAGGCAGATGAAAGTAACAACTAATACCACAAAGCAATCCCAGCAGAGGCCAGGAAGACCCCTTGGAAGCTCTGTCTCCTTGAATCTTCTGTGGCTACTGTCAGGAGATGGTTGCTCTTGGAGATGGCTGGTAATCCCTTTGTGTCTTGAAGTGCTCATTAAGATCAGTCACCTTTTTCAAGAAATGTTCCTTAAAATGGCACTTTGATTCAAAATCCTTCTGGGTTTTAAAGGGTTTACCAAATATTGTGGAAGCTTCTCAGTGAGGAGATATGAAGGGTTCAATGCCTATGTTCCCCGAATAAGGCTGCCTTTGGGCATCTTTAACCAGCAGTTACATTGGCTAAGGGGCTATGACATTCTAGAGAAATGTCCTGAAACACTGCTTACACAAATCTCTACTTCTTCCTAACGACAGCAGAGTCCCCTGTCTGAGGATGTGATGACTGTACCTGCCCACCCCTAAGCTCTTGATGGGGTGTGGGAAGATAGAAATGAAGAATACACTTTTTTGAAAAAAGCTGGACAGACAGCAGCTAAAAACTGGATAGCAATGTTAGTGGTACAAGTGAACTGGAATGCATCATGAAGTATAATGTCTTAGAACTGCAAAGTATATTACGTGCTTCAGGGGCTAATAAACTGGCCTTGTCCCTCAAAGCCTCAGATCAAATTCAATGGAAAGAAAATCCACAAGCACCTGGAGTGGGGCCATTTGATTGTACCTCTCTGTCAAGCTCCTCGATCAAAGTAACATTTCCAAGATTCTTGTCAACAGAAAAGTAGCGCCTTGATCCAGCTTCATAGGTCAGGTCATATGTCACGGGATCTCCTTCTGGATCAGTTCCGTTCAGAGTGTACACATGGGTACCTGAAAAATTGATATTCAATAGCAGTTCCCTGTCATCATTTCAAACAGTGAGTGTTTCACTGGTCTGTTCCTTAGGAACTTGGCTACCCTGCAGCAGGAAAAGGTTTTGTCAATCAAACCCACTTACTGGGAAATATGGATAAGCAGACAGTTCAATAGTCCTGATGGCAACTTTTTAGCCAGCTGGTTAAATTGAGTTCATCAGTGCTGGCTTCTGTCACTTTAGGCCCTTTCCTGTGGAGCTGTACCCAGGTCAATACTGTTCATATCCAAGGGTTTACATAGGTGACAAGCTCTTCACCAGCTCTCAGCCCAGGTGAGCCAGAAGTGATGCTCTTGTACAACTGGGTGACAATCTCAGCAGTACCAAAAGGCCCTCACAGACCTCTTCTTTGTAGGAACACCAGAACTGCAAACTAGTGTGCAGAGAATGTGGCAATTTCCCATCAAGGAGAGCTCCTGCAGGACTGGATCTGAGCTCTGGAACTTGGGAGGCGTAAGGACATTTTCATACTTTCCCACTTTCCGAATTAATCAATGCAAAAGTCTTCTTTCCTACTTCACTCCCACTCATTAGCTCTCTCCCATTAAATTCTTTGGACTTGACATACCCACTCATGCTTATACCAATTATTACATTTTTCAAACTCATCAATGTATTTCCTTCGGAAGCTGGAGAAAGATTGTTATTTCTATTTTTAAACATTGAGAAGTTGGTGCCAGTTTTTCCACTAAACTGACTTTGTGTATTATAAATGAGAATTCTGGGGGAGTTATAGCAACCATATTTTCAAAGCATGGTGAGAGTGTTTATTAGTTATATTTTTTAAACTTACATGTCTGTCATTCTACTGTGCTTTAACACCTTCATCCAAATTACTTCAAGCGGTTTACAAACACTGGTTAACTGAGCCTGAAATATAAACCACTGCTGTTGTTTCCTTCCAATCCACTGTGCCTTGGGTAAGTTACCTGAGATATTCAGACGTAGAGGTTGAGCACAGAAGCTGTGTTTTATGTCTAACAAAGCCCTCTGCACTGGAAATACTATATCCAAGTGACTCACTGGTTACTAGTGAGTTTTGCTCACACATGCAATCCAAACATAGGATGGAAGGATCCCTGCTAAGAAAGTTAGCATAAAGTTAAGCAAGAACACTAAGAGTCTCAGTTTTGAACTACTTTGGTGGTCTTGAGTTTGGCAGATTTTTAACTCAGTACTCAAAAGTGATAATCTTTTTCTCATCTCCTCTCTTCAGTAGCACTGATCACTGACCAGCTTTGTAAGCTTGTGTTTAATTCTAGAGCTTTGCCCACAACACTGACAAGTCAGCTTCTCAAAGGTTTCCTCGGTTTTGCAAGGCAACCTTTTGGACCTCATTTGCTTCTTCCTTGGCGTGCAAACTGTGAAGTTGCTCAGAGGCCTCAAGAGACATGGGACATCCAGCCATCAGTGGTGATATTTGCAAAGCATGGCTGTCTTCTTGTCATAACAAGAGATTATACCAAACCATGTGCAATCTGTGCTCACTTAGGAGTAAACTCTCATATGATAACTACCAGGGCAATATTTAGGCAACTTCGTACAGAAAAATGTTACATTGCAAAAAACAATGCACCCCCAAGAACACTAACAAGAGACTAATAATCAAGACTTGCAAAACAAATCACAAAACTACAAAACATTTTTCCACATTTTTCTTGTACTTTTACCACAAAACAGAATGGAAAATAACAACACATCTGTAACTGTGATCCCTGAAAATTATTAGGGAAAGACAATGAGCAGTATGATGAGACACTTCTGACTATAACAACTCTCTAAACACAAAGAAATGAAAGGAGAGGAATTAACTGGGACTGATATAAAATAGGATCCTGAAAGGACACCTGCTTCCTGATACAACTATCTATATCAGAGACAGAAATTTGAAAACTGTGGAGGGTTCTGCAGCACCAGCACTGACTTGTTTACTCTTGTTTTTCAAAAGCTTTGTCTTAATATAACAGCTGGGTCCAACTGGAGATTTAAGGTGTCAGTTGTCATCATCTCACTGATATCCTTATAAATACAGTGCTTTTCTGCAGCCTTTTTTTGGTCATTAGTTGTCTCTGCTTCGCCGTTGTTTTCTGCCCTTCTTACTACCTGTTCCTGTTCCTTGCACTTGGCACAATGCTGGCTGTCCTGCCTGTTTCTAGCTTGTGAGGATGTCTGCAGCAGCTGCTGAGCAGTGCTCTCTGTGCCGTGCAGAAACAGGATGGACACCACATCTGGGCTCTCTTGGAGCCTGAGAGCAACCACCAGGCACAAGGTCTCTGCTGTGGCTGCCCTGAAATACCAATACCAGCAGTACACAAATGCAAACCACTCCTCAGGGGGCACAGGGCTGGAGAACAACAGACTCGAAGTTTATGTGAACCCATTTGAACCCAGGCTTGTTCTTTAAATCTCAGAGTTTCCTTTCCTACATTTCTTAGAATTTTCTTATAAGGAAGACAGGAATTTTCTTGCTGCTAAATGCGAGAAGAGACATTGGTATTGGTATAGACTGAGATGACTGAGCTTTCTGAGCAAGTAATGATGGACTTCATTGATCTTTGCACTGGAGTGTTTGCTTTTTAGCTAAAGCTGATACTTCATTTTTCATACTACAAAATACTCAAATGCCTTTTAGATTAGATTGTGGATCAAAATTAATTTTATAACTCATTATAATTCCTTATTTTTTCCAAATTGTAATTTCACTGCACAGTACTTTCCATATCATTAACACCCCCAGGAACACTTCTCAGCACAGTGTTAATGCCAATTAAAAATCTGTTCTCAGTGTGCTGCCTCTACTTGCTGAAAAGGAAATAAATGAAAAAGACAGCTAAAATCTTACCAGAGGATACCAAGCAAACAGCCTCTCCCTTTCATAAAAATATGGAAATAGGAGAGTCTTTACTGTGGCAAATGCCACAGTTAGAAGAGCTGGATATTCTGAGTACCTAGGGGATGACGCAGCAGGCTGGGACAGGGGATTCCTGGGGAGCTACTTGTTGCTTCCTGCTGTGGCTTCCTCCCAGGAGCCATGCCAGGCTTTTTCACTCTGTTTTCCTATTCCATCTTAAAAGTCATTTGCTCTCTGCTCTGCCACTTGGGCTGAATGGCTGTCTCATGATGCCATTGCTCCATTTTACTTCATTTTTGACTCAACTTTAATCACAGTCTCTGGCCCGGTCTCTGGGGCTGGTTTTGTTTTCTCATTGAAGACACGCTCTCCCTCTCTGCTGTGCAATGCTCAGCAATCAGATCCCTACCCTGTCAGTTAAACAAGCCAAGCATATTTAGGATTCATGCTCAGTCCTGCCATTGTCCTTTGCCACCACAGTTGACATCTGTTAACAAGATGCTGAGAGAGACATGCATGGCCATGCTCCCGGGACAAGACACCTCTGTTCCTAATGTCACAGCAAATGCCACCTTGCCTGCTCTCTACCTGTCTCAGCCAAGGGCCCATTTCCCCAGCAGAAAAGGAGATGGACAGTTAACACAAAGCTACAGATGGCTGTTTTCACACCGAGCTCACCCCAAGCACAGGGGAGCTGAGGCTCCTGGAGGTCATGGTCACACACCATGACTACTCCAAAGCTGGCTCCTTTCCCATCCACTGCCTGCCTCCTTCCTCATCCACTGCTCCTTCCGGACCATGCCCAGGTGAATCCTGCTCCCTCCCTGCACCCTGTTGCACCAGCCGGCAGGCAAAGCAGGGACATGGCAACATCAGCAGCCCAAAAGCCACAGCTGCTACAGCAGCAGCCGAAATATGCCCTGCAGCTGCCAGTGCCTGTCATGGAGAGATGGGCTATGGCAGCAAGTGCTCAACATGGGGCCTGGACCATCACCCCATGGACAGCAGCAATATGTCCCTGCAGCCCCCACAGCAACCAGCTCCAAGGAGAAGCCACCTGAGTGCGATTTTCTGATGTATCTGCAGTTTCCATCAGAAGAATCAAAACAAACTTGAAGGCTGTAACACCTATGAGCCCTCAGAGCATCTCTGTGCAGTGCTCAGCTTTGCAGGGGGCTTTGCTGTGTGCAAAGCAGGGGACTTTGCTCTGCAGGGGTGCAGAAGGCAGGCTGTGTTTAACATTTCTGTTTTGGTAGCTCCCAGCTTTCCTAGAGGTGGACCATGGTGACAGAAACTAGGAAAGAATGACAGGTACCACAGGGGACAAGAACACTCTCCACAGTCAGCTGTGAATGATGGGAAGGAGACCAGGAGCAGGGCAAGCTTGAAGGATGGAGGGATCTGAAGGCATCAGTCACCCAGTGGTGAGCAGCTGGCATCTGTAGCTTTGATCAAAGAACTGCCACTGCAAACTGGCTTTTCATGGGAGGAGTGCCTTCTTGGGGGCAAGGGAAAAAACAGAAAGGGAAATGCAAGGAGATCATGCAGAGATCTACAGAACACTGATGATGTTTGGGCTTTGAGAGAGTAAATGAACTTAGGCCTTCTGAGTATACTTCAATCCCCTGCTCTGCAGCTGTTCCCAGCCTCACTCTGTCCCCACTATGAGGCTTACAGGGATTATGAGGTAAGATGAAACAAACAACCTGAAATAGCATCCCACTCCTGCCTTAAGACCTTGATTAGGAGCACATGCACATTTTGTATGTACACATGCAAAGAGCTAATTACCCACCTGCCCTGCCAAACCACAAACAACTGCTATTTCAGTTTATAACTTCTCCCATTCTTCTTAAATCTGGCACTGAAAGGGGCTGCTATTCTGGCCCCTCTTACCCTAAGGGGTCTCATGCCCTGCAGCAATAAATAGGACCTGGGAATCTGCAGGTACTTTCAAGCATTCATGCAGAAATAGTACTTGCTGGTTTTATGATAACTTGGTAAACTAGGTATGACCATTTGGAAATAACAAAACTGGACAAGGGAAAAGAAGGTCAAGTTAAGGATGATATGAGAATGGTAATGAATTTGATGTGTTCACACAGCTGCAGAACTGCAATTTCTCTTTCTACAGCCACACAGAGAATCCATCATGTCCTTTCAGTGTTCCCAAATGTTGCATGTCCCTTGCCTACAGATGCCTGGGAATATAACTAACACATACTACTTTGCCAACCACTTGCAATCGTAGCAGGGTCAAAGACTAAAATTTCTGGAGGTTATTAAAGCTGCTGTCTGTGGCATTGCACAGATCAGACACCAGCTGCTGCCAAGAAAAGCATCCTGCCCATGACTCCAAACTTTATGTGAGGACAGGGAGGATCTAATAGTAACCTGTCCATTTTTGCAGCACATAAACCTGAGTGAAGCCATCCAGAATCAAACATATGGAAGTTTTAGTTGCCCTATTTTGTCACTGATCATCCTGCTCAACCTAAGAGATGACTGTGGGAGTGTGGATGCTTGGGACTGCACATGGGCATGGGAGACCAGGTTCCTTTTCCTGCTTCTGGAGGAGATCAGAGCAAGTGATGAAGAACAATAGTCTCCTCTGCAGCACCACAGTAAAGGGCCAGCCTAGTAGCCATTTAGCACTGAGCTCTGGCACAAAGATCTGGCTGTGGTCTGATGTGAACTCTGCTCCTCTTGCCCTGCACAAATCTGAAAGCAGACCCAGCACTGCAGCACTGAAGTGTCAGTGCTGTTTGTGCCCTTCTCTGTGACTGTCTCTGCCAAAGCCTCCCTGAGGAGTGGCTACGCTGACATGGGCAGCAGCAGTTTGCATTAGGCAAATCCCACGCAACCATGTTCCAGTGGAACTTCTGAAAGTGCTTTCAGGAGAGAGGACCTTGCAGTACTTACAGCTGTTTGCCAAGGTATTCTGGGAATTAGCTCAAAGAAGCACTGGAAGCTGTGTGACAAAGCAACCACATTTGGTCTTCTCAAAAGGAAGGTCTTATCTCTCTTTCCCAAGGGTTTCTACAGGTCTTTTGGAGCTTTCAGAGAAAAGCTGCTTCTCTCTTGTCTTTTAAAGCACTTTTATACATCAAATTAGAAGTACAAGTCAGCTGATTTAAACACATATAAGCACATTCTGGATGAAGCTAGCAGGCAGGAGGCACAGCAGCTCTCAAGACAGAGCAGCCTGAGCTTTATCACTGCTGCAAGCAAAGCACAAACTCTCCAGAGACCTCTATGTCCCTGGTCTGGTTGCTACTGTTACAAAAGCACATAACAGAAGCCCATCACATATAGCTCATTATTCTTACTCAGGCTAATTAGGAGAGCACTAACATAGGCTCTGATCCCTCACACTGCTGCTTTGCTGTTGAGGCACACTGTCTCTTTTTTGGCTGCTGGAGCACCAGATCAGATGCAGTGGAAATTAGTGCTGTACTTCACTGCTGCAGGGAGTGCTGTCATCTGAGAGACCATGTGGTGCTGCAGTCCTGACAGGAGGGACATTTTTGCCCATGTTGTGGCTTTGTGCCATCTTTAGCTCCTCATCCCCATGCAGGTGCCTGGAGGCTCCCAGTGGTGGCAGGGAGAGGCTGGTGCTCTGTAAATGTCTGCAGGCTGGCACCACACCAGGGAGTGGGAGTTGGATGGCAAGCAAGTTGTACTGCCTGCAGTTTCAGTGGTGGAATTGGCAAGCAACACCCCAAACAAACTGAGTTGGGGTCCTATTTTGTGGCTGTCTGGCATGACAAGTCTTATCTACACTTGGACAAGTGATTCCACTGGCTAATCTAACTCCAGCAATCAGCAGAACTGTAGGGATTGCCAAGGCTGAACTAAGTGTGGTTTCCATGAGAATCCAGGCAGAAGTACAGCAAAAACTGCAGCTCTTTGGTCTGCCTCTGGCTTTTGCAAGTGCCACTATACTACTACATTACTGTTGGCTTTCATGCTGAGGTTTCTACTTAAGCTTGACCAAGCTCATAGCAAATTCCTGCTTCATCATAAGCAAGCTCCTTTTAAGTTTGTGAGATGTGTCACTTCTACACTATGTGCTGCCTTCTCCCCCTCCTCTTCTCAAGCTGAGCAGCTAAAGGAGAATTTGCTGCTTCCAAATACTCCTCTCCCCACCCTCCAGCAGGCCCAGTGTGGGTCTTGGATGACATTAACACCACTGGGTCAGAAATGGAGACTTTGAGCAAACCCAGCTGCTTCCCAGTGCAGAGAGTGACCTTGGTCTGGTTTAAGAAGGCGTGGGTGGCAATGTCAGGCTTTCAGAGCAGGCTGTGCCCTCTGATCCCTCCCACATCCTGGCCTTCCCCAGCTGCCTAAGCCTTGGGAGGAGGTATTTGGGTGCACCCCCTGTGCAGCCATATCTCCTCTGCATGAGGCACAAGTAAAGGGGTGCTTCAGTACCCAGTTTGCATTAACTAAGTATTTTTCTGATTTAGCCTGTGAGAGCTACAGACAAACAGAAGGAAATTCTAAATAGGACCCTAAATCAGTGCAAAGTTTGAAGTAAAGGTGATGTTCATCCCCTAATATATTTTTATATAATTGTTTAGATGTTAGGAGGTTATTTTTCCCCCCCAGAAAATATGGATTATGAATTGCCGTTTGTTCTTATTTAACTTTTCTTAGTGGAACTAGAGTTAGAAGAAGCATAGACCTGCCTCAGAGTGCTGAAATCTGAAAACTGTTTCAATTTTTGAATTTTCAATAAAACAAAACTAAACCTTTTTAAAAAGCATCAGGTATTTAGACAAAGCAATTTTCACTGCAAGAGGAAACATTTTCTACCATTTGTACGTAAGCATTAAAAATGTGTTTAGAAAAAATCATGTCCCTTACTTTTCAATGTACAGCTTGCTTTTATCAAGGCTGATAAAATTACTGGAAACCAGGATTTCTTCTCATAAGCATTTACAGAATTGGTAAGAAGCCTCTCACCACGAGTTTATTTCTGACCCCAAAGGTTTGTCCTCTGAAACCGTGAATAGATTTGTGCACCAAAAAAGAGGGAGCTAGAATTCATGTTTCAAATTGCAGCTACAATTCAAATATGTCATTTTAAATTGAGGGCAGTTAAAAGCCTGAGAGAAAAACATGTAAGATCACAGCATATAACCACCACCTACAAGAAAATATATGTGTTTATCATAAGAGCAAGCAACTCCAGTTTCACAGTTTAAACATACAAATTTTAATACTGACCAACAGGCGTGTCCTCCGAAAGGCTGAGAAGTGCCATGTTCCCATTTGTGCTTCTGGCTCCATTATCAAAGAAATAGGGGGCATAATTTGCCTGAACTGCAATTAAAACAAAACAGAAGCCAAACAAAAGCATTTTGTAGGTGACAGTTATCTGGCTGGCGCAGGTACCTGACTCTCAGTAAACAGGAGCTGTTTTGGGAATACTAGGAGTGCATAACACACCCAGTTGCTGCAATGGACTTTCAGAACTGTATCTGTATAGATATTTTTAATAAAATTACTTCTATATGCCACTGTGCCAGTATTTACAATGCAGGAAATAGAGAGAGTATATAAAAAGCCTCCAAACCAACAGAAACAAAACAAACAGCAGGATCTCCCTAAAAAAATCTCAAGCAGTTCCAGACAGCTTCAGTGAAAAATTAACTTTTTCAGCTTGCAATAATGGAACACCTCTCCCTTACTCTACACATACAAGCCTGAAAATTTCCCAGTTTTCTAAGCACATCCTGCCGTAAAATTATGCCTACTACATGAGCAATTAGCCATAATTAAATACTTACTTGCTGCCAGACAACAGCAAAGTTAAAAAAAAAACAAAACAAAAAACAACAAATTAGTTGTCATTCTACTGACTGTTAGAGATTCAAAATAGCCCATTTGAAACAAAACTGCAAGTATATAAACACAGAGGGTAACATTTGCACAAGGACCAGTACCCAAGGAAAATATTTCAGAACAACATTACCACTTCAGTAAGGATAACTACAGGATTTAAGGTTATACTTGTATTCTCCTATATTTTTACTTAACAAAGTGATTATGGTACTCACCCAGGCAAATATGCACCAAACTGAGAAATAAGGACGGGGTGAAATGCCTTACATGCTTCATCCCACTGAAGAAAGAGCCAACTTCTTCTGTGTTATAATGGCTTGGTTTTCTTTGGTTTTACTTATTTTCTATCTCTCTGAAATGTCCAGGAAAGTGCCCTTCAGACTGATGTAGCAGAGAAATGTGGAAGAGGCAGTAACAGATGCTAAGATGTTAAGCGGATGACACGTCTTAATTTCTGAGGAATTTAAAGAAGCTCCTTCCTACCACCTAATTAGACCAATTACTTTGCAGGGAGCTGTGGGACTCATCTCTGAGACAAGATTTGGAGGAATCAGTGTAACTCTTGTGTTTTGCTGTTTGGACAGCACAAATACAGTACCAAGATGCAAGTCAGGGAGAAAGTAAAGTAGAAATTTGTTTTCTTTCTGAACTCTATCTTTGATTCTCTAAGCCGGTTCTTTGTTTTTAAGAGCTAAAAAGTTTTTCTTTATTTTAGCTCTGGTAATCTTGAGAAACTGCAAAAGAAGAAAATCTAATATTTGCAAAAACAATAGAAATTATTATTACCATTTTAAAGAAAGTATTTATGATAGCAAAAAAATACACAACATTGCATATTAAAAATGCAGAAGTCAAAATGTTCTTTTTATGAGTTGGCCTGATCATTTAATCCTTAAACAGCATGAATTGCTGAAAGCATCTTTTACTTTCAGCAGGAATTTTTCAGCATACTAAGAAGTGTGCTTAACCATCAACACGTTGAAAAAGTGGCTTTTTAAAATTGCTTGCTTTGACATATAGAAGGTGTTTGCATGAACTAAAACATAGATATCTTCCAACATACTATATGGTTAAAAATCAGCCACACTGAGGATGTTCACAGATAGACCTGCTTGAAAGGAGGTCCATCAGTGACAGTACGTGACTTAATGACCCTTGTGGTCCCTTCCAGCTCAGACGATTCTGTGACCGTGTGATTCTGCAGCACCTGGCTGCCAAGCACCGAGATGTTTACATTGGAGCTGAGCTGTTGAAACCTGACCTGTGGCAAAGCACTTGCCCTTAAGGACGTGTTAACGGAGTTTTCTGGGTTATTTAAATAGCAGTCAGAGTGAAAGAAATGTCTAAGAAATTATTCAGTCAAAGAGTTCCCCATCATAGTGCTTTAAAAAGTGGCAGGAGCTGCACATGCTGCCCGGCAGGGACCCTTGCTGGGTGGGCACATGCAGTGGAAACACAGAAAGCAGGCGCAGAGCCAGGAAGCAGCTTCACACAGGACAGTAGTGGAGCTCTTTGGTCCCTCAGTCACCCATTAGTTGCTAAAGTTTCAGAAGGGAGCAGGACATTGTTCCCTAGACATAACCCCAGAGACAGAGTCTCCCCCCGCAGCCCTGGCCTGCGGGATGCAGAGCTGAAGGTGGGCGGCGCTGCGGGGATGGCTTTCATCACTCATGGAGGGGAGGGACAGGCTGGCCAGCTCCAACACACTTTTCCTCCAGAAGTCGGCAGTTAGATCCTGTCACACGTTTATAGTGTACCTTACCCTGACCTGGGCAGGGGGAACAAATGCTGGAGGGGGCCATGGCAGAGGCCTCTGCCGCAGACAGTGCTGTGCCGCTCCCATGCTGTGGACAGGGCTTGTGGGCACCTGCAGGTCCCCTGGGATCTACAGTGCTGCTGGCAGGACACCTCTGCCTGCAGAACAAATCAACTGTAAGGCTCTCAGAAGGAGAAAAGCAAAGCTCTTGGGCCAATAGTAATAAAACTCGTCACCCATAATGGAATTTGCCAGAGAATGGTACAGAGAGCGAAAGACTATAGAAGGCTGCAAATGGATCAGACAAATTAATGAAGACTGGGTTTGTTAATGACTAACAAATGTGATGACACAGATGCAAACCCTGGTTCAGTTCAGCACTACATTATCACCCGCCAGAAGCTCAGAAGTTAAATCAGGGGAAGGCTCTTTGACATCTTGATCTTTTTCTGACCATCTCCTATGGGATCAGGCCTTTGTTCTGACTCTGTAAGATTATATTTGTAGAGCACTGTTTACAAAAGCTCCATGTTGAACTGATCTGTGACTGCAGCAGTGGCCTGTAAATGCTCAGGGAAACCTGCAGCAGGCAACTATGAAAAACAAATGTATTTTTAGTGCATTTAAATTCATGATATGGGGATCCAAAGCTGAAAACTGTGTGGGAGCAGATACACATATAGAAGATGGATATAAATTTAGTCCCTGTTGCAGATTTAATCATCCCACCTCTGTCAAAAATAGTATTAAACCACTGACAAAATCACAGAAATAGACCTGCATGGTGCCTAAAAGAAAACATAAATAGCACCTAAATGTCTTCTCATCTGCCTCCTCAACCCAGAACTAACAACACACTTTCTTTTCTACAGAGTATTTTCCTAGAACAAGTGATGGAGAGCTCTTGTCAAAGTTAATAGCTGTCTGTTCTCCTGGTTGCATCCCCTGGGGATCTGAATCTCTAGGGCCTGCATCTCCAAGGAAGCAAAATGCCTCCCTCCTGAATTTCAATGAGTTTGAGCTCTTAATCCCCTTACAGTTTGAAAACCTAGTTAATATGTGTCTATGCACAGTCAGATCCATACCTAACACAGCAACATTCAGCAGGGTAGTTTTTTCTGTCAGAAAATATACTTTGATCAAAACCAACCCAGCTCATGGCTTATTTTGATGATTTTTCGTTTCAGGAAAGCAGTACCTTCTGTCCCATCATTTTTGGGAATGGAAGGATTTCTCTCTCTATGTTGAAGAAACTTTCTATTTCATACATTTTAAGCATATCAAGTAGCAAGAAACATAAAAGAAGAATGAAATATACCCATCTGATCTGGACCAACTGGTTTCCCAGGGTTTTGTTAACTATTCAGTATGAAAACTGAAATCCAGAAAAAATTCAGTATCTTCAGAACAGAAATTTCACCGATTAGTAATATTTACTAGACCTTGTTAGACAACCTGAATTTTTATACAAGAGAAGTTTAAATGTTGAAGGATGCTACAATAATGCAATGAATAATTTTCAGACTTCCTCACCTCTGACTGCAGCTGGGGTGTACTGGGGCCAGTGCAGCATGGTTGTAAAACTGCTGAACTGTGCATTGAGAAGCCCCGTGGCATGTCCCGAGCCATGGAGGCTTTTCTTCCCCCGAGACAAAGCTACTTCCTAACATGAAACCAGGTCATTGCTGGGCACAGGGGCCAGACACAAAACCAGCCACACAAGGCCAGCTCCTACCTACCCTGTTATCTCTCATCTCTGTGAGCCTTTGAGAATCTTGGAAAATCTTGGGCCCCACCATGTTCACTTTTTAGCCCTAAACCTTAAATCCAAGACTAGTAATCCTCCTTAACCAAACATGGCTGACAAGAAAGGGGCTTTCACCACTCGCAAGAGCTGCACTTTTTCTCTTTACACAACCTTGAACAGGGGAATTGTGGGTCCCACAAAGACAGCTGCTCTTGAGCCCAGACCCAAAGCACAGCCTAAAATGTTGGCCAAACTAGAACCAGCAGCAGATGCCAACATAAAATGGCACCCAAACTTCCCCAGGAGCACATCCCCTCACACTGCACAGCAATGCCACCAGGAGCTCGGGGTGGGGGCAGTGGGAGGCCTGTCCACAGCCGAGGGAGTTAGTGTCCTGTTGTGCCACTGAGATCCCAGCTGGCACCTGCTGCCACCTGTGCTGGCAGGCCGAGCAGAGGGCACCAACTGAGCTGGCACTGAGACAAATGACTCTTCCCACATCGTGGGTGGCCCCTCCACCTCAGAGCCATCACATCAGAGCTGCCCACCTGGGCAATGCCTGCTTGGCATATAAATGGGAGCTCTGCATGAGTTGCATTTCAATCAGTTTTTGGATGCTTACATGCATTTGCAATTTAAAAATCATGAGAAAAATAAAAGAAATAACAGACATTATTTTCCACTGTTCTGCTTTGCTTTTTAATAACTATGTACTGGCTTCAGATTTTATGTTTCCATTTTCCTGTATTCTAGGCTCTGGACAAGTATTGATAAGTAATAAAGTTCACACTCACATAACAACAGTTCAAGCTACTTTTTTATATGCTTGTCCTTGAATTTGGGGTGTACATGACATTAGGCATCACCCTGGAGAGGAGTATTCAGCATTTTTTGTGTGCACAGTTGTGCGTGTAAATAAATTCAACATAAAAAGTGCTGCACACTTTATATAAACCTCAGTATGTGCAGAAAGACACCAAATCACACTGTGGCCTGCTCTTTGCAAATCACATGCTAAAAGGGGCTGTGGGACTTACCACTTGTACCTGGGGGCATTATGCACAGCACAGTTCACTCAGAATTCCTCATGCAATTCTGCAAAGGAGAGAAGTAGAGCATCAGTCAAATTTTCTCAAAACTCTCTATTCTCACATCTTTGAAAGTGAGTGGGAAGTTGTTTTTTCAGCTTGAAAACACAGGGGCCTGACATAAACCATGGGTAAGACAGACACCTAACAACACTGGCCCCAGCTGGGCTGTCCCTTGCACACCAAAGGGTCAGTTCAGCAGCAAGGCCCACAGCATGGTGTGAGCAAGAACTGTCTCAGCTGATCTCCAAACATCTTAAGAGCAGCAGGACATGCTGAGGTAAGGTAAATGCAGTGATCACACTTGTTGCCTAGGTGTTTGCTGCCTGGCTGGCACCTGGGAGGGGGCAGAGCTCTCTTGTTTCACCAGAGCTGAGACACAAAATGCACAGCTCCCACCACAAACCAAACAAAACACTCTTGCCTGCCCAAACTACATCATTCCTTCTCCTAAAAATCTCCCTGCAAAGGACTGAGAGATGACTTGTACTGGGGCATATCATCACTCTCCACCAATTTCCATTAATATAGAATACAGATGATGCTGGAAATCCAGGAGCAGCTGCTGAGGACATTTCAGATGACTGGTTTTGGTGGTGAAGAATTTTACACAACCCAAATTTTACATTTTCATAGCACAGCACCATACCTTCTGTCTGATTGCTGGGAGAAACTATTGGAACTGGGGAATCTGCAAGAACCTGGGCCAGTTTGTTGGCAGGAGAGGAAAGACCGAAGTCCCTCAAAAGTCTTCAATGCCCATCTCTATGTTTTGAATTACCACCTATGGGAGAGAAAGACTTGCAATAGGTCAAACATTGCTCAGTAGGAACTCCAAAAGAGAATCAGTCTACTTTTTGGTGGTTAAATCTAATCAGAGATGTGTGCTTGAGTCCTTGGCCATTATCACCAAACTCTGATCCTCCCAGTTGCCAGAACAAACATGCCATCTCCTAAATGAGAGTTTATGCATCTCTCCACAGCCTACTCTCATCACTTAGGATATGCAAATTTGTTAAAATGACATGGAATTTTTGGTAGTCATGACAGATGAAAATGCAAACAAATAAACACCTCTTTCTTCCTCTCGCTGTTATTCTCTTGATATTAATTGACTGAATTTAACATTCTAAAAGGAAAATGAGCTCATTGTTACAGTTCTGACACATGGGGTTCTAAGTTCAGTTTTTATATCTAGCACAGACAGTCCACAAATAATCAGCCCAAGATCATTAAGTTCACATAAAAGTAATTAAAAGATAGTGATGTGGTCATTAGTGATCTTGGTTAAACTTACAAACCTCTCTTAGCTTAGTAATTCCAGGCTGAAAGTGACACTGTACTGTTTGGTTTAAGGCATTTAAAGAACAACATTAGTTGTAATTTGGCTGTCTACACATCCCTTTTTATATTGCAGCTCCACTAAGCAGCTATGCTAAACCTCAGCAGTGAGCAGGAGAATGGTGAAACCTGGGTAGTATCAGAGAATGCTTTGTGTTGGAAGGGACCTTTAAAGCTCATGTAGTCCAAACCCCTGCAATGAGCAAGGACATCTTCAACTAGATCAGGCTGCTCCTGAATGTTCTCAGGGACAGGGCATCTACAGCTTCTCAGGGCAGCCCGTGCCAGTATTTCATCACCCTCATCAGAAAAAATTTAGTCTGATAAAACACAGCATGAAAAAGACTTTGTAACTCAACTGATTTGGGAAGATACATCCACAGAGCAGAAGAGGAAAACACTCCCCATTCATGGAAAGGAAAACCAAGATTTACAGATGTGACTACAAGCATTATATCAACTTGAGCCCCTTGGGTTTGAACTCCCCCTATTTTGGATACAAGAACAGAAATAATCAGCTATGATGTTCTTATCTCCAAAGGAGTTAAGAAATTACAATGTCAGGAAAACAGATGGAGAGCCGACACCAAATATTTACCAGTTTTAGCATTTCCACAATGGTTTTAAAACAGACAACAAAGCGCTTTCCCAACAAAATGGGGTGGGCATTTTTTCCACACAGGTAAAGAGATGGTAGTTTCATCCCATCTGAAAAAAATGCTAGTCTACACACCAAAAATCTCAGAGCATTTGCCTGCATGATTTATCATGAGTTATTGTCATTCACTGTGGGTGGCAGCAGAGGTTTGGGGAATTCCTGGGAAAGTTACTTCATCTCAGATACAGCATCTCCTGGTTTTAGTCTGCCAAAAAGTGTTTTATAGCATTTCCAAAAAGGTGCTGCAGATAACTAAGGAAAGGGGAACATTTTCCACAGCTGCTAAGTAATTAAAGTTCCTGCTATCCATTTTTACTAGAGGCTTTTAAAGACCACTGCAAAATCCATTTACAATTCAGTAACTTTGCTGCTTTAGAGCTACGAATCACTCTCCTCATTTTCTTTTGACAGGGATAGAAAATGAACAAACAGTCCCCAGACTATCCAGGTATATTTAGATAGCCTACATTCATTTCAGCAGCATGATCTGTGATGGATGTGGTGCTGTGGAGAATGACACAGATCTGTGTGAAGGATGCCATTTAGCAGCAGACAGGCAGTCCAAGTTATTTATGAAAGAACTAGTATTGTTCATTGTTTTGCCTGTAAAAATTATACATATAACTCAGAGTTGGGGTGTGAATAATGAATAAATCAAGATTTGATAGTTTACTCAGTGTGGCTGAGGAAAATAACAAGACTTGTTTAGGCAGAGCAAAGAAACACCCGTGTTCTCCCCATAAATCTCCTGGCTGGTGTGCATGCCGTGGACATCCCTGTGTGGATGGCCTGCTTACAAGACTGTGACATGACTTGTTGAACCAGGAGATGTCTGAAGATGAAACATGCTCCTTTCACTGCCATGTCTGACCAAACTGGGCTGTTCAGTACAGGAATGGCACAAATGCAAAGACTACAGGTGAACCAAAGCCCTTGCTAGAAATCAGCTCTGAACCACACCGACAACTTGCAACCCCTGGATTTTACTCAGGTAAATGCATGACACTGTGACTGCAGGTGGCTCTTCCTATGATCTCTCTTGGGAATGCAGGGGTGTGCTTTAAACCATTCTCAAAAGGAAATCCCACAACTCAGCAATTCTCACACTGGACTAGGTGATGAGGTACTTACCTCGTTCAGGTATGGAGATCCAACTGGCCAGGGCATACCCCAGCCTTTCCCTTGTATTGCTGTGTCCACAGGAAACCTGAGTATCCAGGCAGCCTTGTACAAAAGCAGTACTTGTCCTTAACCTAGAAAACAAGATATGTGTCAGCAGATTACAAGGATGTTAAATACTTAGCTTTGAAATAATTGACCTCCAAAACACGTGGGACTATCGCTCTATTCCCACTTACATTTTCCATCATCTACTCTTTGCCTGGAGAGATTTCTACAATCAGTGTGGGTATGATGGTTCTCAAATGGAGTAGTTTAACCAGGTGAGAACCCAAGGATTCTCTCTTCATTCCTACTAGCTCTACCCATGAGCGCTGTGCTCTCACCTTCTGCTCCCACACTTTCTAGTACTTTACCTCAAAATGCTGTACTTACTTGGCTTTTTTTTTTTAAACTATCTATCAATAAGATAAATCAAAAGAACTACATAGCAAGAATCTCAACAATAGATGTTGAGGAATGAATAAAATCTCTAAGAAAAGACTTTCACATCTGCTAATAACTAAGATTACACAGTCCAAAGTTATTGCAGTGAATGCTGAAATACAAATTAAATGACAGAAAAATCCCTTCTCATACTGTAGCTTTAAGATGATTATATGGGGCCTCGAAACAGAGATGTTCAAATCCTGTAAGTGTCCTTGGTACAAAATTAATGTCTGAAAACAAAAAAGGCAATGCAGCACCATTTTACAACATAGTTTTAGAAAATTTACACTCCAGTCATGGACAGAAATTTATGGAAACAAATTATTGTAGTTCAGCACTTGAGGAAATCCAGACAGCAGAATTTCTTTGAGATCCCACTGACTGGCATCTCAACTGACATAGACAAAGAAGGGGTAGGGGACCATCATGCCAAGAGACGAAATAGTAATTTTCTATTCAATGAGAACTGACAAGGAGGAAGACATGTTTAAGAATAACAGAAAGCATGGAAAGAAGGTTGAGGAAGGAAATAGAAAGTTCTGTTCAAAAGACAGGAAAAGTGCAAAGCACATTTTATAATAAAATTACGAAGAACAGGTTGACTTTATTGCCCAGACTCAAGGAGCTGTTTTAAAAACTGCTGAGTCTTGACTTACATGTAAATTTAAGAGGAGTTCATGTCAAAGACTATCAAAGGTGGAACTTACGAGGTTAAGGTCAAGACACACATAGTGGTTTTTTTCTTTTCATCACCCACACTCCTGAAGTCGTGTGCAGAATAAAGCAGCAGTATTGGTATATATTTAACTAAGGAAAAGGAAAATGCTGACTTGTTTAACCTTGGTACACTCAAACAACATCAAGATAAGAGCTCAGTGACAATTGCCATAATTTATTTTTTTCCAAGTAATGGAGGTTAACTACTGGAAAGCCATTGAGTCAAAAAGAATGCTTTAAAGAGGGACTTGAAGATACTGCTGCATTATCTCACCTCATACAGAATCTTGTTTTTTACCACCTCACTGTTTCTCTGATAGCATTCATAAACAGATGGACTTCTTCACACTACTTTTTTTCTGATGAAAACATCTTCCTGTAAAGGCATATAAATCCCTTGGGGAGAAATCTATGATTCAAATAGGTTTTAGCATTGCTCGGTGAACAGGCCACACAAGTGGCACTGACTGGAATGCAGGGTTCTGGGACAATGCAAACAGGGTTTTGCGTGGAGGACCCTAGCAAAGACAGCATTTTCCAGTGCACTTCAGTTTTGGGAGACAATTTGAAGCACATGCTACAGAGATTTGATTTTCAGAGACCAGGCAAGCGCCAAAGGATTCCTCAGGAATATGTCTTTTTGCCCCCTGAGGTTGGCATCAGTGCTGAAGACCAAACAGCATAACAGAACCCAGCAGAAAAGCACTCTTCTTCACTGACCTAAGCAGCACCTTGGTTGTCAGGTGCTTGAGGGAAACACTGCTGCTGTTTGGCTTTTGCACTCAGAGTTCCTCTAGCCAGGATGTATCCATTGCTGTGACTGCACCACACATCCCAAATGGAGTGCACAGCAATGGAGTTGGATGGTTGTACAGGTGCCTGGTGGGCAGTTAACAAACAGGCATTTTTGTGTGCTGGAACCTTTGAATGCTGGGGCTCCAATGCCTCCTAGCCCGGGTGTAAATCATCAGCCCTGAGTGCCTGTGCTGTAGGAGCAGCTGGGAGCAACCAGCTCTTAAAGGAACATCCCAGATGCAGCCTGAGTGTCTGACAGAAACTGGGCCTGCTGTGAGAGCTTCTTGGGACAACTGAGGCTGTTGTGGCTGTGAGGCTGCAGAAGCCAGAGCAGCCACATTCAGCTGAGGATCACTCACAGGCACATAGTGACCTGATTTCTCTGATAATGTGTTCAGAGCCTGACCAGATGGCACTGTGAATGTAAGGTGCTTATCCTATGGGAGATCTGGCTTTAGCTCCCTTGTGGAGCATCAGACTGAAAATGTGGAATTAAATCCCTCACACTTAAGGATATTCACAGTCCGTACATCTGAAACACACAAACAGATGTTGGCACAAAGGCTGAATGACAGCATGAACGAATCCATATCCAGATGCTGAACTTTTCTAGCAGACATCCCACCACTGACACTGAAAACAGATGTAATTTCTGGGAATTCCTTGGGTGCTGATATCCCTGCTCTCAGATCAGAAGACAAAGCATGATGGAATAGTTACGTGTTCAAAACCAAGGTAGATTATCCAATGGCTGCTGTAAGTCTTGTAATAGCAAAGGCTACTGGGAACCACAGGCATATGGGGATTGGAACCAACATCCTTGCTCCTGCCATTAGGGAGCTCTCTTTGCTCCCCAACAGCAATTAAAAAACAAGTCCTGCAAGATCAATTAGCCATGATGAAGATAACTGCTTACATCTAGTAACAACTGGCTGATCTGAGGTAAAAAAACACGGTGTAAGTGGGTTTTCCCCTCAACCTACAAGGGGGACAAAAGAGACAAACTTTGGATGAATTCTTCTCAGAAAAAAAATTCAGTAAAAAGTGCACATGCATCTGACCTGCCTCCACAATCTGACAATATTTTCTTAAAAATAGTTAGCAATAACTCGTAATAGTAAGAGTCAGGCAATAGGTCCTCAGACTTGATCCAATGAATACTGATGCCACCATGAGTCTTCTACTCAGTTTTGGCAAGAGTTGGCTGTGTATCTACACAAGAAATACTTATCTTTCTGCTTTTATATTTTACTCGAGTTTATTGTTTGAGATGACATTGCTCATGGAGGAGTCTAGTTTTCCTTGGCAAATTGGATCACAAGAAGTTGCCTCTGTAGTCCACACTTTGGATAAAAATAACTTCTACAGAGCCAAAACCCTGAATTCCTTGAGGATACCTGGGCTCTTTCATCAGTTGTGAGCCAGTCTACAGAGCTGAGAAGGCAACATTATAAATCTCCATTACACCTTTTGGGATAATATTTTGTATAAAGAATAAATACCTTTATTTCTCGTACTATTCACTTAGAAAAAAAGAGATCCCAAAACTTACCTGTACACCAACACTCCCTGCCAGCAGGGTTCATTTCTCCTGTGCTCCTGACAATTCCGTCATAGTGCCAAATAAAACAGACTGATTTGGTGTTAGCTGGTGGTATTAAGCTGTAAACAAAGTGAGGAGCCACCTGGCTTACTTAATTGACAGGGTCAGAGCAGGATTCAACATCTGTTCTGTCAGGCATAGAGACAACTCAGAAATATCTTTATTGCAACTTAAGAGCTGTGCAATTTTCTTGCTTGACAGCCGAATGCACACAAAACCACAAGATACAAAAAATGCATTTGTCAGCTTGGACAAGATAAATTTACTACTTTATATAAGCATACAGCTTGTGTATTTTGAAAAGCCACTGAACAAATATGTTTCTCTTCCAGTAACGCCAGACAAATACAGGTAGAAGTGAAAGGAAAACAAAAGGAAGAACAAATGCCTATAAGTGAAACCATGATCAGATGGTAGCTCTGTTCTACCACATGGGGCAATGGCCTGGTACATAAGAGTCAAACTCTGCCGAGGAACTACTTTTAAGAGGACACACAACAGTCTGATACCTCTATATGAAGCAACAAAGCATTTGGGCAGCAGTCACAATCCACACTGAAATTATTTGGAGGTTCCTGCTGTAGTCTGCTCAGCCAAGGCTAGGACTTCAGACAAGTAGTATGTTTAACTGGAATAGCCCCCAGCCTGGAACTGAGGCCAGTCTGGGAAATTTAGTGAGTAAAAATACTTAAGTGAATTAAATTATGTCCTGGGATCTCTCCAGAGATCCAGAGTATTTCTGTAATAATTGTGTTAATGGTCTCTGGGGCTTATGCTTTTGTTATCAGAGGGAACATTTTGCCTGAAGGAGGGTTGCAGAGTTTGGAGCATGCTGTTTGGAGGGAGTAAGGCATAGAGGAAAATCATAGAGCTTTTTTTCAGACATAAAAGAAAAGGGCTTAAACTCACATTAGAGAACAGAATCTTCAAACCTGTTAGTGATGCTTTATACAGAGCTGTTGGAGAGGTACGAATGACACCGAAGAAGGCTCCAAGCATCAGCACCTTGTTATCTAAAAGTCCCTCATACCTTTTCTATGTAGCCTCCCATGGGCAGCTCCACTTAGCTCTGGCTCTTTCTCTCCTTTGTCTCTCTCCCTTCTGCAGTTCCAGCTGGCTCCTTGCTGTCCCTAGCACGGCCACCTAACCCTTTCTGTCCCTCCCTCCTCACAGCATGGCCAGCAGACTCCAACTAACCCTCTACCACCTAACTCACTCTTTTATCACACCCATAGCTGTTCCCACTCTTTGGTAATTAACACAGCTGCAATGTATCTGGGACAAGATTGCCTTCAGCACTAGCTCCGTCTTCCCACACAGAGCTGCAAACACACGGCCATGTTTTACAGACAAAAAAGCCTGCTGCAAACAATACCAAAAATGCTTTTTACGTTTACTTGTCATTTATATTCTATAGATTCTTTCTGTGAGCTCCACAAAACAATAGAAATAAAATATGTTGGCCCCCTGACCAGCAACCTCCAATGAAACACAGATCCTTCACCAACCTCCTGATTCGGAGGTTTTGCAAGGAGGACTGGCAGTTCCTTTATCCTTGATATAAAATATGTTATGCATGATTGGGTCTTCAAAAATAGGATGCTGAGTGTCAGATCTACCTAATCTCAAAACCAATATGAAAATAAAGTAATAGCAAGCACACAGAAGACCCAGAATAGGTTCAATTGCTCAGTACAATAGAAACATTCCCAGTAAGAGCAGGACCCTGAGTAAGTGCCCATAAACTTGACCTTTTGAAATTGCATTTGCCTGTGTGTATTACAACAGACCTCTGACTGCTCCCATTGAACTCCCCCAAATTGTGAAGGGCACGAAAAACATTTCTATCATACTGACAATTATGTTAAGAGAAAGAGTAATACTACTAGTACTGACAGAAAAATTACTATTTGCAATCTGCAATTTGCCCAGCAGCAGAAAAGGTTTCTACTCCTCCTCATATTCACTAGAAGGAAAACTGAATTCATGAACAACAAAGTAATTCAGTTTTAAGGACTCTCCCCCAGGCAGAGAAATAGCAGCAATGCAGAGGCCAGTTAGGAAAGGACAGAAGATACATGATTAAAGTATCAGTGGATGCTCCAGTTTCTCTGTTATTCAGCCCTTTGGTATTATTCTCAGCATTTATTTCATGCTCCAGTAAGCTTTGTTTATTGAGTTGATCACACAACTCCGTTGTCTTGAAAGAACAGCTGCCTTCTGGCTCCAGAGGAACAGATGAAATCTGATTAGGTTTAATACCTTTTCAGTATGCTCTTTAAAAACCACCTGATGACACTCTTTAGGAAGTTAAAAACCAGGCCACTTGGATTTTAATGTCAGATTTAGCCCCCTTGGAAGACATATTGAAAAGCTTACTTGAATCTGGCCCATCACCACTATTTTAACAACCTGCTTAAATAGTTTCTCAGCCCTTTCAAAATGATGAGATTTTTATCATTTGTAGAATTCTACTTCCAAGTGCATTGCAGGCACTGAACACAAGGGCTGCAGGAAAAATCATCAATGATTGATGATCATACAAACAAACACCTTTGTTTATATAGAATAAATGATTCAAAGAAAAGGTTAAATATGCATGTATACTGATAACTAGAAACAAAAGCATCAGCCCTTCACCACCATTTAGGCAATTTAGAAATGCAAACCAGTGCAATTCAGCTACCTCTTCAACCAGCTCTCCTCATTCTCTTACTTGAGGAGCTAAATCCCTGCATGGTGCAGAGGAATACTCAACTGACACGAAGTCTGGTGGCAGCCAGACAACTTTGCCTGACTCTTTCTGCAGGTTAATACTAACAAAGGTGCCTGAGTGAAGGAATGAATAAACAGTACTGAAGCCTTTCCCCAAACAAAATGCAATGTACACTCATGTCCTATCTGTGAAAGGAGGGTCCTCAAGATAGTGAAGAACTGTCAGTTGTGCATGTAGGCAGATGCTTTTCACCCTCCTCTCAGTCTGCTCATTTTAGCTGTGGAAGTGGTCCAGAAATCACTGGATGAAATCGCTGAGGACAAGGCTTGCAGTGTTTCCTTATTTCCATTGGAGTCCTTTTAAAACTTATACCTGTAAAACAAACACGAAAAAGAGAGAAAATGGAGAGATTTGTTTAATTGGGAATGTGGAGAATGGCACAAAACCTTCATATCTTATGTTCATCCATGTTTGTATGGGCACTTAGATTAGCAGTGATCTGAAAATAAACAGGGATGTGATGGCAATTTTTTTCCTTTTCATTAGGCTGCTGGAGGTCACTGACTCCCAGCAGCCTATTTTCCCTTTAGTGAGGGTACTCAATCACTGAAAGTTTGCTGCTGCTAGAAGTTTCCATTGTCAGGTGAAGGTCTTCATAGACACAGGATGGTGCTACTGTCTGTCCAGAGCTTGAGTTCTGCAATTGACACATTAAACAGTATCTTCCCCTTACTATCATCACATTCTCCCTGTTTCCTGGTCAGAAGCCACAGACTGACAATGGCTTGAAACATTTGCTTTCTGGGACAGCAATTGTTTCTGATGGAATGACAACATTCTAGGAAATCGGTGGTTTTGCTTCAAAAGAAGTAGCCTCTGTGGTTATATACGGTTCTACATATCCCTCTCCTCAAGCCACACTGAGCTGGTCTCCAAGTGGCTTTGCAGCTTGCCCACAGCTCACGTCCAGCACAAAGAACAGTGCAGAGCAGTGCTGAAAAACACTCCCTGTGCTTTGCCTGCAGACTATAAAGCAAGAATTATGCCCCTAAAAAAGACAGCACAAGTCAGCCAGAAATCTCATAGCAACAATATAAAACAAACCCAACATTAGATAATTCGAGTCAAGAACTGCACATTGAACAGAAGAATTCAGCTTTGGGCAGTTGCTGCATTAGGCCCAAGCTTTTACAACTGCCTCTGAGTAAGAGAAGAAAGCAATTCAGATCAAGCATTTTGATACAAGCAGACCTGAGGAAGTAATTTGCAGCAGAAAGATGCACCCTATACAGAAGCAAAGAAACAACAATCCCTGACCTGAAAAAGGTTTGGCTGCAGGTAAGGACAGGAGATGACTACAGTAAGCATACTGGAATGCTCAGAGAACGAGAGCAGAGTGTAATGGGAAAAGCAAACATCATAAAGTATTACTGTGTTTGCAGCAGAGGAAAGCATTTCAGATTCCCTCTGTAGGAGACCTTTGTGGTGAATTTACAGGTTAGGATGGAGTGCTTCCTTTGTACTCCTTTCTTCCCCTCAGCACAGTACCTTCCACTGCTCCGTGAGACCAGCATCACTGGAGTTCATCCCCAGGAAACAGCAGCCTGCTTTCAAAGGAACATTCTCTTTGCCAGCACTTTTATCAGAGTGTTTTCATGCCTGTTGCATGTAAAAAAGCCTGAAACACCCCCTATTTTGGCAGATAGCACTCAGATTGAATAGTAACAGCTGTGCTGATCACATGAAGTCTCAGTAATGTGGAAGGGGTACAGGATCAGGCAGGCAGCAGCACATACAATCCAGTTAGGCCAGGAGTGACAGAAGCCACCTCTGTGCCTCTGGCATTGCACTCCCCAAACCTTGTGGGCCAGCTGGGAACCTGCTATTGCTCAAGTCCTCAGTTGCTACTACACCTGCTGATTAAATGAGGAGCCCCAGACAGCTATAAACCCCTGACCCATAATACTTCTGCAATTTGTTCACTGCTCCTGGTACCAATGGGACTCTGCCTATAAAACAGAGCCCATGATTCAGCAGCACTGGGAGACTGGACAGGAAGGAAAGGCTCCAGTTAAAGGAAAACTGTAGAGTAACACAAAGATTTCCACCTAAGTTATCTAAATATAAGAAGTAATAAAGCATTTAAGATATTTTATCACATAGAATGAATTTGCTTGGAACTTCAAATTAGTAATTCTATGATTAAAAGATTAGAAATAGGAAATAAACTATTTTAGATTGAATTCTTTATCTTTAGAGTTTAACAAAAGTTATCAGCCAGACATTTCATTGAATTTAGAAACATTAAGATGTAAAATGCTAAGATTCTAAAGAGCATACTAATCCTTTTATCCTAGACTTGTTCATGGTTTAGCTTTTTTCTCACTGGGGTCTCCCTGAAACCAGGGATGTTTTATACTTTTACTTGCACAGTCTTTAAATGCACATATTTAGGGCAAATTCAATCTCAGTTAATTCTTGTTCCTGGTAGAGCTAAGGGTTCAACAACTGGATTTTTGGGAATTTACAGAATCACACTTGATCTCTCAAAACATGAAGATGAATGCAGCCACAGATGAATGGTGATGGAATACAGCAGCGCAAAGCCAGGATAATATTTCACTTTTGCAACTGTTCTTATCAATGAGGATCTTTGATACACCTTTAATCAGACTTGATCATATTTCTCTTGATTGTTTTATACTATGGGCATTAATTGGATTCTAATCTCTTCTAATCTTAATTCTTCCTGATCCAAATACTCAGTAAATTTCCTAAGAAAAAGAGAACAAATTCTCAGTGATACAATGAAGCTAATATTTACGTGCATGGAAAATTCTGTAAAGTTTGCAGGTGGAACACACCCAGAGTGCTGTGATTTCTCTCTAATGATTACCTAATTCATCTAAAGAAACTGTAAACCTTTTTACCTTTATCTGTTTTTTTCTTGGGTTTGAGTACTTTTGAGCAGCAGAGTCTTCTAACCTTCTGACCTAAGGGTGAAAAATAATACATTATCAGTGGAGACAGGTAATGCAAATAACTGTACATATACAGTAAATGTGTCAGTCCACAGACATTTTGCTTACTGTATTTACCACTGACATCCTTGTATGGAGAGATCTGTAAAACAAAGGATTATCAAGACTGATTTTTAGATCTCTGCACAGCTTTGTCCCTAGTATGGAACAGGAATTTATTTGCTCTTTTCCATCATTACTCATAGACACATCAGATACACATTGTGATGATTTCTTTATCCTTCAAAATGTCACACTGGCAGGCAATACAATTATAGTTACACTACTTCCAGAAAATATAAAAAATTACCAACAGGAAAAAAGAACATCTCTCTGTCCAGATGCACAACAGTGTAGAATAAATTCTTTGGATGGGCAAAGCCACTGAAATATTCCCTCCCCACCACACCTAAATAAGTGAGCTGCTGACTGCAGTTGACGTAGGATGTGCTGGCCACAATAAAGGGGAAAAAAAGGGTTTACTCTGGAGCTGAGGTGGAGCAGAAAGGACAGAGACACATGATTCCTCATCAACAAAATCTAGCATATGGTCAATGTTTCTGGAAATCACTGAGGCACAGTTTACAGCCAAGGCTGGTGATGGAGGCCGAGCCATCTTTTCAGCACAATTTAGTTCTGATATAACAGGTTTAACGTGCAAAGTACATTTATCTTGCACACCCAGACACTTTGACTTTCACATTGGTGCTTACAGATAAGGAACAGTGTTCTTTGCACATTTCTTCCCCACCTTCTGACGCACTTAAGTACCATGCACATCAACAAAAAGGAAACACATTCCAAGAACTTGCAGGTATTCATTTGTGTTTTATTGATATGGCTGTCTCCTGTCCTTCCTGGACAGGCTTCCTTTATGCTCCTCAAGTCACATCTAGAAATTCTCCAACTCCCTTTGCACTGTTCCTTAAGTTTTCCTCCAGGGTCATGGAAAAACCTGACTAAAAAGAAGTAGGAAAGGAAAAGGGAGCAGAAGAGCTTCAGGTACCACTGCTCTGGCAAATAGCTCTACCATTCAGCACAGACTTCACTAAATGAGAAAACTGGGCAGCTGACTTAACCAATTAGAAAGACAGCTTCCACATTTTCTCCATACTCATGTTTACACATAAAGCAGTTCTTAGAAGGTTTCTAGAAAATATCAAGCATGGCAAGTCTGCTGTTTCTGACCTTTGGACACTTAGCTTATTTGTTTTTCCTTATCTCACATTTATTCTCTACATCTTATATAAAATATACATTGTGAACAATCATGCTGAGTCATGCAGAGATTTACAATATCAAACCTCAAATCTCCACATGTAACTCTAGATTACACCTCTCAATTTAAAAACTCTACTGAAGTGTCCCTCTGCAAATGCACAATGACATCTGCAGAGATGTGGCTATAGACAGATGGAAAATCCTCTGTTTTCAACGTTTTAACTGCTCCGTGAATTTGGAATACTGCATAACAGTAACTAAGTGCCTCAAGGTACTACAACTGAAGTGTGGAATATCACTGGTAAAAAACCCCAACCAACCAACAAAAAAACAAAGAGAAAAAAAGTTTAGACTAATTGAAGGTCAGAAGAGTTACTCTTTCCTGTTTCACTGTTCTATAAAGAATTATTCATATACTCTGTTGACCTGACTGATTCATGTTCCCTTGTTTCATAAAGGTAGAAACTTTGTCCATTAACACATTTCCCACTACTGAGAAAATTATATTCTTTTTACATTGGTAGATGGTTGGTTATCTACTGGGAAAATATAACAGGAGGTATTTTCAGAAGAGCAGGTTTCAGAACACAGAATAAGGTAAAATTAATCATGCTGTACTATGGGCAACAGGCAATAACAGGGGAAACACTACTGTATAAACTAAAGCACTGATATGCTACCACATTCTGCAGTCTAAGTCCTTCTCTAAGTCCAATCCTCTTCTTCATTGTCAAGCTCTGTTTGTTTCCTTTAACATAGTAAATACAAATTTTCTATCAAAAAAGGAAAGAACAGGAAAAGACAAAGTTGTTTTAGAAGACTACAGATACTGTACCTTCTGCAGCAAAGACATTGAGGCACAGAAGACAGACAAAAAAAAAGCCACAAAGTGCCAGGAGCTTCATCCTTCCAACTAGTCACGAGATGTGTCTGACGAGGCTGAAGGAGTGTCTTGGTCTCTTCCAGCACAACCTCAGCTTTTTATAAGATAGAGCCAAAGGAGTGTTATGTTCAGAATGGGTGGAGATTTTGCCTTTTTATTGCACCTCAACAGATGAAAGCAAACAGCATTTCCTATTTCAAGAAGCAATTTACTCAGAATCGGGCAGCATAGAGAGTTCCCTACCAGTTACACAGGAGTTTGGAGCATTAAAGTGCACAGGGACGCTCTGAGGCAGAGTCCTTATCCTGTGCTTTCCAGGGGACCTGGTGCGCCCCTCTGCATGCTTGGAAAGGCAGAGAGCACAGCAGAACTTAATCTGTATGGGCAGTGATCCAGGCTTGAAAAGGCAAACCAAACCCAGGGTATTTTAATCAAAGTAATTGCCAGTGTGTTGTTACCGTAATTAACAAGACAGCTGGTTGAGCAGCAGATTTCTGAATTTACTATTAACTTCTCAGTTTCTATCATATCTGAATAATTAAAATATGGAGATTCCAGCTAACAGTTCAGATTAAGAAGTCATCAAATTCAACATAGTATCAAGGTTCACACAGTGTACTTAAAAAAAAAAAAAAAGGTCCTTCAAGGAGGGATCAACTATAGAGCTGTGTCTCATAAAAAAGGCAAAAAGTTCAGGTTTGGCAGCATCCAATTCTCCCAGCTTAATCTGGTAAAATTTGGGTCTCTAACAACAGAATATGTTATAAACTATGTAGCCTTAAAAGGTGAGAGCAGTATCTGCAAGCCACCCAGACTTGGAATTACAGCAGATAGAAGGCTTCACTCCGGTGCACATATGTATTGCCCCCAGCCCAATTTCAAAGGTTTCCTATTTCAGATTTGGGATTTGGCTTATTTCTTGCACTGCATCAGCAGCCTTCCAAATTGGGTCACCCCATTATCTACCAAATTTAGCCCCAAAAGCTTATTTTTGCACTCCTACCTAGCAATATCCATATGTGGTGAAGATTGCTAACGCCTGACAGCCTTTTTTGTTTGCCAAGGCCGGAAAAACCAAGGTTCAAGAATCAAATCACTAACAAAACTTGCTAAGAGATAGTATTATCTTCAAAGTGCTTCATGAAAGCCCTGCCTCACACTGGCACACCTTGTTCAGCCTGTAGTAAGGTCGTTAGTTCATATCCCTGCTGAGCGTGTCAGGAGGGACTTTTACAGTTCAATCCATGCAGAGAAAGATGAATGACAACAGAGCAACAATGCTGTTGTTATGATCTCAGGCTTCTTTTGAATATTGAAACACATGGGTGTGAGTCCTCATTTTGTACCTTTAAAGTCAACGCTTTTGCTGGTTAAGACTGAATCAAATAACATAAATCCCAACATAAACTGAGTATGTAAAATGGAGCCAGTCAGCCTAGTCAAAAAGGTTTGCAGAAAATCTGAAATGTCAATAAGGCATATGAAAATGTTGGTAGGAGAGTAATTTTTCTGCAACATTCAATCAGGCTGTCTGAGTAGTGCTAGCGCTGAAGCAAAAATTTCACTTGGTGACTATAGTATTTTATCTCCATTACACTTTCTGAGAAAGTTCTAGGCAAGCTCAAGTACTGGGCTGAGTGAACATCTGTGTGGGGCTTAGTTGCCAGCTGGGGTTAAACCGCAACAATAACCAAATAAATGTTCATGCCTTTTTAGCCTTAACTAGAAGCATCACCTTCTCTCTCTGTGTGCATGATAAGAAATAAGAAATGAATACAGAAAAGTAACCAGGTAAGACGGGAGACGACTTGCGAAACAGAACTTCATCACATGATGGTTACTGACATTTCCAACTATGCTCATTTAAACAAAAAGTGCTGCCAACACCTACCACAAACCCCCCCATCTTTCTTCTGAAGTATTTACAACATAATATTGGCAACAGAAGTATTTACAAAGACTTTTCTAAATGTACATCACTGCACTGTAACTTTACCAATCACCCCAAGCAAGAAAACAGCATGTGCTCCCTGAATGCCCCACTTGTTTTCTGCGTGGAAGAGGCAGGCTGCTACTTGGTCCCCTCTATTACAACAATCCAAGCCTTACAGCTATTATGATGGGAAATGAGGCAAACCTGTACAGTCATCACTGCACACCCAAAACCCCCAGAGAAGGGTTTGACAGGAACAAGAACAGGTGCCCATTTTTTCAAGAACAGCATCTCTTCGAGGAGTTTGTGCTGTCTTTCTGTCAGGCTGATCTTGGATGCAAACAGAAAACTCAAAAAATTTTTGAAACTAAATTACTGCATGAATTTATAACTTATTGGGGCAAGGGTATTGTAAGCAATTTATTTGTTTATTTTCACCAATTGAGAAGCCCGGTTGCAAACCTTCAGAGATTCATTTGAGTAGGTATTGGGGTCCATGCACGGTACCTTGCTTAGCAGCTTCGAGAAGGAACATAGCCGAGGAAGATTTTTTTTTTCCTCCTAAACTGAATCATTTCAGAAGAAATTTCGGTGCTCTGTATCTTAAATTTCAGGCTGTAAAAGCTGATCGTTGCTGTGGTTAAACCCTGTAATTCATAATGCCCTGTTTCATATGCTTCTATAACTAATATATAACTTCTATAACAAATGTTACAGGATGCATTAGAAATGTTACAAATGCTAATGTTCAGTTAGCAAACAGAAAATGGAAGACTAGAAGCAATGACCTAGCATAATCTTCAGTCTTGTCTTGAGATAAAAGTTTTTATCAAATAAGATTGCAGAATATACTAAATAATACGACAAAACTGTGTCAAGGGAGTGGCTGGAGACAGGAGGGAATAAAACCACAGATTAATCCATAGCCTGCTAACCTGTGTCCTTAGAGTCTGTCAGCTGGAAGTTTGAGGCATCCGTATGACAGTCTTCTGTAAAACATGAATTTTATGAAATGAGCAGCAGCTGCTGTATGTCTTTCCAGTTGGAAAAAAGCTAAGAAGTAAATACAGTGCAGAAGTATTTCTGAGTAATCCAGGGAAATAAGGGATGCATCCTGAGATCTGCATTAGGTTTGCATTAATACCTGGTGTTCCAAAGCCACATAGGATGTCTCAAAAATCTTAAAGAAAGTAGTTTGATTTCTTAAAGTTAAATTAAGGCATGATCCAGAGTCTCCTTTTGTGCTTGCCAAAAAGAAATTAGATAAACTCTTAAATTTGCAATCTTCATAGAGTCATTATTTCTGGAGGTGGTATGCTAATATAAGATTCATTAGTATTTCTAAAGGTCGTGCCTTTCTAAGAAGAATCTGCATTTTGTATATGAAAATTTCTTTTAAGCAGGTTGAAGCAGCTGTTTGTGACATAAGGAGAATAACATAGCTGGAGCAAATGGGCTTGTTAAATTTAGAGCTAAATGAAACTAACTTTTGAGCTGTGAGAAGGCAGGAAACATTAAGAACTTTCAGGATACAAAGTTAATTTAATTAATGGTAGACATATATGATGAACCAACATAGTTATCCAGGAGCATGTGCTGGCCTGTTTTTGAAGAAGGGAACATGTAGAAGTGTAGGAACTGAAGGCTGTAGCAGTAGTCACTATATGAGACACAGAAGGACAACATCCGGGATAAAGTAATTAACAAAGATCATAATGAAGAATGACTGAGGTTATAATTTCTCCTAGCAGTTTATGGTGAGCTGATAAACACTTTGAAGACTGTCCTGGAACAGGGTTTAAAGCATCTTTGACACAGCTTTCTAATGAGTGTCCTGCCATTCAGGTTGTGCCTGCAAGTAAAGCCTCTGCAGAGCTGCCAGCTGGTGTGTCTGTGAGTCTCATGTGTGCTGTTCAGGGGGTCTACACTCTGTGTGTTCACTCCATTCTATTCACAGGTCACTGTCCTGGATAGCTCCATTAACGTGGAACTTGCAGCTCTTTTAATTTTGCTTGGTTTTAACTTTCCTCCTGTTGGCAATGTGGTAAAGGTGGTAAAACAGATGCTTCCCCTTTCCCCGTTTACTTAACATGGTCTCTCTCTCTGGTTTTTCAAAGTCTTACATGGGATGACGATTATCTGGTTGCTGTAGGCTCCTGAAGGAATAATGAAATGAGGCAAGAGTCCAGGCCAGAGACATTTACATTGGGTGCAGTGTTCAACGTGTATGTGTGATGGAAACACTTCTTTCTTGTGGTAGCCCAGTCTTCTAGTTCAGGCAAGATGTGATTTCAGAGATTGTTTTTGACAGTTAATCTGCCAGAGCTCGCACTTCCATGACGGGGTGATGAGAGGAGCTGTGTAACCTCATTATGGAGTGTAACCTCCTCATCATGGAGGCAGATCTGTTCCCACTGCATGTTACTTCCCCCAAAGTAGGGAAAAACAGGCACCCAAGGAGGGAAGGTTATCCCTCTTGCCACTTACCACGGCTCTAAAAGACTTGTCCTTCTTTCACTTTGCTTTGTTTTTCAGAAAGATGATAGAAGAACATGAAGTCTATCTGGCCTTTTGTACAAATTAACTTGTCTGGCTGCCCAATGCTTAGTCCCAGAAAACTTGGTAAGAGGAAGTGAAATGGTACAGTGACAGATTGTCTTGGCTGGCATCTCACTCTTCTTTTTCCTGAATAGGTAAGGTGTTTACTTCAGCTGGCAAGCCTCCAAAACAGAAAATACCATCCAGATGTCAGCCCCCAGGCTTTTGGGAAGATTTTGAGATTGTTATCCATATTCATCTCTTACTTAAAAACATGAATAAACCCTGTCTCTGCTATGTGATAGGAGGTGGCTGCAGAGATAACAGTGTTTTGTCCTGATGCTGCCCTGTTACTTGGCCACTATCACCTCTTCCTGGTTATTCTGTACATTGTAGATATGCAGATAATTTCAGAGAAGCAAAATTAGTCGGTAATAAAGTCCAGAACTTGAACTACGAAATGTAGAGGCTAAAGACCTTTCCACTTCTATAATGGTATGAATTTCAACTTTTCTTCCTGCCACCTCCTACACAGAAACGTTTGAGGAGAACGTTCCATTGTTGATTTACTGTCAGCTTGCTAAAATCCCATAATCCAGTTTACTGGGCACCATTTCAATACATTGCACACAGTCTGTCCACCAAAGCATTTATGGTCACCTAAGCTGTACTTAATGTGACTAGGAAGGAGTAAAAGAAAGAAGACTTCAGCACTAATGGCTTTTCTTTTACATAAAAGTTTGATGGGATAGGAGAACTTTTAAGAGCCCAAGTTTTCTATGAATCCATCTGTGTATGAGATATAAACAACATAACAGTGAGATTTTTGCATTTCAGCTCACCTGGTAGTTCTTCTCATCCTCTTGGGACTCAAACGTAATTTGTAAACACACGTGGAATTTTGTTTTCTTATATTGTCTTGGGTGGGAGAAGGGATCTGATCAGTGGCTCTTGCTCCTACAAGTTCTCCAGAAGTCCTGAAGGAATGTAGTGCTACAAGACATGCAATTTGTGTTTGGTTTTGCAGTTTGTTGGGTTTTTTTAACTTGTGACATCATTTTTCTTAGAAAAGATGATGATGGATAAGGACATACTGCACAGCTTAGGAAGAAAAACGTGATCATCTCTGCATGGAGCATCGCCACAGTCAGGAATAGTAGGGTGAGGAGATGTGCACCATCTTGTGTCCAGTCTAGGTGGGATAATGCAGTGATTTTACACTTCCTCGCAGCAAAGGAAGGCCTGTAACTGCAAGGCCATTACCTTGATACAAGTATCTACTGACCCTACTATTATCATGCCTCTATTATCTCACCATTGCAGTGGTGCTGAGTTAGTGTCTAGGAAGAAGTCTGGTAGTTCCACAGATACCCAGACCACCCTGCAATTCATAAAAATATAGAGTTAGTATTTTTTGTGGGAGTTATAGTTAATCCTGGATTTTCCAGTTAAAATTTTAATTAAAATTCTTCTGTGACAGTGGTTAGGAGGTTTTTGTTTTCTTCCCTCTCCCACTTTAATTTTTTGTTGACAAACATTACGTGATGAAGAACATGATGTCATGCTTTTTCTTTAAAAGAAAGTGTGATAATAAAAAATCAGTTGCAGTAGTGCTTTTTGATGGTCTTCACTAGCAAGAATACAAAATGTAATTATGTAGTATCTAATGTATTACAAGGTTGCTCATTCATACAAGGAAAAACAAATACCACTATATTGCAGTAAAGGTTTAGCTCCTGTGCACAAGCTCATAAAAGAAATGCCTTACAGCAATACTAAAGATTTGTTCAGAAGCTTAATGATGTCTGCAGGAACACACCAAGTGGTGTCAAAACCAAGTGAAGGAATTAGCAAAGATGGTATTTTCTGGACCTATTCCTATTCATCACTGGCAAAGGAGAGGGGGTTGGATCTAAAAGCCATCACTCTCAGACATGTTGGGTTTGTGTTTCAAACACAAATGGTGTCAGTGCTGTGTGGTATTTGGTAAAACGGGCAGGTGAATGCTGGGCTAGTGCCCGATGTCACACCCTGTGCCACAAGGTCACATGCCTTTGCAGCAGCTGCCCCTCCAGCGCCAGGTGACAGGTCTGAACAGCCACCCCCACCACAGCTGCCACAGACTGATGGATCGTTTCCTGTCTCGCTTTCCCCATCTCGCTTTCTTAACCATGACATGAGATGGTTGAATATCGAACTAAAAATCCAGTTCTTACTTAAATACTATGTTGAGGGGTTATTTAAATGCATTCCCCTTTTTTATTTCCAGATGGTCTACTTCAAAATTTGAAGTAAACTTATGGCAACAATTTCTAAATTCCAAGTTTGCTATAAACTGAAGTTCAAAGAAAATAACGCTGTATTCTTGCATTATTTCCCAATATTGAGGAGTTAAAAGGTTCTGCTCTTTAATGACAGCACGAATAGGAAGGAATAATCTTTGTCTAGGGGCCAATTCAAGTTACATAAAGATACCAGGCACGCCTAGTTACTGTGTTATAGGTGAACTATTATAAAGGTTTTATGAAGGTAAGTGCATATTACCTGACAGCTTTCAGCAGCATTAGAGGTGGGGCAAGCTGGATGAAAATTGCAAAGCTAATTACATTCAATAATTTCATTAGAGATCTAAATTTCATGTTGCATTCTGCTATGCACACTTTAAATGTGTGTCAGTTGGATCTGGCCTTCTTAATTATACTAGCTAATGGTGAAGAACACTTTCTTAGGAAAATAATTGCTTTATATTCTTGATAAAATTGAAGTAAATGATTAAACATGATGTAGTGGCTTATTTAGATCATGATTTAAAAGATTGACTGGAAACATCACAAACATGCGTAGAAACCAGCTATAATCAGTAGCAAAGATCAGAATTTAATTAAATTGTGGACTAAACACAATGTTTACATCTTTAATGTCCTTTGGCATGCATATTAAGGAATTACTGTAGAAGGTGGGGAATTTTTAGCCGAATTAAATTTACTTATCAATGAGTCATGCCTGGACCTGCAAAAAATCCCAGAGTTTTATGATTGTAAGTAGGTCTGCCAGGTGTCACTGTTAATAGTGCTGGCTTTAGATTTTTCATCTCCCATCAAATCAGAGCTGTCTTAATTAAGATATATATCTTAAGTTTTGACTTAAGACTTCAAATGTAAAGGAAAACTCTTTTTTTTTCCTTTTTTTTGAAAAGAGACCAACACTAGGAAAATACTGCTAGTGCTGTAATCTCATCCACAGAAGCCAAGTCACACCTTTCCACAAGATTGAGCAGAAGTGATGCTCATGTTTCTTCAGGCACTATTTCTCAAAAGGTTATTAGATTTCCTGTTGGTCTCACTTTCCATGTAAACACCTCCTGTAAGCAGTGTGTTGGTTTCTACACCTCATTATTCCAAACAGTCCAAAATTCCTCCCTTGGTTCACAGTCAGCCTCAGAAGCTTCAGCCTCAGAATCTAGACGAAAGGCCTTTTGTAACAAGTACCAACGTCAGAATTTTAAGACAGCTCTCCATATAGTTCAGATTTTGAGGACAAGTGTGCTGCTGTGTTCTGCTACAGTATAAGTATGAAGAAATTAAGGGTATCAAATAGCTTAAAAAGATAAAACTCTCTGAACAGGCTACTTACAACTGACATGATCCAAAGATTTCTTCCTTCTAAGAACTACAGATGTCCCTCCAGCTGCAGTAGTGCCAGGAACTAGATTGTGCCTTATAATCTTTGGGCACAAAGGAGCTGCAACAAGGTTCTTCACAATCCACTCTTTCTTCCCTCTGTTTGAAGAGTCAAAAAATACTACAGTGTGTGACAGACATAAAAGCAGCACTTGCTGCAATAAGTGGCCAACAGATTACACCAACAGAACCACTTTAAGTGTAGCCAGTATCTTCCAGCTGGGAAACACCTCCAAAAAGGTGCTAGCCAGTGAAACTGAGAACCATCTTTGCAGATTTTTTTACAGAGGAATATGTACTCTCTTACAAAGGAAGTTGTAACCATAACCAAAAAAATATTTATAGTACTCTTTACCAAGCTGTTAGTGCAGGGGTACTAAAATATTTCTGTTGACATGAGGAAAACTGCGAGTAATCAACTTGTGAGGCTAGGATTTTATTGTTCATAGGTCAATACATAAATGTAACATATTTACCAGAAACTGAAAACAAGAGCTGCTGTCATTAGGTCAAAATTTTCATGGCCCAAGAACTCCGCTTTTATTCCAACATATAGCAATAGCGTCTGGAAAGTATAAACTTCTTACTGTTAAATCAACTTCACTGTTAGGGAACATTTCTTTTAGACCAAGGTTAACATATCAATTTGGAGAAGAGTTAAACAGACTAAAGCACACAACAGTATGGCAAATTTATGATCCTGGGGTTTACAGCATGCCATCCTCAATTTCCAGCTTCTGTGCCAATTCTACAAGATTCCAAGAGATGACCACTAGGAGCTCTTCTGGACAGACCTTCATCCGCAGTACAGGAATTTAGCCACCAGAAGAATGACACAGCTATATTGCCATTCAACAGTCTTACACATCTAGTATCAAAATAAGCTAGCTATTATAGCCAGTCAACATTAAAGCAAGGAATTCTCACGTGTACTTCCAGAAGGAGACTGAAGTTCATATGGGACAAATGCTGCATAGTTCCCATGTCTTGTCTCCTTTATACTTTTTGGTCAGCTAACCTGTCAAATCCTGCTAAACAACTGCCTAAACTTCTCTGAAATTTCTGCCCAAATCAAAGTCATGATTTCATTTAGGCCCATATGCAATTTAATCAGTTTTTCTCAAGATGTCTCTAAAATAAAATTTATGAAACTTAACTGAAAATTGATGCATCTAAGCAGCATTTCATGAAGTAGCTTGTACCCCTATCTGCCTAGGGGACACCAGTTCAAAAATTACTTCCTTTACTATGCAACAACAGTAAAAAAAAAAAAGGAAGTAAGAGTTGAACTGCCATCAAACCCCTCAAAAAGCAGGTAGGACTATTTTATTCATATATTAAAAATAATTTACTTTCCCAAAATAATGTACAATTAGAAGCAGTTCAGACTATTTTAAACACAGAGCTGGAAGGTGTTTGAAGAAAAACTAAGACTGAATCACATTGCACTGAACCAATATGCTGAAATGCTTTAAAATTCTCACTTGGAGCATTACTGCTTTAACCATGAATGTTTATTTAATATGTGCACTAGGTAGGTTGTCAGACAGTTGCAAAGGTGAGTCTCTGTTTACTTTTTCCTGCCACCTCCACCACCTGCAAGCATGGTGGCCACCCGAATGAAGATGTTCAGTGTATCGGTGTAGATACCCAGGCATCTAGGACACAAGAAATCACAGTTATTACTGTTGAACAGACACAGAATTATTTGGTGTTTCACACCATTACACCTCATTTTAAGAGCCTGCATGAACTATCTTTACAAAACCCAGCTATGAGTGTCCTCAGTGCTTTGTATATCAAAGAACACCTGCATTTTGTTCTACCACCTCTGCCAACAAGAGCTATTTACAGAAATCTTGACAGATAGTATAGTGCTCTCATACAAGAGCCTCTGCTTTTATATTGAACTCTGATCTGTTTATCTCCAAGCATTGTCAAGAAGATCAGTATTACTACACTTTAATTAGAATAAAACAGAACCAAGGAGGTAAGAATTCACCTAGGATCAGATAGACATTTACAAGAAAGTTACCTGTTAGTCAGACTTGGTCTTTACTGAAGAGTCAATCCTTCTTTCCCTATCACACCACTGCAACTTTTTTATTTAGTGACAAAGACTAATAAATATTAAATGACTATGGGAAGATTAACTTTTTTTGTCTCAACTGATACTGACGGTTATTTTGAGAAAGCAGCTACAAATTCTGCCAGCAATGCTTTAGAGAACAAAAACATGTTTTAGAATGTATTGCTGGAGGCAAGTGACACCACACACTCAATTCTATTTCTCACAATGATTTCAGTTTTAACTTCAGTAGCATCTGAAGGAGCATTTTCTCACTGCTGTTTTCAAACCCTGTGATTCTTCCCATTTAAGAGCAATACACTTTTGAACAATAAACAAAAGGCTATTTTTAAGCATACTTCAGTCTAACTTGAGGCAAAGTCTTACCCAGACACTGAGATGAGCTGTGGTAACAGAACACTTACGCATTGATGGGGTCGTATCGAACCACTCCGTAGAGGGGCAGAGTTTCAGCCCGTTTGATCACCAGCTGTGTATCATAGAGCAGGAACATGCCAAAGAGCACCAGGCCACCATACACCGCTACCGAATACAGGCCGGCGCCAAAAGCAGAGGTGGGAGGCAAGAACATGGATCCTGGAGAGGAATGTACAAGTGTTAAATTAAAGGGAACTCTGTGTGTCTGCTACTCTGAGTTAGGTCAAACTCCACTCACTGGAGCACACATTTTTCAGTAAGCTTCAGTTCTCAGGTTGTGGTGTGTGTTTGATACCAAGAAGTTTAGCTTTTGCACAACCTGATCCATTCATTTCTAACACCCCAGGGAACTATGCATTTTTCTTCAGGTGAAAGTACCTATGACTACAAGAATGACTTAAACACATGAAGGAAAACAAGTGGATCAAGAACTAAGATCACATTTACTGCCTTCCCTACTCACTGGCAATATCTAAAATATAAGGCACTATATAACTGTCAGACTAACATCTGCCAGAACCATAACTTGACATTGTTTTCAAGAACAAATATGAACAGAATATTTTCTGCTGTGCTGGAGTTGCAAGGGCTATATTTAATGCAAATCTTTACTGGGCAGACCAGCCTGCAACTAACTGTGAGCTGCACTTTAGTAGCTTAAGTTTACAGCCTACTTTATATGGCACTCTTGAGACAGTATCTTACCGATTGAAGAAGCAATAACAAAGCCTAGGCCTATGCCAAGCGGTCCTCCCATGTTCAGGAATTTTTCACTGGGAGCACATATGGCCACAGTTGAGAGCCCCCCGACGATTCCAGCAGTGTACCAGGCAGCTCTGATCAGCAGAGGACCACCAAGGAAGGCCAGAGGAGCCACCACTGCACCCAGGACGCCTAGGCAAAGCAGAACAGAACACATGTAAGACTTGGAACACCACATGCCAAACCCACTTGATTTTTTCATCTCCAGTCAGGTGGCACGGCTCAAACTAATCCATGCAAGACAAAACACCAATGCACTTGACTGTGCTCTTATCTAGAAGGGTGCACAACAAATTAGCAACCTTAAATTCCATGATGTACTTTTATTTAGCACTAGAATACTTCAGGGAGCTCATCTTGGGGAAAAAAAAAAAGACTAACAAACGTCAACATACTGACTGGTTTATAAGAGAGCCAGTAAGAAGAGGTATTTAGCATTAACTGATCCACTACATAATTGCATCAGGAGCATGCAACACTGAAAAGCGGGACAGATTTCTGATACAACAATGAGTTAGGCAAGTAAGTCATATTTCTGCTAGAGGCTTGTAGGAAATGTGTATCTAGCCCATTAATATCTCATTAGGTTGTGTCACTTAAAAACAATCACTACTATAAACATAATTTCTTCTTGGAAGACATGTTGGAGAGGCAAATATGATTCCAGTGCCCAATATCCACATGTCTTTTCTGAACAACAAACTATTTCTGGCAAAAGAGTTTTGAAAAATTACAGCCATTGTTATTTGAAGTAGGCATCATTAGAGAAATTAATCTGTACTCACAGCTTAAATACCTGATGGACACACACCTCAAAAGTAAACTAATACTAAAATCTCTTTTTCCAGTCAGGTTTTCAAATACCTCCTATCCTGCTCAGCTGAAGAATGGTTAGTGTAGGCAAGAGCACTTACAGAAGAGGTAGTGTTAGAAAGCAGTCACAAAACCAAAGCAGCCATGAAACCATCTAGTTCTACTCAATGTGGAGTATACATACCTCAAGTTTAACTTGGGTATGACTTTTAGAAGATTATGCAAAGCACTAGAGTTCTATTAAGGACACTTAAGGTATCTTTCCCTGACATTCAGGACTTCTCACTAATTTCTGAAAAATCTCAACTCCCCTACAGAAGTCTGTAAAAATATACTTTAGAGTTGGAGTTTTTTTAAAGCAAGCATTTGGTCACACTGAAGCACAGACATCTCTACAACAAACACTAAAACCACATACCTGAATGCATCATCCATGCTGCATGTTTAGCTACTGGATTACTTTCATAGGGTATGCTCCTGACCAACATTCCAGCACCAATCATGGCTGCAAAAGTTGCACCAATTGCCTGAAGAAACAGCATTACAGAGTTCAAGTTAGCATATGGACATATGGTCTCTGTTCTAATCTCCTAGTCTAAAAGTCAACACTGATTCTGAAAACAGCAACCTAATTCACAACTGGAGTATTCATAAATTTTACTCTTGTAAGGTTACAGTCAAATTTCTGCAGGTCGTAGCTTGCAGTAATTTTTATTTATTTTTACTCAGTTTTCTAGAAATCCAAATTTAATGGTTAAGTTGGCACCTCTCTTGGCTGTGGAAAGTAAGAAAAGGAAAATGCATGGTTCTGCATCTCACTTTCATTAAGGTATCTGAAAATGTGTTAGCCTTCCTTCTTTTCTTGTACATTTCTCCATCCAAAACTAACACCTAGTTTAAAAAATCATTGGTAGCAAAAGCCTATAACCTCAGTGCCTCTTCTTACTCATAGTTCCAAACAGAATCATTCAACATCTACCAAACTGGTCAGAATTGCACAACTTTTATCACTTTATCAAATTAATCTCCCTAAGTTATGTAGGTGTTGGCATATAACTCTTTTTGTTTCACTCAACACACTGAATCCGTGCTAAGCCTACCAGTGTTGTTTCATCTTTGGCAAACAGGAGACAGCTTTCAAAGTGCTACACAGGAGAGCACAGGGAGGAGTAAGAATGCACAGGGACCTCAGTTTCTATTACAGACAGCAATAGAAACTGTCCCATCAGCTTTAGGTAGAGGTTCTTACTTGCATGCATACAGCTGGTAAGGATAGCATAGCCTTTTTTTGCTCGTGTAGTTTGCCTTTGACAAACCATCAAAGCAGTATACAAAAACACGTTAGAATGTGAATATAATCACCAAATCTTACATCACAAAGTATCATCAGGATACCTGAATAGTCTTTATGGATAAGGACACTAACGTAGGTTAAGTTTTGCCTTACTTCCCACCAAGTAGTTTACATTTCTCTTTTTTTTTTTTTGTATCAACCATCATTTAGGGGCCTTTCTCAACAAATACTTTTATTTTTATAACAAAGCTTACCAGCCAGGAGCCCTTTGTCATGAGGTTCATGAGTGCAGGAGATCTGCTCACTGCTACAGCAGACAGAGCTGTCATGCCAATGCTGCCCGCAAAGTACATGTACGTAGACTGAATTCTGTCCTTCACATACTGTGGCCAGATACTGAAAAATAAGCAGTCATACAAAGCTGTGCAATTGCCAGGTTCAGAATAGAGAGCAGCTAAAAACACAATCAAGCTGGTAAGTGCATTTATAGCCATGGATATAAGGGAGGTTTCATAACAGTGATGTGGTCTAGCAACTTTTGCCATGAGTTTATTTACAATGGAGACAGATCTTGTCAATCTGGCTGATTTCATCTAATGTTAACTCAGCAGAAACACGGAAAATTACAAATAATGCTAACTATAATTCAATTCTAAGCAGGAAACATGCGTGGAAAACAAGAGTAATGAATGCTTTTAACTACAGAAAAAAAGAAGAGAATGATGTGCTGTATATAACTGAGTGGTTTCAGGTCAAAGGTCTACAGAATGTGTACTGGCACTAAGCAGCCTGCTGGGCAGCTCACAAACTGCTGAGTCACAGTGCACGTGGTTATCTGACACTACAGGACACAAACGTCATTTTGAGAGCTCTAACAATAGCAACAGACCTAGACATAAGTGAGTTTCTGCAGTATCACTTGCTCACGCTACAGACAAGAAAACTTTCCCTGCTAACACTAAATTTAAACACAGTGCACACATTTTTCCCACTTCCCTCTTTTGACCTGTTATTCAAGGCTTGCACAGAAAAAAATTGGACATAGCTCTATCTATGACAAGCTTCTCATAGACACACACAGCACACGTTCAGTATAAATGCAGACTACCACTTCCAAATACAAATGCAAAATAAAACAAAATGTTCTCAATACACATTTCTCTCAAGCCCATGTTTATTACTATCCATCTTTTAAGCTTAACTATGCAGTTTTGCATCAGCCAGGGGTTTCTTTGACCAACAAGTAATTCATCAAAGTTTTAAGAACACATTTATTAGATCAAAGCTTTTGCCAAGATACGGTGTTTAATGGAGACTTTTTTAACAGCTGTATTAAAGTTTAATGAACAATCTCACAAGAACATCAGGAAAACTGGTCTTAACAATGCTTTTCAGAAGACCACACTTCCTAAGTTATCTGGAGCACACTGCATAAAACAAGTGTATATACTCTTCACCTTAGATTTGGCAAAACAAACTCACTCAGGTTACTATCCTTTTAAGGCTGAACCATTTTAATTTTGTTTTAAAAACCTGCAGAGACATAGGTTTACTCTTCAGAGCTTAGAAAAGCATAAGCTGAGTGTACACTGGGTGATAGCAGTTAAAGAAGAGACAGATAAAGAGGAGATTGGCTTCATTTAAGAAGTAAACCATCCTACTTACGCAGCCCTTTCGATAGCTCCAGTCTCACTGGACATGCCCATTCCATAGTAGCAGAGGGCCCCCAGGCCAACAGCAGCCCCTCCAGCAACAATAAATCTCCCCAGGCGATCAGCTGTGTACAGAAATAAAAAACACACACTCTCATTAATGTTTTTTCTTAGATAGTTAACTACGTCCTCGTGGGAATTTTGATGTATCTGCAATAGCTGCTCCACTTTTACTCCTCCTTCTTAAAGCTTTACTTTATTTCAAGTCAGTTCACTACCAGTTTCAGCAGTGACAAACATATTCCTTCAAGGAAGTTTTAAGTTAAGGTTCAAAGATTCTCAGTATTTAAAGCAGAGCTCCTCTACCTTTAAGTGCAGTTTCTACAGATGGCTCAAATGCTGCTTCTTTCACTTCCTGGCTAAGTTTTCCACGCCTTGCACCGGTTCTTACTCTGGTAGAATAACTCTGTCAGATTCAGAAATAACAATAGAAATATTTAATTGAACAAAATAGAAAACAGTCTTATCAACTTACTTGCTACACATAAAATTCTTAATTAATCTCTTATTAATCTGTGCTTGCCTTCATACATATGAAGCAACTGTGCTCAAGGAAAACACGCAAACATTAAAGTTTAGGAACCTTTGCAAAAAACATTCACATATTCTAGAAGAATAAAACCAATGCAGTGAATTCCAGAAGCTGGAATTTTCAGACTGCATTTCTTCTACTCTAGTCCCACTGTACTAAACACTGCCACAAGCCTTTTTGTTAAATATAAAAACATAATTGTTACTTTTTGTTTTGCAAAAAAACAGTTTTGCTTTCTACACTAAAATATTTCTACGCTAAAAAATTCTTGCACAATATTTACATTTTACGGACACTAAAGCTGGAAAAGCAGCACAAATATTTTGCTTTCAAGTCTAACCTTGATTTATAAAACCAGCCTCGAATGAAGGCCTAGAAACTCAAGATTTTTAAGGTCGACAAGCTCCAAGTAATTATAGTATGCTGCTCAAAGTTTTAGTAAGTTGCAAGAGCAACACAGATTGCACTCATATTTAAGTTCAAAAACAACTTTTGAAGTTTTCTGACCATTTTGTACAGGAATTTTTAAATTAAAATTCCACCTGAGCAGTCGAGGACTCACATCAAGCTGCGAGTTTGTTTCAACACTAGAATACAAAACCTACAAGCATTACTCTCATCAGCCATTAAAGCACTACAATTCAAGGGGTTTACCAGAGCCCTTCAGTTTGGTTGTTTGGCAGCTAATGAAATCCAGCCCCATGCCAGAAAACTCACACACCCAAAAATCCCACCATGTACCTACAAACTTAGAATGCTTCAGAGGAAAATACAAAGGAGGTGAAGAATTTGCCACTAACACTTCCATACAGATGACATAAGAGCAACAACAGCCCCTAACAGTTGTAAGCTGCAGGTCTGCAGCATCCTCTCTCAATGAAGAATAAATAGTGTCTCAGGATAATGACAATCTGGTCTTTAAAAATGCTGGTGACATCTGTGATTGTCCTGCCATAGTTCAGAAATTGCTCTAACCTAGACTACAGCTTTTTGAAAAGCAAGTTTATTTTAATGTTATATTTGAGACTCTTTAAATTTGGTAACAGGGAGACAGGACAAGAATTTCTGTTCCTCCCACCTTACCTGGTAAGGCCTGTCCATCCCTACCTACCTCCTCTGAGCTCTTTTGCCCGTTAATTTCAAGACACAAATCAGTCATTGAAACAGAAGATTTCACTTAAACTGCTCCAAAACCCGTGTTTTGACTGAACAACGTTATTCCTTCAGTAAACTGGAGCAGATATCTCGAACAAGCAGAAGGCTCATGCTCATTCACATCAGTTACTCCATGCAAAATGATTCTTTAGGCAATACACTGAAGTCTTTAAAATACGTGCAGTCAGGGCCATCTGAAACAGAATTACCTTACCTGGCTTGGCTGCCACAGTCTGTATGCTTTTATACTGGAGCTCCTCAAGGCTGGGGAAGCCTGAGTGATGGTGGGGCGGATGGTCTGGCATGGCAGTGCCCTCAGGCACACCAGCCTGGCAGCCAGCATGGTTGCTGAGATTACTTAACACACTGTGTTCCTGCAAATGCACAAGAAAATGTATTTTGCAGTTTTGTTACACGGTTTTCAGACAAGGTACGCTTAGTACTTATTCTCAACTACAACAGAAATAATGAAAAAATCCAAACTAACCAACCAAAGAAAATCTGTAGTAAAAACAGCATTATCACTGAAGTACTGTAATAGGAGATAAAACCTTCTTAAATACACAGTTTAACCTTACTTTACTTGTATTTGTCTCCCAGTTCCATCAGAGACTTCTCTCTCACAATTTACTCAAAAACAGGAGTACTTACCACTTTTCATATGCATAAATTAAATCAAGACCCTTTATGTACTTATGTTTGAGTTACTTTGGCAACTAACCTTCGTTTTGAGACACAACACTGCAGGGCTACTCTGCTCTCCGAATTTACTTAAAACTCCATGCAAGTATAAACCCAAACGACCAAACACAATATTTACGGTGGAAAATACTCGGAGAGAGATTTTAAGCCATCCTTTAAAGAATCAGTTAGCTTTAGGGGCACAGCATTCAGTCAAGGTCACAGCCCAGAAGAGAGGTGCAATTCGGACTAGAAAACAGTGACACCACTCACGGGTAAATCGACAGCATCAGCAGAACCAGCTTGTGTGTTCCACTGGTAGCAGGAAAACTGCCAACTCACTGCCACAAAGGGTGCACATCATACAGAAAAACGCCAAGGCCTTGGAGTCATTTTAATGTAGTTTAATTACAACTACACACAACCTCTAATATCACGGAACACCAAAGCTACCAGTGCCTTTTTTCAAATGACCGGTCACACGTTGCGTGTGCAGTGATCAATATAAACTAACAATATTTTAAAGAAGGGCAGGTTTAAACACGGGTGAGAAACAAGCACGCACAGCACTGGACAGCTCGCATTAATCACAGAGGAGTGACAGAGACTATAATAATCCAGCTGCTAGAAAGTCACTTTACTCTGCAGCGCAGTTATGAAACGCTGCTTTTGTAACGAGAAGCACTTTACGAGGTACATCCTGATTGTGCCACTAAGCGCAGCTCTCCCACGGGGATGACACGGTCTGCAGGAACTGACAGGGCCAACTCGGTAAATTTTACATTTCCTTTTTGCAAACTGGTATTTAGAGCAAGGTAACTTCAAGCGCTTTACCAAGAGCAAGTAGGGCAGAGAGCTAAGAACGGAACGACATTACCACACATTGACTGGCAGTAGCGTAACGTAGCGCTGGGAAGTCACTGCCACACCACAGCGCGCAGAAACCCCTCCCAGCCCCGGCAGGGGGGCGGCCGGCGCCCGACTCGGCCCGGGCCGGGTCGGGCGTCCTCCCGCTGTCGGCCCACGCCCGGCCCCGGTGTCAACCCGGCCCAAGCCCTGCCCCGCACCTGCCCCGGCCCCGCGCAGTCCGCGCCGCCTCCTGCGCGCTCGGCCCCGCTCCGCCACCGCAGCAGGCCCGGCCCCGGCAGCGGAAGTGACGCCAAGCCGCCCCGCGCGACTGGCTCGCTCCCGCCACGTGACCCTCGGCCCCCCGGGCGCCATTGGCCGGCGGGGCGGTGACGCGCGCGCGGCCGCCATCTTTGGCCGGGGCAGCGATGGTTCTGGAAGCGCGGGGGCGGGCACGCCGGCAGGGGGCGCGCGCGGGGCGGGCCGAGAGCCTGGACTGTGCCCGCTCAGGGCAGTGCGAGCAGACGGGGGCAATGAGATGGGAACAGAGCCATCTATGTATCATCATGTATCGGTACCGCAGCATCCATGAGTGTCCTACGAGTACAGCGGTACAGTGCCTGCCCAGCTCACGGCCCCTGCCACCTGTGCTGCTCGCTACCTGTGAATTTCAGGCCTGTCCTTGCCAGCGTGTCAAAGCTCAGGACCTTTCCATCTCCTACGATAGTGTTCCCTTACAGAACAGCACTCCAGAAGCAGGAGGTCAATCTCCCCCTCTGCCACTTCTTTGGAGTTACACCTCTCTTGTGGATATAGAACATGCTTTAAGGCTGGTGCTCACATGCCAGATAAGCACAAAAAACAGGCTTGTGTATATAAATTACAAAAATGGATGCTGCCAGCTCTAATTCCAGCCGTGCAGGGGTGCTCCACAGCCCTTCCCGGAGCCAAACATTTCCTTTTGGGTTAAACTATTTCTCTGCTGGCAGCTTCCTTCCAGCCTTGCTCCAAATGCAGCTCTGAGATCTTTTCCGAGTTTAGCTCTAATCCTAAACTGAGCCTTAGGAAGGACAGAGCATCACTTCCTTGGACTATCAAATCCTCAAATTGATACCAATTTTTGCTTTGGGAGCCCCTTTCCATCTCTGCTCCAGCCACAGCTCTGTAGTTTCTTTCAACCTTAACATATGGCCATGGTTCTTCGCTGCCAAGTAAAACAGACTGTGAAGAGTCTTGAGCAGGATCAAAGACAAATATAATAAAAAAGACGTGTTGAATATAGAATTAAGTCCAGAAATAGAATGAGAGTTACAGATATGGATTTGAGAATTGTGAGATTAGCCTTGCTGTATCTCAGAGCCTCCTTGTTTAAATTGTAAGAAAGGAAATACAGTGACCTGCTAGTTCACAAAATGAAATTCAAGATAAGAGAGATCAGCTATGGAAGAGGTTTGAAAGTGCACCAGCATGTAAGATCTTGAGGAAGAATTTGTATTTAGATGAATGAAGTAGAAGAATACATGACAGAAGGGTGGAAATTCCATCAGAGGAGGCCAGACCTACTGGGGTTTGAGAGCTGATTCTTACTTACTCTGACACTTGTTTGCTTTCTGTTTGGAGTAAGTGAAAATCCAGAGGTTTGGTGTCTATTGTATTGAGGTGTCCTACAATGCAAGAAAAAAAAAAGTCAGTTTCAGGCCATGAATATGTTGTTTATTTAGAGACTTGTAGTGCTTATTTCAGAGTTTGTAACACTCTATAATTGTTAGGTACTAAAGGATTCATTATAATAATTAATATTTAAATTTATAATTAAGTTATTAATAGTAATAATTTATGCAAGGAATCAAACTTATCTCTTTTGCTACAGCATATAATCATCTAAAGAACTCTCCTGAGACTTTCAAATAAGATACTCATCTCAGCTTTCCCCCAAACTGTTTCCTAAATAGATAATTTTGTCAGAAGCACCCCAAATCTACACAGGGCCCACCCTGCAGCAAACTCAGCTGTAGAAGCCTTCTCACAGAAATTTGCCTGCTAGGAGATGCTCCCTTGCTCCTCACGGTGAACACCTGTAAATGCTCTAGCTGGCCAAATCCGTGTGTGAGTGGGGCAGCGGCGGCCTCTGATGTCCTGAGGAGTTTCTCAGCTGGAAGCAGCAGGTTGGATCCTGTCTGGCGGTGCCCCTGCAGCTCTCTCTGGGGCAGGAGGGCGGTGGCTTCGGTCCCTGTGCCACCCGGTAATGCTGCAGAGCTGCCGAGCTGTGCTTCTGCAGCACTTGGAGCTCCTGCCGGCACGGGCAGGGATGACAGCAGGACACAGAGGCTTGGCGGGGAGACGGCAGCCAAATGCCCGCATAAAAACTGGCTTTTTAACTCCAGAGCAGTGCTCCTTCTTGGGACCGTGTTCAAATGCTGTGCTGTGCATCCACCACCTGAGCTGGTGCTGCTCAGCGCCTTTGCTGACGGCACGGATGATGGCACAGAGGTGCCCTCGGGTTTGCAGTGGTACAGAACTGGAAAAGGTGGGGGCTGCACCAGGGGGTTGTGCTGCCATCCAGGGGGAAGCCGACTGGCCGGAGAATTGGGCGAACAGGAATGTCACGCACTTTAGTAGAAGGAAGTCCAAAGCCCTGCACCTGAGGAGGAGCAGGTGCATCCACCAGCACAGGCTGGGGCTCTTCAGCTGCAGAGTAGAAAGATGCAAGATCAGAAAATGCCATTATGAGGGGACTTGAGTATCCTGAGAGAAGTGTGAAGTTAGGGTCCAAACCCTTCCTCTCTTCCAGGCAGGAACCAGGTGAGGAACAGCCCTTCTTCACTTGCTTCCCAGCCCTGGTAGTTCCCAGCAGTGATATTCCCATAAATGGCTGATGCCAGGGCTTAAGGGTTGGTGGTCTCCAACTGCCATGCCCAAGGGGAAGGCTGATCTGACTGACTCCAAAGAGATTTGTCCAGCCTTTGCTCCCCAAGTCCTGTAGGAAAAACATCATGTGTTTTCAAAAAATGAAGTCAGCCTGTTCTTAGAGATAAATAGTTTCTGAAGGGATTTTGTTGCCTTGCACTGAAAATGGGGATCATGAGTAATGCCATCATCTTCCAGGAGACACCACGGGGTGTATTTTCAACCGCGCACCCTGCCTTGCCAGCCACCTGCACTGGGACAGCAAAACCACATTTGCATATAGCCCTCTGCAATCCTGAAAAGCCACGGGAGCCACAACAAGCCTATTACTGTGCTAATAAATAGGGTCAATGTCGATTTTGAGGCTTAAGCTTTAAACCTGGCAGCTCTGGCACCCTCCTGCAAGAAAAAAAAAAATCTCAGTTGTTCACGTGGCTGTGTTCATCAGCAGGAAATAAATAAATCTGTGCTTAGCACCATTTCTCCTTAGGGTAAACTTTGTCACTGAAGTTTGCAAATTAGAGCTGAAGAAAAATATTTTGAAGGTTTTCTGGCTATGCTGACTCCAGCACTCCACATATCTCACCCAACAGATTACAGGGGACTTTTGGATTTAATCTGTTCTTGGTATTCATGTGACAAATCAATATTCATTAAGCACCATGTTCTTGCTTTAGATTAGATATCATTAAACACTGTAGGGTGGAGGGAATTTGGGGAGACAGTACTGATGACTTTCTTAAAGCTCAGCAAGAAAAAAAGGCCATTAAATAGAGTATTACTTTACCATGGAAGAGTAACTCCTTCCATGCAGGAATTTGTGAAGCAAGAGCAGGCTGGGATGTGCCAGAAGAGAAGCAGTGTCCATATTTTCCACAGGTGTAATAATTTTCAGGGTCTTGGATTATTTGGCCACATCTCAAAACATCTCAAATAGACAACAGCCTCATTTCAGTGGTACTGAACTGTGCTGGCTCGGAGGTCTCTTCCCTCCTTTCTGTTACGAAGTTTTCACCTTGCTCGTTTTGAAAAACATTGCACTGAAATTTGTACTGCAGCTTGTATATTTTGAACATTTTCATATATATTTACCTTAAGCAAAAGTAATTCCAGTCTGGAATTGGAAAAAAGTTGTCTGCTATAAAGAATTTCACATGTTTTATCTGTTGCTAAAATAAAATGAATCCATCAAGGCAGACACTTCTGGTGTCCAATAGTGTCTTCTAGGCTGTTTAAAGGTTAGCTGGATGTTTTTCTGTGTAAAAATGCTGTTTTGAGCACAGGAAAAATAGCCTTTAATTACCATAGACATTAAAAAAATAATTTATATATACACTTGTATATTAAATCATTTAGGAATGGAAAACAAACAATACATCTGTTTGCAATCTCTGCAACAAAGTGAAAAATCAAACAATACATCTCAAAGAACAAAAATAGCAACTGTTTTAAATGTGTATTTTCATACTTCTAGGGTGTTCTGCTGTTGTCAGTACTTTTCATGACAAACAGTGCTCTGAGCACACATACAAGTTTGCTTTGCAAGCATTCTGCAAACTTCAAACTTCCAACAGAAAAACTCTTTCAGGTAGAATGTGTGGAAACCTCTGTGCCTGGTAGCTTTGTGGGGGAAACATGTTCTGCTGGGGGTTTCTTCAGTCAGTACAATATTTTCCTTCTTGGACATGCTAAAGAAAGGAGCATCGTATCAGGCTATGGTGATAAAGAAGCTTATGTTTTTCAAAGGCCTAAGGGGCATAAAAAGTCTAAATATCCAGATCTACTGCAAAATTCCTGCATTCAGTTTTTTGATCATTCCTATTTAGGCCATATTTTTAGAAATTACTTTTTTTTCCTATTTTCTGGGAGGAAACATCACCCAGGTTGTATTGAACATTTTTTTGTAGGTTTGATTCTCTATGGCCATATCAATAATCCTGATGAAGTTGTCTTCATCTGCTCCCTCAGGGATTAGGCACAGCTCCCTTTGCCTTATTAGCAGTGCCCCTTGTTTGGCCTGGCACCCCCATTTCCCCTTAGTCTTTCCCAGCAAGTCCCCACCTGGCCTTTTCTCACCTCTTGGGACATTCCCTTGGCCTCCCCTCGGTCACAATTCCAACGCTCTTCTGCCTGCTTCCAAACCTGCCATGTTTTATCCTTGCTTTCTCTCTGTCCTTCATCAGCCCCTTCTCCCCTTCTGCACTGTCCTCCCTTTCCCACCCCAGCTGGGATTCATTCTGGACCCCACAGTTTGTGGCCATTTAAACAAATGGGGTTTTTTTCCTGTCAAATGTTGATGCTAAACTTTATCAACTACTAAAATAAACTTCCAAAATCAGAAGCTTGATATCAAGACCTATCTTTCCCATTAATTATGTATTTTGTGACTCGTGGAAAATGGGGGCTAGAGTATGTATTTCTATTCCTAGATTTAACCAAGGCTGCAATACATGAATATAAATAAACGTGGATGTCAAATGACCAGTTCAATAAATTACTTAAGCTTGTGAGTAACTATGTGAGTAACACTCTCGTGTATTAAACTTACAGTAGAGGCTCAGAACTTGGCTCTTTAGTTACTCAGGAGAAAAACTTTGGTTTCTCAAGTGCTCAGAGATAAATGAAGTTGAGTGCTTTGGTGAACAAGGACCTGACATTGTTTGGTTATAAATGAATACATGAGATAGAACATTTTTTTCACTAAAGATTCTATTTGAATAAATTGTACATAAAAGGACATTTCTTTTTTCTTGAACCCTGTCTTAGAGGCTGTACCATGAATTATTTATTTACATCAGACAATAAAAAACGTTAAAACAGTTTAAAAATATTTTTCACTGAAAGGGTGAAATCTACATTTACAGCCTGAGACCTCTCAACCGCCAAGAAATTGCTATTCATTTTGTTTAAATACAATAAATACTCATTTTCCTAAGTGCCTGTGAACTCTATGCTGCAGCAAAAAAAATGACCCAGGGCTTTGTCTGAAATTGCTGTTTGTGCTTCCTAATTACTTTTAACATGCAGAGCACTGTTCTTCTGCAACTTCCTGAAAAAAAAACCTATTTGAAATTCAGTAAGCTTTGATTTAAAGTGATTGGTTTCCACCTGGATCGAGTGAATTTTCTACTTGCAAAGTTTATTAGTACATTAAAAGATGCAAATTAATTCATAATTCTTTCAGCTCATTCTCTTGGGAACAATTATACAAGGAAATTATTAATGTACAAGAAAACAACAGTTAAAAATCTCAAAGGGCAACAAAGGTGTGGAATATATGAAAACATTTAGACCTAGCTAATAGCAGAACTCAGTTATAGTAATAACAGTTCATAAACCAATTTTAATTTTTCTTCATTTGTAAACTGATAGCAGCCACATGGTGCAGACAAGAAATCAAAGGCTGGCAAAAGGGGTTTGCAGTCAAAGGCCCTGTAGTCAGTGAAGGGCTGAGGAAACGCAGAGTGAAGTTTTGAACCTCTGCTACCAGGGTTTCCAAGCATCCCAACCAAAGGGGAGGCATCAGTGGGCTCACCTGTGCCCATGACTCTGCCCACACCATCCCGTGGGGACTGCAGACCAGGCTGTCATTTCAGTGTAAGCCCCAGCACTCTGATAAACAAGCCCTGTACTTTGCAGCTGGATAATGAAACCACCAGGATCCAAGGAACTTCTAATGAAAAAAGAGCAAACAGACTTGCCTTTTAGGCTTCTTTGATCCACCTATTTTTTCTCCTTTCGTTTAAGGTGTTAAACAACTGAGCTACTTTCCATTTTTCTTTTCATAATTTATCCAGCATGCTTTTAATATTACATATCTGATGAAAATTTCAAATCTTTTTAAAATCAGAGTCATAGCACAGTCTTATCACCAGGAGACCTGTAGAGACTCTGGGCTATCTGCTTGCAGCACTCGCTGACATATGGCTGTCAGACTGAAAGGGAAATACACGCTCTCAAAATATTGTACAACAAGAACTGCTACTGAGAGAAGTTTGTCCTAAAGAACTTGCCCTTTTATAACTTTAAGCAGAGCCACATAAACATAACGCACACAGGTCAAACCTCTGCTGATGTAGTTTAATACACTAGGAGAAGAGAAACAGAGGCATCACATGAACTGAGAACAGGGTTTCCTTATGCAGATGCAGGAGTAAAATAACTTATATTAGACTTGCTCAGACATGCCTTTCTCTACAGACTCTAAAGGGGACTGTTCACAAATGAAAAATGTTTACATCTGAAAAAATACCATGCTCTACAAATATTTTCTCTCCTTTTTCAGAATAGCATAAGAACTGAAATAATAAAAAATCTAAATAACATGGATTGACAAACTAAAATCCTTAAGAAGAGTGGACACAGTACTGTTGTACATACAAATCACCCAGACAGAAATCCAGGTTCTAAATACAGCAATATTTATAGAATTTTCTAGTGACAGTGGGCCACTTCCGAAACACTCTCCCTCAAAAAAATTCCCAGATTCCAAAAGAAAGATTTTATTTTGATGATGCACATAAAGGAAAAGGTAAGTTTCTGCATGTTAAAAAATGGAAGTGTTGAAAATGCTGGCCAAATTCCTGTTCTGTCTTTCTTTTGCAGTTGCATGACTAGATGAATGGCTTTCCTTTTGCCAAGTGAAAATGAGCTTCCAGGGAACAATTCTATCTCACAATTCAGCTAAAACTACTGAGAGAATCACTGATTATTACCCATCTAATGCCATCATTCTGTATATTTAGAAGAACATATGGACTCTGTGGAAAAAGAATTAATGTAAAACCCATGTGCAACTAAAATTCCACTAGCCTCTTTTAGCTCCTTTGTCCTAAGCTGGTTTCTGATAGAGACTGAAATCCGCATGAACTGAGAAAGAGATGTCAAAGAATCAGAAAAACATTTCTGAGTGAGAATACTGACGAGAGGCCATTATGGTTAAACAGATTTCAAATGAAAATTCAATTATTTTAAAATGCAGACTATTTTTTCCCCTGAGGTCAGAATAGTAACAGTTATTTTTAATGTCATGTTTAGTTTTGCCCTTAAAAAACCCCAACGAAACAAAAAATAAACCCACAATATAGAAAACTCCAGAGAAAGGATGAAGAGGTCTGTGATATGCAGGGAGCAATAAGAGAGTGAGGATAGAGGAGGATTTTTATAAGCAAAATTTTCATCCTCTAAGACTTTGCTTCAGGCTGTGAATTGTGAAACAAGCTGATGGCATCAGTTTGATTCTGAAGGGTCATATATGTGTATCAGAAAGCTGTGATTTAACTTAACTTGGGATGGCATTTCTGTAACTTTAAGGACGAAATGGACAGAGATATTCCATGTCACCACTGAAATGATTTCTTGTAAGGCTAGCACCAAGGTTCAGTGGCTGAGATCCCTCAGCTGGTGCCTCTGTGAAATGTTTCTTTGGCAGCAATCCAACAATGTCAGCCTAGCATAAAAGTTAAGTGCTAGATCCATTTTTTCCCTTTGAAGTATGCAATCCTAAAGGATGAGGGCAAAGCCCTGTGGAAAACAATATTCAAGTTAAATATCTTCATTGTTCTCAAGAAATTACTTCAGTAACTGTTCTAATTAATCATGGTCATTCCCTATCTGTATAAGAACAGAGAGAAGAAGCATCACATAAGGACAGTCTTTCAGGAGGAGTTTTCCCCCTTTAGACACAAGCATAGAGGCTTGACTTAACATACAAACTCAGAAGGCTTCGGATAAAAAAGGTGAGAGCTCCTCTAAATATCAGGCTCTGGTTTAGTTACTTTGGCTTTGGGATTTGGCCCTTAGCATTGTAATAATTCAGAAACTTGCTGCTGATTACTACCAAAGCAAAATATGTGATATAAATGTGTGAAACTATGAGACACTGAAAGAAATCACTGTGGAAATGCAGCAATGCCTCACTGATCCAGCAAATTCACTTAGGCCACTGAAGTGTTCCCATCCCTGTTATCAAAGCATTGCTCATCTACCAGAGGTGGCCAAGTGGGACACGCCTCAGGTGGTGCAGTTTCCTTCCCAGTAACCAGAAAGCAAATGAACTGAAATTTTGAACCTCAGCATGAAAAATAATCTTTTCTTTGAAATGGATATTGTTTAAACTGTGATGAGAACGAGTGGTGAGCAAGTGCCATAAAAATACCTTGGTTTAGTTTTAAAGATATTTATGGGAAGATTTACTTATTGCTAAATGATGGAGAACAGTTACAATCTGTTATAGCTAATTTACTACTACATAAGTGAAAATGTGCTAAGAGCAGCACACTTGTTAAATTAAAGCTCACTTAATGATTACACAGCACTTGGGAATAACATCTAGTTAAAGAGTAAGCAGTAATGGATGTTTTCTATCGAATCATTCCTTTTGGGAAAATAAGACAACCAAAGCCCTTTACATTTTTGCTCATAACTAAAAGCTACAAAATACCAGAATGAAGACAAGGAGGGATATCCTCTTTTAGTGAATACTGTAGTACTTACTAGAGCTACCATGAGAAGGTTACTGGCTCTGACTCTCCATCCTGTTACAGTGGCTTGTGCTGAAGTCAGTACTATTATCTTGCTTGCTGCATCACTTTGCAACAGACTGAAAGAAATCAGATAAAATCCTGGACTGGATACTACCTATTATCTACCCCTTTGTCATTTCGTTTCTTGTCACCACAGTATCAGAAAAGGTGATTATTAAATCAATAGTAATAACAAAATCCCAAGACTCAGAGGAAAGCTAGTATTTTCCTCTTTATGGGAGTGACAATTTTAGCTGAATCAGGGCTCTTCTTTGGGTAGGGAGTAACCTTGTCCTGGTTGAACCCCAGCCAGCAGCCAAGCCCCACAGCCGCTCGCTCGCTTCCGCAATGGCAGGATTGGGGAAACAATCAGATGGGTAAAAGCCAGAAAACCCATGGATTGAGATATAGGCAATATAATAGGGAAAGTAGAAGCCACACAAGCAAGGAAAGAAAAAACACGGGATTAGTTTAACACTTTCCACGGGTAAGCAGGTAATCAGCTATCTCTGGGGAAGCAGGGCTCCATCCCACCCAACAGTTACTTGGGAAGACAAACACCATCATTCCAAATATGCCTCCATTCCTCCTTCTTCCCTCTACTTTAAATGCTGAGCATGATGCCAACCCAACCACTCAGAAGTGTGAATGTGCCTGTACCCTCATCTATCTCCTTTCCCAAGATGGTACCTCTTCAACGAAATGGGACCGTTTTGCAAAAGTTTCTTTTGCAAAAGAACTTAAATAAAATCTTGGAGAAGCCTCTACAGCAATCCCAAAATATGAATGTTGGGTATTATTTTTATCACTATCTTCTTACATAGGAGCTTTATAAAAGCATTGCTTCTGTAGTTCAGGGGCCATGTGGCCATCCCACGTAGCAGCAGGAGTGGCTGGCTATGGTTCAAAGCTCAGTCCCCTGTGGACTTTGCTAGAACCTGCTGGAGGATAGCTTGATGCTATGGTGAAGAAAGGTCTAGTTTTGGGACTACCAACCCTTCATGTGCTAACTTGGCATGAAAAGTACTGATAGCTGGGGAGCTTCCTGCACACTGTCTTTGGGCATGGCAGAACAGCTCCACAGCAGAGGCACTGCAGAAGAGTGGGGTGAGTCTCCACTGTGGATCAAACTCCAGATAAGTTATCCCAGTTCAGAGCTATGAACCAATGCTGCCTTTTTGTCCCTGGCTGTCAGAAACCCCTGCACATCCAAGCTCCACATGGAGCAAAGACAACATGTAAAATGGATCTTGACTCACTGTGTACATCTGTATCTCTGGCTAAAACATCGGATCATTATTCTTCTTTTTATACACAGCACTAATTGTGTGCTACTGGCCAAGAAGGTTACAAACATATTCACTCATTTTTTAATGATGCTTCATGATAATGGGTAGTGCCAGGTATCTTAATGAAGACCATACAGTATTCTCTTTGTCTCATAAGAAATTTAAAGTGCATATTTTTGTGGTTTGTAGTATGATCACTAAGAAGGCTGGAATTAGTCAAATTACTATATGATTAAGAGAAAAGAATTCTAGCCTTTTCTACTCATTAACAAAGGAAGACTCTGTATGTAAAGAAGATTGATTAAAAGTTTGTTTCTTTTCATGCAGACAACACAGGTAAGGACTCTGAAAAGTGCTCAGCATTGATCAAAATAAGAGCTACCAAAAGTCAGGAAACTGTCTCATGGAGAGAAAAACCTTTCATCCATGATAAATCATAAATATTGAAAACATGCAGTGGTTTTCCAAACAAGAGTTCTTAATGGTGTTAAGGACCTGCTCATGCAGGACCCATGCAAATCTATGTTTGCAAAAACCACTTTTAATTGCAGAATTTTCTCCTCGGATATTGTAGGTGTATTATGGCTGTGTTTGTTATATTCTGAAATTCTTTCAACTCAGTGTAGACTTCTGCATTTAAGATGAGGTCCAAGGAAGACAGAGCCTCTTATTCTCCTGTCCTGTGTCCTACAACTTTTTACTTACACATATATTGAAGCAGATAGAGCTTTTCTAATTATATAAGGGCAGCTGTGTTTTCTGGGTTTACAGTGGAAAGTCATTCTCAGCTGTAAGTGTGGAGCAAACACAACCTGCACATAATAATGCTGCTATGTAATTTATTAATCTGAAATGTTCCAGCTTTCTACAGATACCCATAAAATCATATTGGTAAATGCACAGTTTCTGAAGGGCATATTATATAGAAAAGCTATACAGGAGAAGCTGCTGCCTGTGAAGAGTTAGCATAACTAGAGAATGTGCTTAATAGTATTCATTCATAAAAGGCAGGATCTGCTCTACAATTTCGATTTTACAAATAATTTAGCATGCACCCAGGAAAGTTAAAACATCCTAGTAGCAAAAAAAAATCCCAAGCCAAACCAAATAAAGATGCAAGGAATTGAGATAAATGGTGCATATATTTTTGAGCATGAAATAAATGACAATGTGCAACTTTTACGTAGGCTATCTATACCTTCTGTCTGTTTGCCCAAAACTCTAGATCTACCCATTCAGCAAAATGGCAAAATAGACTGGTGAAGGTCAAAAATGTATTTGAGTAACCATCTTACACAGGTTTATTGAATTTTAGGCTGAAAAGAACTTCTGTAAAATATGGACCCTAAAGTCTCAAACGATTTCTCAATCAACTATGAAACTCCTGATCAAGGTGAAGTCTCAGGATTTTCCTTCCATAAGACACCCATTCTGTAAAAGGTAAATGGCTACATCCAGGGTGAATTTGAGTCCATGGCTGAAATCATAACTGTGGCAAACATATGGGTCACTTCCAGTCTGTGTGTCTCTAGTTTGCACAGAGAATACAAAACTGCTCCCACCACAGTGCCTCTGCCTTCAACTCCTCTTCTCCCTTTCCCTATTCCCCTATGCCCACAGAACCTTGCAAGTATTCGATGATGTGTCTTCAGACCTCACGGTGTAATTGGGGTAATTCTGTGGAACACTGCTGGGCAGCAACAAGGATCCTGATTTCTGTTGCAATCTCCTAGAATAACACTGAGAAAATCACTGGAAGGTGGGGGTTACTAAAGGAACCCAAAGGAACTGGAAGTTGCTGAACATCAAGGACAACTGGTTACATCTGCCTCCTTTGGCTGCCTCTGTCTCACTGTCTACCACAGTAAAAATGGGATTTTGTGATAAGTCCTTTTAACATGAACAGAAATAGTTGATTGTGAAAACAAACCCAATGAAATATTCAGTAATAAAATGGTCAAGTCACTAAATAATGCATCTAGCTGGCTCTAGTGCTTGACCTTTGCAAAATTCCTTGGAGGTGAAGCGCAAACTATTTTTTTTTTCTTGATGGTGTATTCCTAGGGAAACACTGCTATGAGAACTCTGTATTTCACAGAGAAAGCAGCTCATTTTTTAGCTTTAATTATGCATGTTCTTCAGTGGGTGGCCTTCTTCTTTCTTAGTAGGTACTGAATCAATACCCTGGCATAGTGCTAACAGGCATTGTGCTACTTGAGGTGCTATCTTTGAGAAAAGAGACTGAAAGCAAGGTCTTACCTTTTTTTGATTTTCCTTGTTCTCATGGCATTTTTTTCCTTTTTGTTTTTTTTAATAATAAAGGTGTTAGCATCAGTGCCTTGGCCAGGGTCCAACTTGGGTAATTACATTCTGTCTTCCTAAATTTTGCTTTGTGCAGTTTTAATTTAATATGGTGCCTTCTCTTACTGCCCTAAGTTGTTTTGTGTCATTGCTGGGCACTATTAAATAACCTCCATATTTCCCCCGAGACAGCTGCATTTAAGCTGTGGGTAAGGCAAAGCCTGTACATGAATTTCGTGAACCGTTCCCAGAGAAGCAAACACAAACACACTTGCAATTATTACATGCCAATATTTACCTGGACAAACTCCAGCTTCTCTGCTCCCCTCCAGTAGTTTACATTCATTTGGAATTTAACGCCAGGTATCTTAATGAAGACTGTAGGGAACACTGTCCCTTCTCATGAGGTCACAAGGCTCATGCTTGGGAGGACATTTGCAGCAGGCAAAGTATTTTTATCCTCTGTATGAGAACATAAGCTGCTACAAGCAACCTTCCTCTACAACAACATGAGGTATTTAGCCATGAGCTGCAGAGGGATGCTGGGCAGGGTTAGCCTGTCTCAGTTGTGTGGCTGCCTCCCCATTTGTCCCTCTTGGAGGATCAGTTTATCATTCAAGGGCAACAGAACGGGTCCCTGAGCTCCAGGGCCAACGCTCCATGTGCTATTGCCCATGCTGCTCTCAAATACTGCATACTGAATGCTTCTACAAAACACTGTATCAAGATGTAAAACATCCAGGAGACATCCACACTAGACACAATTAATCCAGAGAAGCAGAAGGCATCACTATATCGTGGTTTTTCATTGGCATAAAGCTCTCTGTATGTAGACACTGCTGCTCAGGACTGAAGTCAATCAGGTAGGCAACAGTGTCATGAGTTTTTCCATTTTGGTGTGCTTTTAGGAGCTGTAAGAGCTGGGGCAGGATCACCTTACAACAGCAGCCAGGAGTGATCTAATGGCACAAATCCTTCTGAGGGTGTAAATCAAGGCAGGCAGGTTTCCATCAGCTTGATTGAAAAGTAGATTAAAAACAAATATCATTTATAGAAAACTTCAGATGCAAGCTGTGTAACCAGAACCATCCAAAATAGGCTTATGGCTGGAGCTTACTAAATATTTTTAAATAAATGTATTTGAAGCCTTAACTTGAAAATAAAATCATAAGAGCATAAAAGCAAAACTCTATTGCTATAAATCAGCAAGACTGCACTGATTTTTCAATTTACTGTATTTGAGTAATCTTAATTATGTATTATCTCCCTCAGCTTTAAAACATTGCCAGAACTGCAGGCTTTGAGCTTTTTATACTGATAGTGTTGTTGCTCTTGCTTCCATCTTTTTTTTTCTTTTTTTAAAAATACAGTATGCTTTTATTGTTTAATTTAAAGCTATTCAACCTTCTTCCTGCTATCCAAAGACATTTTGTATGTAAATCCAACAATTTGGACCCAAAATCACCACCATCTGCTTATTTATAGCATGATCCAGCAGTAAAGGGAATCTCTATTAAGCCCTTAATGGGAGTCATGTGACTGTGCAATGAACTTTTCATTTTCCTTTCCTGATGGAAGTGATACTGCTTCTTTACTGGTCCCTTTTAATATTTTGTCATGTTCTGCAACAACAAGAACATTAAAAGAACCTTCATTTCGAGACCCATCCCCTTCAATTGTGGCTGTTGCTTTATCAGGTATGTAGTGTGTGTCTGATCCTGGCATGCCATTAGGTGTCAGAATTAAATGTCTTTCTAGATTTGTTTTTATTCATTCAGTGTCTGAGGAGAAAGGTAAGCTGCTACGTACGTTGCTTTTCAATATGCTTGAGCTATCCTTGATCTGACCCTCAGAAAAAAAATCCCCAAACCACAGACCCCAAACCAAAACCCTGCAATACCAGGGTTTCAGTGGTGCAACAAAACCAAACAGCTGAAGACAAAATGAAGCCAGTCATTGCTGGTAGAAAGTAGAAATTAAATAATTGAAGAAAGCTGCCTCCTTTAAGTACCAGCATCAAGAAAAGACTCAAGTAGGTTTTGAACTTGCATGAAGTTTCTCATAAACTGAAGATCCTGAGGGACCTTGACAATAAAAAACCTCTTAGTTCAAAGAAAGTGTGTGGGAAAGAGCAAAGTTGTCGACGTCCTACTTTGGGTGAATCACTTTCCCTCTAATGAGAATACATATCAATGGCAGTGCAGTACAAAGACAGAATTCTGCAGCTCTCAGAGTTCACTCCTGGCCCTTAACATGCAGCATGTGGTGGTAAGAAGTTTTTGCTTTAGAATGTTTTTCATAATCTCATTGTTGCAGTCAAAACTGTCCCAACATTCTTTTGCTGGCAGAGCTCACTGCACTACAGTGATGGAGACTTTTTTCCTACCTTAGATACAAAAGATACTTTGTTGGTTTTCATTGACATGTATGGCAAGTGCTCCAAGTTCGTAGGACAAAACTGATATACGCCATATTAAACCCACAGATAAAGTTCCTAGAGTTTTACATACACAGTCATACTAGAGAGTAAATTAAGAAAAACTAGGTCATTAACATGTGTAGTGGTGACTTTTTAGTACAGTTATGTGCTGACATGCCTCACAGACAGGTGTTCTGTTCATGAAATTGTTCAAGTCTGTAGGGTTATGAGACTTTGCACTGCTTATCCCACTTGCCACTAGGGCTTTATTCCTGCTCAGCACCATGAGCAGGGATTTGTGTACGCAAATTACAGGTCTACAAAACAAATATCCGTATCTGAACGCTCTGCTACGTTCTCATTTCAGCCATGGAGAGAAATTGCCATTTCCAGATTTATCTGCTCCTAGGTAGAAATGGAACCAGCACAGCTGGGTTTTGCTGTAGCAACAGCTACTTTTATCCCTTGACTATGAGAGCCTATACACACTGGCTCTGAGACACATCCAACCCTCAGCCTCTGGCTGAGTTCTGCATCGCTTCGAAAAGGGTGGAACCCTTTGGTGGTGCTCTTTGCAGGGCATGTTAAATACAGCTTCTCTTTAGCTCTATATAGAAGGACTGGGTAGGAAGGCAAAGAGCAGTATCTCAGTAGGAATGAGGATGAAACCAGGCAAATCTGTACAAAATGTGGCACATGCTCCTGAGAGAACACACCACACCACCTCAGGTGGTGGGCACTTTACAAAGAGACCACGTGTGGACCAGTTTGGGTGAAATCCTGATTCAACTGAAATCAAATGCAAAACGTGCAATCCTGAATAAGCTCAGGACTTCAGCTTTTTTCTGAAGAAATGGCACATTTCTAATAAAACTACCACAAACGAAACTCTGGGGTACTCTTTCAAGTAATGTCAAGAACCTTAAGTCCATCTCAATAGCTCACTGATTGTGATGTTCAGCCCACAGAACATAACAGGGGTCACAGACTGAGGCAAATGAGAGCCTCAATTTTGGGCTCTCAGTGGGCTGATGAGTTTGAATCCTCCAGTGAGAAAAGAGCTGCAAGCAGCTCTCCCTTCCATCTCTGTAATGCAAGGAGATAAAATAAATCATTGGTTTTGCACTACCTCCCAAGGAAATTAGCAGATGCTTTTTTTTATTCACATGACATTTTTCAAGCCTATCCATCGTGTTCCTGCTCTGGCCACAAATCAGTGGCTCCTTATGAGCATTTTGACAATTCTGCCACATCTAATAATAGCCAGTGGTGGTGGGCAGCACAAAAGAAAAATCAGGTTGTGTGAATTTAGCCAGCCAGCTAATTCTGAGCTCCGTAATAGTCAGCAGGAAGAGCTTTTAAGCGGTGTGTGTGAATACAAACGTCAAAGATACCTGATCTGTGTGCAAACTGTAGCCTGACACACACACAAAAAAAGTATGACCTTTAACTCCATGAAATACCTGTCAGCCAGCTGTGCTAGGGAGGAATCTATATGCAGTGCCTGTGATATGTTGATTCTCTCTCCAGGTCATCCAGGGTTTGTATCTTTTATTCTAAATGTTAGAAAATGAATTGACTACAAGCACAGCACTCATGTAAAGGCAACATATCTGATCTGAGTGATGCAGATTACAACACCTTTCATCAAAAGATCCCAGGAGTAATATGCATCTTATTCACAATAGTTCCAGCCCTGCAACAAATTCTTGTTTGAATTTATACGCAAGCTGCTCCACTGAAATCTAATCATATTTGTAAGCCCTCTCAGAATCAGGGACTAGCGCTGAACAAGAAAAATGTTTGTCTCTGCTGATAACAAGACTCTGTAGGGGGAAATACAAAAACAAACCCTGTTAACTCCTTGAATTATTTTAAAACTTTTGGATGTCAGACCCATGTTTTGTACAAACCATCATTCTACTCTGTCTGAAAATACTCCAAGATATTTAATGACACAAGATATGCAGGATTTTCTGCATCTGAGAAGATGAATATTCTTCTGGGAAAGTCTGAGCTTTTAAGTTAACTCAACTGGTTTACTGATACCTTAGCAAAGCCAGAAAAAAACCCATTATACAAATGAGGCATAAGAATGGGAGAAAGAGTGCCTGGTGTCCTTAGAGACCCCAATTTTATACATCATAGCCAGTGACCTCAGAGACAGAAAACTATGTAACATGCCACAATGAAATTCAAAAACCCCACCTTTCTCCAGACGGTTTTACTAAACTGCTAGGTTTCAATGTCTGTACAGGTGAATACAGAAGCAAAAGAAAACATTTTATTTTATTAAAGAAGAGTAACTGCTCTTGTAAACATACACAAAATGAAAAAGCTTTCAATCTCATTCTCATATAGCCTGTCAGATAGCACTGGTTGCCAAGTCATGATTCCATCAAAAATGTGTCTAAAACATGCCACAAATGTGAGAGCAATCTAAACCTGACCACATAGCCTGTCTCGTCACACAACTGAGACGTGAAGAATTTCATCAGTCTAGACTTTTGGTTTTGGTCAACATCTCCTACCAGCAGGACAGGACGAGTTTCAAGAGTTGATTTTGAATGTTAATGCTCTTTATGCTCAGATCTAGCAAATGCCACATGGAGTCAGACACACAGTCCATCCTTCCTCTCTACTGCCAATTGTCTCTTGGTGGTATTGCTCCAACACAAATGGGGAGGAATGATGAAAAGCTAATTTCAGATCTAATTTTCCCTGAAGTTTAGGGAAGTTCCAAACCTATATCTGGATTCAGATGTGACCCTATGCCAACATCACACCAAAGTAAAACTTGAAGTGGGATTTATATGTTGATTGCTTTGAAAAATTATCAACATGGAGGTCTGCTTGCAATTTCTTTGGCAACAGCTACCTTTATTAAGCTTCTAAAAACCTATACTTCTAAATATACAAAACAATAAACACATGATCAAAACATTAGTAATGTGCATCCTTTTCCCCTTCCCAAATGCACCCCTTCCAACAGTTTGCAAGCAGCCTGGAGATATTTGTATGATTGTTCTAACATGCTGTAGTGAAGCAGCATAAATCCCATACAGCAAACCTGAGATGCAGTGTGCCCTTCCGTTCCACTCACACAGAAGGGGAGGCATTCTTACCCACCTTATGATTCAGTTGAGGTAATGCCTCTTAAATACACACTCCCTTCAAGGCAGTCATTTATCAGTGTTATCAGATAACTGCTTATTTTGAGCTGTTAATGACAATACAGTTGTCTGCCAAGAGTACTAAAGCTCCTTGCTTCTGTATGAGTGGAATTCAGCAAATTAAATCTAGAGGAAGAGATCTAACCTCTAATGGTCTTCAGGGGAAACTTTTTCCTGTCTTTCCTAAACCAGTAAAAGAGCCCAAGCTGTGCTATTTGGCAGCTTAACCTCAGAGGAAGTGCAAAGTAAAGAAATCTCTGAAAAACAAGTAAGTTCAAACACATGCCACTGCCAAATCCTCTTCACTTGGAATAAGTCTTAGGTAACAAATCCAACCTCTACTTCAGGCTGCATATGCTATAAAAAACCAACACAACCTGATGTGAAAGTCTTGAAACATCATGAAATGAAAAACTGTATCGATATTTTACTGGAAGTCTAGACCTATTTAATGTCACTTAAGTGATATTCTTAAAATGCTGGGATTTAGGTGGTGAGAGAATAAATGGACCAAGATTTAATCTCTCCACCTACCTGGTTGCATTTCAGAAAATTAAACTGTACTATTTTACACTGATGGCTTTATAATCCTGTGTTTCCATGAACTCAAAAATCTCCTGTGTCCTTGGAAGAGATAACACTTGCTCTTCCCTCAGCCAGTGATGTGGACACACAGCAAGCACTCAAACCTGTTTGTGTGGCCCTGCCAGGCTGCTGCCCTCTCCATACAGGTGCAGTGCAGACACTCACCAAGCTCTCAGGACAGAGCTGCTGCTCAGCTCAGCCCCAGCCTGGCAAACAGAGAAGCCAGGGCTGCCCCCACACCTCTGGCTCCTTCAGGCAGTCCCCACTGCAGAAAGGAACCAGGCATATGAAGGCCACTCTGGCTCTCCAGTCCTCTCTGCCAGCCTGGTGCCTTCCCTACAAAGTGTGCCTAATGTTCCAATTACTGAGGAAAGCCATCTGCTAGATGGGCCCCAAACATCCTAGGAGCCCAGAAGTCCCAAGGCTGATGGCCAACATGCTGGCTCCATCTTAAACAGCTCTAGTCTCTGCCAGCATAATGCAGAACCATGGAATCTCTGTTCTTCCAGCACCTCTACTCTCAGGATTACCGGGTTCCCTCCTTTTCATCCTGCTGGGGAAGAATGGGAGAAGCCAAAAGCTGGCAGCATCCCACCAGAAAAAAACCCAGTGTTCATGGAGGCAGTACCGAGCAAATTTTTACGCCTATGGAAGAAGAAGTAGATCCTTCCATGTCCACCTTGATTTGGAAGATCCATTCCTCCCTCTGCTTTACCCTTGGAAACATTTATCCCAGTCCACTTTGCCCAGCAGAGCCTGGTCCTCCCACTACCCTGTTGTGGCACTTCCCAATGAACCATGTGTGCCACAGAGGATCAGGCCTGTCACATTTTGGTTTTCCATCCTGCAAAATCTTTTAAATCTTTCTGCATTTAATAATCCACATACCATGCCCCACTGTCAGACTTAAACCCTTCTGATTCCTTCCATCCAATTCACAAGATGAGGAGTTCTTTTTCTTAAATATATAATTTAACAAAACCTATAAGGAATATGCTCACTTGTTTCAGTGATCTGGAAAATGTGCTTTGTCTTATTTCCAGACAACGTGCACATTTCAGATTTCCCTCAAGCTTTTGTAATTATTTCTGATCTTGATGGTTTTTCTTTGTCAGCCTGGCTGATAGCAACCAGATGAGAGAAATTATTTGAGGATGGTTTTTGTCCAGGAGGTAGCAGAGAAAATCAGCAATGAAATTGTAGTAATTTCTCATTTCATTGTAAAGACATGTTGTGGGGATTTGCATATTCTGTCTGTGAAGCAAACAGAGCTATAATCAGATGCTATGGCAAGAAAGGCTTGAAATGCCATTCAAGACTTCAGATGTAGTGATTATTAAACAAACCTTTCGTAGGAAGAATGCTCAAAGCATCATTTCAGGCATCTTGCTCAGTAACCTGAGCAATTCTCAGAAATATCATAAAGACTGGCATACTGAGCAGAAGGTTATGTGTGAGGTGTGTGTGCACTACAGAGAACATGCACGTGGCCCATCAGTTTAGCCCACAATCCTGGTAGGTAAAGGCTAGTTTCTGGAGGGCTCACGGCATGCTGAGAGCTGCTTTCAGCATTTCACCCAGCCCCATCTCCGCATCCATCAGCTGGCCTCAGAGTGGAAGGGAAGATGAGAAATGAATTAGAAAGATACAGCTTGCAATGGCTGAGTCATAACACTAAATGCCTCCAACTCTAGCTAACAGGGTCATTTAGAAGGGATGACTTGCTGTGCATCAGCTGAAGAAGAGAGGAAATTCGGGGTACTTAACATTTTAGAATAATACTCAGACTTTCCCTTCAGCTGCGTTTAGTGTCTGAACAAACTCCAGGGCACAAACTCCAGTGCCAATTTAATACAGGCTCCTATTTGCAGAGACTCATTAACGTTGTGCACAACTGCTTTAAAAAAAGGTTAAAGTCTTGGCAGAAATCAGCCATAGCAACTATTGATTCAACTCTAGACACTCTCCAGCACTTACACTGAGTCTTACCAGCTGGGGAAACATTGAGGCATTGTGCAGTGTTTTAAGTAGACGCCAAAGCACAGAGTCACAGCCAGTGGCACAGAGGGGCTGCAGGCACGAGCAGGTCAACATCATGTCCCTGCAGTCACCACAGTGTCCCTTGCTGTGTCAGCTGATGCAGCCTGCAGGGGCAAAGCTGCTGGCATCCCAGCTAACTGCTCTCCAGCAAATCAAATCTGCTTATATACTTTCCTTAACTGCATGCTTTAGCTCTTTATAAAAAACCAGGGCTTTAAAAATGAGACACCACCATTCTGTACTAGAATAGGCTTATACTAGGCCTTATTCTATACTAGGACACTATGGATTTCTTCTCTTGTAATTCCTTTGGATGTGGGGTTTTTGACTGTTACTCCTTTTGTAGATACTTGGCCTCTTTTAAAAACACACCATAAAATGCATAGAAAAGTAAGTACCAAAAGCGTGTTCTGTTCATTTGTAACATCAGTGGCTTTAGAAAAAGACTGGAAGAAATTCAGGAAAAGGCTTCAATTCAATTAGAAATTATCCAGAAACAATGAAAAACCAAAATTGAAGACCTGGAGAGGCACTGGCATTATGCAAGTTTTGATCAGTTGCCGGGCTTGATGGCCCAGGCTCACCTTTTACTACCTGTATCTTGTCTTGCTTCAGACCTGTAGTGTCTATTAGAGACCTCCATGTTATTCCACCAGGATTATGAGCAGATAGTAGTTTGTAAGAAGTTAATGAAACACTTTTGGGGATGAGATTTGGTATGATGTCGCACTTGCCACACTAAAAGCACCGCACGAACTCTGACCCGGGTTCCACTAAGAGAACGAATTTTATTACAGCACTGACCCCATTCTATAGTATAGCAAACAGGCAGTGTGATTGGTAGGCAAAGTCAACACCTCTCCCATCACATTGGTCAAGACAGATGTCCATCAAGAGAACTCCTCCTCGAAACAATGTAAACAAGATAAAACTACATGAAAGCAAATTTTTTTAACAGGAAAGTGTGTGAGAACAAGAATTTTCACAGGTAAACATCAGAAGGCTGAAAAAAGCAGGGCGACAGTATGAAATGCTTTTTACTTCACAAAGTTCTTAAAGCACTTTACCATTCAAACGTAGAGATACAGGTGGCTCACATTCTCACTGCTCAGCTGTAACCAGATGAAGAGCAGACAGCAAGAAACATTTAATTTTTCCCCCTTAACCCTACATAAATATTTAGAAAAAGAATTGAAGTATACCTCTCTCCATTGAAATGGGAATGTAGGTGGAAAGAATTTAATTACCAGAGTTGAAATTTGACAGGGGGAGTACATCCCACTTTCCAGTGATATGATAACATTCATCTGCCCTAAGTGGTGCTCTGCATATGGCACATACAGCAAGCAGTCTGAAGTGCTGCAGTCTGAAATCACTGTCTCCCCTGAAGAGATTCCTGCAGCAGGATGGTAATTAACACAACTTAACATGCTTGAAATCCTTAATTATCTAAAGGGAATGGGAGGAACACAAGGGGCCTCAATGCTTTACCTGCAGGGCAATGAGATGGTATGAGAGCTGTGTGCTCTGTCTGCTTCTTGGCACTGCCATTGCAAAGCCCCAGTGAAACAGCTCCTGAACAGGAGCCATGAAAGCTCACAAGTGGAATGCCCTGTTGGCTGAAGGCTCTCAGAGATGCAGAACTATGGTCCCAAGCTAAGGTACAGCTTAGTACCTCGTCTCATGCCTGGAGGTACCTAAAAGCGTCATTAAAAATTTCACCAGCTTTATTAATTACTCTTATATTTATGTCCTCCAACACCAAAACCCTCTTAACTGGAAACAGTTGCAGGCAGTGAGTTGAACCTGCAGAATTTATTCTGCTAGAATAATTGAAGAATAATGATGATGCAAGGGATCTTGAATGATCACTGGGTTTAAGTTCCTGCCCCCAAACAGACTCAACCACCCCTTACAGCACTTTTGGTGAAAAAGAATCTAAACTGTTCTTAAAGCCTTTTAGTCCTGGAGAGACCACCTACCTAAAGTCTATTTCATCATCCTCACTGTCAGAAAGCATTTCTTCCTCTCAAATGCAAATCTTGTTCTCCTGTCCACTGCAAAAATGCAAATGCATGTACTAAGTGCATTAGTTTGGACTAATGCTTTCTTTAGAAGAGTGGAAGAAATAGGTGGTGTCTGGCATTGCATTTATGGAGAGGGGCAGGAAAAGACGCTATTGGGAAGAGAAAGGCAGCTGAAGGATCAGGCAAAAATAGAAGTTATTCATGAACGATGTTTTGTTGAGTGAATGAATGCAGATTTGATGAGGTTCATAAGTAACATCCTGCAGGGTCACCAGGAAAATCCTAATTAGGCAGGATAGCCTTCCTCATTATTAATTAGTGATGTGCTTGATTAAAGAGGTACAATTCTTCCTAGTACTGCAGGAGGCCAACAGGAAGCCTGCAGCATAACATTCAACCCGTTTCTACCTCTCTCTTGCACACACAGGCACATACCAAGCATTGCTGTGCAGCCTCTCTTACCCCTGTGCATCCTCATGCACACACTGCCATGTGGTGCAGGACTCCCTCCTCTCCCTCCCCAACAGGTGCTGCTTATTGTGTGCCTGGCTTCAGAAGAACGCAGGGATAATGCCCTCCTCTAGATGAGGAAGAGGCTGTTGAGCATGCCATGGTCAGTTGACAAACGGGGGGAAACCAGAGTGATAGTTGTATCCAAATTAATAGCTCCCACTGTTTCTTAAGGCAGGTCTCCCAGCAGATGCCAGAGGTAATTATGCAACTGACAGTAGTGCTTCTGAGAGCACTCATAAAATACAGCTTTTATCTTGCTGCTTCCAGCCCATGTCTGGTAATGTATAAATAATGTTAACAGCATCCACACAGACAGTCAAAGATTGGATGTGCGCTGGGTATATGCATGCCTGGTGAAATACAGATTTTGCTGCAAACTTGAGATATGTTAGAAGAAAGGGGGAAAAAAAAAAAGGCCCTTAAATATACACCTACCAAGGTGATACCTGTAAGTTACAAGAATTCCTGTTTAGATAAGAAAAGCTAGGTATTTAAGGACTTTCTGAGTGTCTCTTTAGGCAAGCAGCCTTCAGACTGATTCAAGATAGGTTATGAATATGGGTGGCAGCTGCTTGACATGGGTCTGGCTCCACACACCAAGCTGACAGCTCCATATCCCAGGACACTTCAGCAATGCGACAGCTGTGATAAGCAGGAAACTCACTGCATGGCAGTAGAGTTAACAGGAGAATCCTCTGTCAGTGGGGCCAACATTATTGTAAAGAGAGATGGCAGTGTGCTTAGGAAAATAAGCAAGAGATCAAAATTAATTTTTGCCGCATTTGGTTTCCCATACACTTGTCTCATTCTTCCACGTCTGCCTTGTACATGTTCCAGCCATACGAAATTGCTCCACAAATGTGCATAAGCTTATCCCATTTAATTGCCACAGATCATAGATGCAGTCTTGCAACTGAGAATGCATCAAGTGTATTGTAAATAACATCCAAAAATATGGTGACAGAATGAAGAAACGGAGGCATGCAACAAGAGCATGTCTGTGGAGGAGCTAAACCACAACTCTAGAAACATGAACCACTGGTATTTCCCAAGGATAGTCACAAGGGAGAGGGTGCTACAGCTACTTTGTTAGCTTTGGTTTTGTTCAAGCTTGTCAAAATGAGAACAGTACCTGAGAGGAACAATTCTGCAAAGCAAGTGAACGTCTTTCTGGAAGTGAATTCCATTTGCGAAGATGGCTTTAGGTGCATCGAAATAAATCACATTGTAGTTTATCGACAAATGTATGCAATATAGCAGGCTCACCGTGGCTACAAAACTGAGAGAGATTCGATTATCTATAAATAATTCCTCATTATGTGTCAACGTGAGGAAGTACAGACAGAAACGTGAGCTGAATAGAGGAAGGAGATCAAAGGAGCTGAGCTAAATATTCAAATGCAACAATTTGATAGAGTAAGGGAAGAGAAACTCAAAAAACTACCTACAGTGATTGCTGATCCTGAGAATTGATGGTGGTCATACATTTTTACTGTTATTTTCCTAACGATAAAAATGGTGGGTTTTAATCTGAAGTTGGAACATTGCACTGCTTTTCACCCCTTGTTCTAAATTTTCTGTGGAAAGCTGTTTTGTGATGCAGCTTGTATCACTTTCTGTAAAATACTGAAAAAATTTTGCAATTCTATCTTATGAAAAATAAAACTTTTGCCACTGAACAAAGAAAAAAATAATCTTAAAATGGGAAGTATTTTACCAATGCTTTGTAAATAAAAATGTGCCATTTGGCATATAATCAGTTTGTGTTAGTATGCAGTCAGTGTCACAAACAAGATAAAACAATCTAACTGGGAAAAACCCTTCTCAAACCTCCAAATAAGGAAGAATGTTCATTCTCAAGCAAGATTTACTACAAAACCCTCATCCTTTTGAAGTTTCTCTTTCACATGTATTTCTCTATAATAGAAGAAAAAGACATTTTAACTGCCAGCATTTCATGCCTCAGCAATTGGTTGGTTTTCAGAAACAAAGCCATGAGAATTGTAGGAAGAACAGGCTTTAATTATTGTTTTACTTTTTAAAAAATATAGTCTACTGTATGTCTTAGTATCAAATTCCTAAAAAGCACTCACCCTATCACATGGCTTTTTATAAAATTATTCATAGAATTACATAGCCACAAATATCAACGTACTGAGGAGCTTAATTTTATGTTGTGGCACAAACACTTTCTAAAATAACTTGCTAAAATAAGTTTTTACAGTTTCATACCCATGACCAATACCCAAGCCATTCTATGGTTCTATTTTTTAGCATAAGTGATGCAGTAATTGAATATCCTAAAGTGTATTGTGAATGGTAGGCTTTTAAGGGTGGACCAAATCCAGGGACAGTTTGTATTCATCCTAGCAAGAACTAGTAAGTGCATCATAGTTTCAGAAACCCAAGGAAACCATGTCATGTCCATCTTCTGTGATTCAGCAGATCAGAGAAGATATTAAGAACCACGCCTGATACTTACATCTGTGGATATGCTCCTTGCAGAACTGAGGTGAGGATACCCTCGTTACTGATTTCTCACTACCACTAGTTGTGGCCCACAGTCTGGTTTTGCTGTGGCAGAAATCAGCAGGAACCTCTTTAAAAACCCTCCCCGTGGAGTGTTGGAAATTGAAAGGTTCTTGATGTAGGTCCTAACAGCCCTCAGTGTCCAACCCTGCCCTTAGGGGTTAGCAGCAGCAGAGACCTTTAGCACCGAGCTTCTCTGGGATGTAGCAAGTTCACGAATCCCCAGAAGTCCCCGACGAGCAACAGCTCTGAACCTCACTGGGAACACAGTCAAGTGAGAAGCTTTGCTCTTTGCATACAGGATTTGAATTTCCAGGGCTGCTTCCTGGGCTCCTTGATAGCCCCTAAATTCTTGCAGGAAGAAGTTGCCTGTGTAACACTGCTCTCCAGGACCTTGGATACCAGTTTGAGTTAGAAAAGCCCTTGCCAAAATATGCTTTCAGAGCAAGCACAGCACATATATTATTGAAAAGCTTTGTTTCTATATAGCATGCCAAGTTGGCAGAAATGCAAATTTGAAATTTAGAAGTGATTGCAAGGGAGCTAGTCAAGAGGAAGGAACCAGAGAGGAGGGAATTAATAGTATTTGTTTCTTTTAAAGAATAAATCTTGAGCTAGTTTTCTTTTTTATGACAATCTTACATTATTCATCTGTCTTTCTAGGTCAGAAAATAGGAATAAATTTTATGTGACACTCTCTTGTAATCCAGTGGTACAAAATGGACTCTCACAGAAAGCTGCAGTATTTTACTCTGCTGTCCTGGCACGTAGGGAGATGCATTTTAGGGCCCTTTGTACTTCGTGTGCTGATATTGTGCCCGGCAAGATCCCTGTGTCTTTTTGAGAAGGGGAAAAATAAGACAGCACAAAAATGATACAGGAATAAAACTGAGTAACACAGACTCTGCATCAAGGATATTATTTCCCTAGGGAAAACTGGGATGATTTTTCATCCTCTTTGGATTCTGTCATCTTCTTCAAAGTATCTGTTTAAGCACAGAAATGACTTAAAGGACAACCACTAAGGCTATCAGAATGCACTGCAGCAAATTCTCATCCATTGCTGAGGGAATGAGGGGGTGGACGTAGGGCTGACACAGATGTGATATAAAAAAAACCCACCAAATCAATACTTTTATAATAATAAAAAAGAAAAAAGCAAATGAACAGCATCTGATTACTACAGAGAAGTCACTGATTTAGGTGAAAAAATTTCTAAGAAGCTTCACCTGCTACTCTCAAAAGCTTTTGTTCTTCTTATTCCTCCTTTCTCTTCAAGGAGAAATAAAATTAGGCAGCCTCACGGAAATAACTTGTAGCTCAGCCTTCAAGAGCTGATAATGCTTTTATACTTAAGATGACCACAGCCAGATATCATTCCTATGCTTTATTACCATCTATAAGAGCAAATTCTGCAAGACTAAATCTGGGTTACTGGCTCTGGAGAATTAGTGACAGTTGTCTACATGTTGACACTGTAAGCAGAATGCAGGAGCGCATTAACAACATTCGAGGTTAGGTCATGAATACTAACATATTTCTGCAACGTCACACAAAGAGCCTACAGCATCAGAACCTCAATACAGGCATGCAAGCCTGAAAAAAAACCACAAAACAACGAAAACAAAACAAAAAACCCCAAACCAAACAAACAAAAAATCCCACCCCAAACTCAACCAACCAACAAATCCAAGCACACTTAACTCCTTTCACCATTGTCCAAGGAAGATTCATTTCATGCTGATATAGTTTCACCACAGAAGGTCAGACACATTTTGAGCTAATTAGAGAGTAAGTTGTTGCACAGGATTCAGATGTATAAAAGTAGTTAGGGATATGTTTTCAATATAATTCTCAGTACATGCCAGCAAGACATGCCATCAGTATCCTGTCTTTCCACTCTGTGGATCCACAGAAGTGAGAGAAATAAATTCCTGGCTCAGGCATGAAATATCTTGAATTCATTACTGGCTATGCCTGAAGAGTCTGCCAAGAGGTAAGTATTAGCCTAAAAGTTATAGGAGACACTAAATCCAACAAAGGATTCAGCTTGTGAGACAAGTACTGTAGTGGGATTGCAGCGATTTGACTTTAGATGAGGTTCTTAAGCACAAATTTAATACCAAAAGCAATTTGTCCATGAAAGAAACAGTCACTATTTGCAAAATTGCTTAAAGAAAGCTCTGTCACTGAGGTCATTGATGCTTGACCTCACCATAGCAGGTGTTTATATTACAACAGCAATATCAGGATTTTTTTTGTTTAAACAAATGTAAGTCCATTTAACTTGTGGTAGTGAGTGTTCAGAAGTGTATACAAAGCTCTTGCACACGTCAGTTTGCTTTAAATACTTGTAAAATGCTGATTTTATAAGGAGAGTAACAGGTCACCGTAGCACTTATTTAAGTTAATAAATAAAATAGCAATGATAAAAAGCGCTGCCTCGTTCCACACCTCCAGAACTGCATAAATTACATGATTCCCACATCAAATGGAAGGAAGAATTAAAACTGGACCCACAAAATCCCCACTAAAGAGCTGGCTGAAACCCAAACACTTATGAATTTTATGGCCTGAGGATTATTCACCTAGTTACTCTTGAAATTTTTGACACACAAACAGCAGAGCTCAAGAGCATGAGCCAGAAATTTTGGCACTGCTGTGGCAGTTCGTCCTCTCTCCCCAGCTGATCAAGTTCTGCTTGTCTTGATACAGACTGGAGAGAGCAGCTCTCTCTCCCCTGTGCACCTGAAGAGACAGACAAGCAAAATATTAAACAGCTACAGATGCTGAAAGAATAGCAACTGTTCAGTCAGCTCTTCAGGGTTTTTTCAAAGCTTTGCTTGTAGGACAAAACTGATGAGAATGTCTGACGATTATTACAAAAAAAAAAAAAAGGCAAAGAAAATTTGTCTGATAGGAGCACAGCTAAAGCTTAATCTATTTATGTAACAAAACAGAGGCAAACTGCTGATAATATGCTAGAGAGGCACAGAAATTTCTGCTAATCTATTAACAGGGGACAAGCTGCTCTTCTGGCACAGTGAGGGCTGACATCAAACTACCAGTCTGGAAATCCTTTTTGCTCAAATCCCTCACAGCCCCTGTTCTGCCTAAGACAAGCACTTGTCACTGTTAGTGCTCCCAAATGGCTGACATACCAGAGCAGACCACATCCTATTGCCCTTTTTTCTTTGCAAGCTAAAAGGCAAAACTTCTCACTCACAACCAGTGCAGTCAGTGCATGGGGCACGGTTTCAACACAGCAGGAGAAGCTTTTCCCCACCAGGCTGCTCCAAGGGTTGTGTGGTTGGTAGGAGCTGGTGCCTGGATGGGGCTCCCTGGTCCAGCCTCCCCATACCTATGACAGCTCAGCAGCTGCCTTGTTTTGTCCTATTCAAGCAGGCAATGCCAGGTCAGGTTCACAGCACAGATTCAGCATTGAACAGGGGAAAAGGCAAAGCCTTACAGGTTCCTAGCAGTGGAGTCATACCACAGCACTGCTCTGCACTGGAGCAGCATCCTTTGCATGGCGAAACCAAACCAAACTAAAGATCTCGCCTCTTTTTAAACACATCGCACTCAAAGACTAGGCTTAATGTTAAAGTTCTTAAGGTGCTGAGGTTCCAGGTCACAACACTCCCTTTTCCCATGAGCAAAGCACCTTGGGAGAACACAGTTTTATTGCAATTTCCGTACCTCCATTCACGATCAAAAGAATAAAAAAGAGAAAGGAAAAGGATTTCTTTCCCTACTACCCTTAGACTGCCCCATACTGCAGGCACTACATCTGTTCCTTCCAACAGCAGTGTACTTCCTCAGTGCTTTTCTAAGTGTGCTGGAAAAAGAGAATTGCAGAAGGGCTCTCTCCTTACCAGGTTTACCAAGTCCAGGGAAACCCATCCAGGTGTCTGTCAATTCCCAGCATAATCCCTGCACTGCAGCTCCTCCAGAATGGAAGAGAACAGCTAGCAGGAAGATTTAAATGTTTTCAATGTCATTTTTTTTAGGCCTACAAGATGCAAAACATCTCAGTGAGATTCTACGTGTCTTTGACAAAGACATAAGCAAGAACACTTCACAAAGAACTGTTCTGTCAACTCACCAGAGGTCATGTTGAGAAACAGAGAAAGGGAGAAGCCACAGAAGACTCAGCTGTCACACAGACTGCAGTAGCCTCAGTGTAGGGAAGAAAGTTGTCCACAAGTTGTCCCCTTTGCTGCTTTCACAGCCATACTTGAGAGGTGTGCTCCCTATATGTGTGTCTTAATTAGCAACTCTGCAAAGTACACATTAAGGGATCTGACTGTCAGGTCTTCTGCTGTGACTCCACAGCTGTTGAACACGGAACAACCAGGGAACATAGACAGAGCCATGTTCTCCTACAGAAATTAAAGCATGTCAGTAGTTTTTTCCAGCCGACATCCTCAGTCTAAATGGTGCCATCTGTTAACTGTGTTGTATACGTTTTCATCAAGAAGACTAGAAGAACTGAATTAAATTCTACTCAAAGTAGCATAATACTGATACTGAAAGGAGACCACTGCAGTGCACTGGCATCTTGTATCCAAGGGACTTCATTTTCAGAGTGATGCCAATGAGCAAGGGGCTGCTACGCAACTGTTCAGCTTGGCAAACCCTCGAAGCGTTTCTAGCCTCATGCTCTGCATCGTTCCAGTAAGACATTTCCCTGTGTTGCCCCTGCTGAACTACATTCTAACATTTGATGTGCTGCTCCACTTTTATGGCATGTGCCATGGGAGTACTTGGAAAGAGTAGATGGCCACCAAATTCAAAGCAAGGTCTGCTCTGCAGTTCTCCTGGGAAAAAGTGAATGGTTATCTCCCCCCATCTGTTCTCCCCTCTCTCCCACTAAGCTCTCTACTTAACACAATTACTTGCAGCATTTGACAACAGAGCTGATAAATTATGTGCTGCTTGAATTGAAAATGTGAAGGATAATAGGGATAAATATCAATGCATTCACAGATGACACAAACACATTTCATCACTTTCAAGGCTTTTTGGTTGTGCTCAGGGACGACTTGCATGAACTAATTCCTCAATGCATTGTCTTAAACAATTCTTTAGAGGAAAAATGGACTATGCCTAAGACATAGATGACAGACAAGAGTAAAAACAGTGAAAACCCCACAAGTCCCAAAAGGAAAACATCTTAGCCCAGCCAGGCAGCAGTAGGATGCTGCCATCAGAAAAAAGAAAAAGACTGTGTAGTTGCAGGACAGGTTTGTGTTTCCATTTTTTCCCCATGCCTGAAGTTCCTGCTTGCAACTTGCTAGTGCTGTGTAGGGGAAACATGCAGCTAGCAGGGGCTGGAAAGAGATGTGCAGAGAGAACCACAAAGTCCTGAAGCCTCTCAGATGGAAGCACACATGCTCTCCTCATGCTTCTCTTGCCCTCTCAACGCTGACATTGCTGTCACGGCTCTTGATCTCTCTCTAGGCTTTCTGATCTCCTGGAGCACATCAAGGCCTCCCCATGGCTTTGGGAGCCCTGATGTGTTCTCGGGTATGTTTTGCTGCCACCTCTCCTGAGCTTCCCACAGCTGCAGGAACAGGCTGCACAACTCGTGAAAGAGAAGCTGCTCTTCACCACAAGTCACCCAGAGGCAGGAAAACAACTGCAGCTACAGAAAAGTTGCATACATCCTGTATTGTAAACAGGATTCAGTGCAGGTGTCCTTTAGGATACGGACCATGAAATTATTTCTGGTGCCAGCCCTTGTGATTTGGTCTGCAAGTGGGAACACAGGGCTGCCTGGGAAGAAAGTGCATCTCAGAATCCTTTTAGGGATGAGAATTGGCTTCAGAAGGAACAACCACCCCAAGTGCTTGATTTCATGGCTACAACTAATCCCGCAGGCAGATTTTCTTTTCACAAGCTGCGCTTACTGGGCTGACTGTCCTCAGCAAGGAGGTACCAACTTAGTGTTTGTTAGCAAGGTGCAGCTGCAGGGGAGCACCAGGGCTGCTGTCCTGACACATCATGGCCTGGCACTGGTAAAAACTGAAGAGCACCCGTGGAAAACCTGGCGCATGGAAAACGCCTGCAGTTATTCCTCAGGGCCCCACTGTCGGGCTCAGCAACACCAGAGCCATGCAGCTCAGCTCAGCGTGGCAGCAATTTATGCCATGAAATTTTAGCCACTCTGAACATATTGCAGTGCAACTGGGGGACAGGGAGAACTCTGTGCCTTGCTGAACAGCTCAGAGAAATGGCAGCCAAAGCCAGAGCTGAGCCAAATGGTTCCCTTCTCTGCAACTATGACAAGCAAACATTTTGAGGTCAGGAAAAACCAAGCTTTTGCTGTCTAGAGGCAACCAGTTGCTTTCTATAAACGTGTCATTTTGTATTGAGTCCCGTGCAAATTGGAATGAGACAATCCCAGACATCTTAAAGAAAAATAGAACCATCAAAAAAAATTATATACCCCTACTAGCTCTGTGCTTAATCCAAATTAAACCATATTTATGTCTTTGAGAGTGAGAAATGTATTATTTGTATCATTTATTTATCGCATAAAAATAATGTAAGGTATATTTATGGCACAAATTCTTTGATTTTGAATAAATGAAAAAGATTCATAGTATTAGAGACAGAGCTGAGCAGCATAATAAGGCATTAAAGTACACTTTTCACCTGTTGACATCTCTTTTTAAGGCTAGAAATTAAAATGTTGAAAATAGAAAGCATCGATATTCTTGAAGGTTATATCCAAAAGGCTCAGTAACAGTATGTTAGTGGAGAATTAATGTCATAATGAACATAAAAATCTCACATTTTTAGATGAAAAAGCTTGGAAAGCAAATGATGCACATTTGTTCATTACAACTTAATTAGCACAGCCGGATATTAAGGACCAACAGTAATACTGAATGTAAATTGGGGACTGCTTGTGGGTATATCTATACTTACACATATATATATAAAAATCTCGAGTAATTGTCAATATGGTAAGTGTTGAAATGCTTCTGGGTTTGAGTGAAGGAGTAATATCTCCATTTTAAACCTTGCTTCAAAATAACTTCTGCTGTTTATTTCTGAGAAAAAAATATCTAAACGTAAGTTTGATTTAAATCTTTCCTTAAATTTCCAGTTTTTCTTTACTGAGTTAGGGAAGAGAAGAGAAAGAAGGAGGACATTTTCTTGCAGTTTCTGCATTTCCCACTTGTATTTATTAAGAAGTGAAAGTAATCTAATTGTTCATAGGTACCATGTGCAATTAAAAGTTGTTTAATGTGGGGGATAAATTACAGATTATTTGAAGAAGGTGACACCCCATAGATGTAAAGGCAGGTAATGATCCACACTGACAAGCCTGCAATAAATCTCTTCTAAGCAATGCAGAGGGCAGAAATACAAACCATGTCACCAGAAATCCTGTCCCCAGGAGGGCTGCAGCTCAGCTGTGCAGACCAAGACCACCTGCCTGTCCCTCAGCAGTTGGATCTCAGGGCTCCTGAAGCTCCCAGTGCACATGGCCACTTTCATTTTGACTTTGTTTTTCATTTGTAAGCAAAAGAGAATTTTTCTTCAGTATTGTTCACCACTATAGTTTAAGGATTATTTAACCCTTATTCGGTAAATACACTGCACAGTATTTGTCTGATAAAGGTCAAATAAAAATGACAGAAAACTAAATGACAAAACAATCTCCCTCTTATTTGTTTTGCATTAACATTCTCGGTGCAAATCAGACATCAGACAGTGCAGAAATAACCACAAAGTGTTAAACAAAGCTCATGCCTATCGAAATCTGAACAGTCACTTCTTTTCCAGACCTTACATGCAGCCAGTTACCTGATTCACCTCGCTGGTCTGCTCTAGGTTGTTTTGATGCCATTTTAATGTTTTACTGGAGCTACTTCCAATGCAGGTGACCCCAGAGAGAGCTATGGTCACAACATGGAGAAGCAAAGAGTATTTTTGGCTCTTAGGAGTTAAGTAACATAGTCTGGCAGAGAGGTGGTGGTAGAACTTCAACAAGGAAGATCAGAACACAATTATGCACGGTCAGAAATGTATTCAGTAATAATCCATCATGCTGTCTCTGGCTGCTTTGCATGCAGAAAGATCATCTGCTTTAATCTTCCCAGTTTCCAGACCCACAGAGAGCATCATATATTATGCAAAAAGTAACTCTGGGTGGCACCATCGAGCTCACCATTGCAGTAGCTCTATTGTTCAAAGTGGGGTTTTTTGTGTTTCCCACACCCTCCCTCGCCAAGTCTAAACTAAGCATCCCCTTTCAGAAAAACGTTTTAAAGTATTTCTGTCTCAAAGGAGAGGTTCTTGCTACTCACTGTTTCTCCTCATACCCTGCAGCCACACAGAGATCCTTGTTCCCTCCTGCTCACACACACGCCTCTGTCCATCACTGCCTTTCTCCTGTGCTGCAGACCCAGTGAGATCCTTCAGTGCAGAGAAGTAACCAGCAGAATGCAGAGCTTTTCATTCCCTCCCACATGAACGATTTAGAAAATTCACTCTGGATGCCTCTTGGGATAGGTTTTTTTTTTCTGTTTGTTTGTTTTTAAATCAATTTCTACTGGACACGGTGCACGTGTGGTAGAGGAAAACAGTGCCCTTCAGCAGCATTCTTCACCACTGAAGAAAAAGCATTTTCTGTGAGCAAGTGTCCTGGATAACAGCCTATGCCAAAAGGAGGGGCCGGAGAAGGACAGTCTGGGCTCATTACAGGCTTCTCTCTCATCCAAACTCCTGCAGCTGCTGCTGCAGAGGTCAGAGACAGATGCCTGTCTGCTCACAGCAGACTTGGGGCACATCCTCACATGGACTAAATGGTCACAGTTCCCTGAGAGTGCAAGGCATTGCACCCTGCTACACCTGGTGAGGAGCTGGCCTTAGTTCTTGCTCCTTTTTCTTTGGAGCCACATACATTTATCTGACACATCCCTACAACTGCTTGTGAGAGCAGAGTGCAGCTTCATTTACTTCCACGGTGTTGCCTCAGACTTTGGAGGAGAGAAGAGGATTCCATGCCTGACTCCTCCCAGGCTGGAATGATTCCAGTCTGTGCAGAGGGGCTGTGGACTCCTCCGTGAGTGCAAGAGAAGCGATGTGCCTCGGTGCCCACCTGGGCTCCTGGCAGTGCCTTGCCTGGGGCCAGCACAGCACGGAGCTGGCTCAGGCTCCCCCCTGCCTCCTCTGACAAGGACAGCCTCACTCAGCAGCTGACTTTGCTTCTTGTTGTTGTGTTAGCACGGAGCTAAAGGCTCCCGAGGGACTGTTTATAGAAAGTGCTTTTGAATCTCTGCTTCAGCATAGAGACTTCCCATTTAAACCTGAAGATGGACCTTTTATCAAAAAATGTGACAGGCTTTCTTAAGGGTAACTGTCACAGCTGGAGGTATAAAAAGAAGAAAAACCCCCTTTTCTCTATTGTTTCAGTTTTTCTGTAATTTTACCAAGCATTTAGAGGGTGAGATAATGCCAGATACAGCTGTCTTTGGCATTTTTAGGTCTGTATCACCTTGGAATCTAAGTGCTCAGGCAATATGTGATAACATCCTGAAATACTTCCACCTCCTCAAGCTTCTCTCTCATTGTTCTTTTATTTGATCTCAAATAGAGATCAAATAAGTCCAAGTAACTTCTGATTTTGCATTTGTCTAGATCAGAGGTACAGAAGAAAAATAGACTTCTATAATTTAACAACTGGTAATAACATTACAAGTAAAATTAAAACCTCTAAATCAGGATAAGTACTGAAATAGGAACAGGGAATAAATGATCATAATTTTCTGAGTATAAGAAGGTATTTCAAATTAACCCATCCCTATTACTTTTCTTGTGTATCCTCTGGTCATGGAAGGGAGTATTTCAAAGCCTAGTTGTCCTTAAAATTATACCCAACAATAAAACTACCTACACATAACAATCAAACGTCAGGATAAAATCCCTACTGAAAGGGTTTTTGTGCCCTCACATGAGGAACCACTTGAGTCCTAAGCAAAGAGAAAAACTAACACACCTCCAGAACAAATTCACCCCCACTAAAGCCCCAACACACCAAAACTCCAGCAAATGCTGCTGAGATAAGAATATCTGGTAGAGATTTAAGTTCCATAGACCCCAAGCCTCTGTTTCCAGAATGCAGAACAGACAGCAGCTTGTGCTTTAGCAGAGATGGAGATTTCTCTGATACCGCAATTTCTCTGACTGTCACTCAAAAGGAGAGCAGAGCATGTTCAGCTGGCCCTGTGCAGGTGAACACATGCAAACTCTTGCAGCTCACTGGCTGCTGTGTGCAGTCTCAGTTGGACCTTTTATCCTAATTTTAGATGTTCTGCTAATGCAACTGCATGGCTGCCACCTGACTCAGGGCATGGGCCAAGCCTGCTCTCCTCACACACTGAGCAGCTTAAAGCAGCCAAAACCCAAATGGCCCAGATATGAACATGCCTTTGAAACCTGCTTGAGTTTTAGACCTTAACTTGGCCTATCAGAACAGAAATAACACTTGGCACCTTTGGTTTTCGTCCAAACCAACCTGAAACACACAGATTTTGATCAGGATTTTGAAATAGAAGTCTCCTTCAGCAACTAAGTTAACTACATAATATACACATGGATCACTGGGGCAGGTACAACTCCTGGTAGGTGACTACTTAGTGTAGGTCCACTCCTGACATATTTACTGTGACTTTTTCTTCATTAAATTCTACTTTCTCCTGTTTCTTTGATTAGCTACAGCTCTTACTGCGCAATCTGACTTTATCCTCCCTTTGAAAAAATGGTGGCCTTGCAGACAGCATATAATAAGTCACATATTTGTGATGCTGGTAACATCTTTAGTTAAAACTTAGTCTTTAGTCAAACAAGTGTAGGTATCCTATTAAGTTTTAACCTCAGTTATTTATTTCCATCTCTTGCATAAAGCATGTAGTGTTATTTATTTGTAGAATAAGTGCTTCAATAAACTCAGAGTACCACCTGGGTGAGGAAATGAGAAGAAATTCACTTGTTCAGTCTCACCAGTCCAGGTGCATTGCTATTTCCCTCTTCCTTTTTCCCAAGGACCACCTCTGCTGATGGGCTGACATGTCACTACCCTCTGGGCAGAGCACTTAGCTGTGTAACAGCTGCACGACTACAGGGTACAAGTGAAACCCAAGAATGGAGTTATAGAGCTAATCTTCTTATTAAAAAAATATATCACTTAACAACACCTTCTGCACAGAGGAGACAAACTATTTCAGTTTCCAAAGAAAGTTAAATTCCACATAGAGTGATTTGAATTCAGCCCTCCAGATCTCAGAGAGAAGCAAACTCATGTACCACCCAGTGTCACAGGACAGCTGCAAAGCACTGGCTGAACCAGGGAGTGGGGGAGTCTGAGACTTTCAATCCCAGACACTCAATCCAGATTACTCTTTCTGACATTAAACACAGTAACAATGTGCAACAGCAAAAGCCCAAGTTAATTTTAGGTCAGTTATGAATATAGCATGAAACAGAAGTACATTTGGATGTACTGTACAAATGAGAAAATAGAGACACTGCAGTGGGCATGGGTGGTCTCTCCCTATATAAATTATACATCACAAGATCACAGTTTCAGTGCTCAAAGAGAAAGATGTAATTCCTTTGAAAGGTGTTAGATGACACTAAACCAGAAACCTAGTCCACTTCAAAACCTCAACTGTTTCTCCCCAAGGAGACAATCAGACATGAAAACCTCAAGGAGAGTGCAATAAACACACCTCACAATGAGCAGAAAGCCATGCTATTGCTAAGAGGGTGAAATGTCATAACACATGCAAGTTTAAAAATTGCAAGGCCAATGCATGAGCCTTTCCCCTTCAGAGGGATCTCCCCATTTTTGTTCTCTCAAACACAGGAAAGAACAGTGATTTCCCATCAATATTTCCCTGTAGTACACTCTGTTTTTCTGGCTTGATAGCTCATGTGGAAAAAACCCTAAGGTCGACAAAGGGTTACTTCAGTAACATGCTTGTATTATACTTGGCTTAATATGGGCCATTTTCTTAATTTTAAGAAAAAAGCCATGGATTAAAATATGTGAGAGTAGTGAGGAAGCACTTCATTTATGCTCCACCTCACTGTATTCACTCAAGGCCTAGACTGCCACGTTGCCACCTTTCAGTCAGCTCTCATCACAAGGTGCATACCCTGCCTTAGATGTTTCACCTCTGCTTAACTGGGAAAACATTTCCATCATGATATGGAGGAGCACAATGTGAGTGTTAGTATAACCCTGGTCAATGTGGAGCACCTGATGTTATGTCCTGTACCACAGAAAGTGAAAAGAACGTGTTACAGCCCCAACGCTGTTATTTGTCTTCATTTTACTGTTCCATATATTCATGATTTAACTAAGGTATTTCTCCTTTAGACGGTAGGGCAAGTGACATTAAAAGAAACCTAAACAATACCAGGAAATGAGTAAGCTTTGCATCTTTCCAGACTGCAGTACAGGTCACATATAGTGAAAAAACTAAACAAGCTGCAAGAACTGTTATGTTTAACCAAGAGAAGGACTGGATGCATTCTTCTTCTAGCTAGGTCATAAGTATATGATATGTTACACCCTATCTGGTACACAGTTGGAGTTTGCTCTCCTCTAGGAAAAGGAGTCAAGTGTCTTCTGTGTCTTGCAATATTTTTACTGAAGGGGTCAGATGTTAAACCACTCATACTGGAGCACTGGCTGCTTGAAGTACATTCATTATGGTTATCATCTTGCCAGTGGCCAGGGCTTGATAAAGGTCAGTTGACCTTCCTGAGAATACTTCAAGTAGCAGAGGCAGCAAAGAGAAACAAACCCACACAAACTCACAATTCTTTCAGTAGAGCCATTTGTCAGAGTTTGTTGGGAGGAAATGCTTCCCCTGCAGAAAGTCTCAGGCTCAAAGCTCTAGGAAAGCACTGTTCTGGCAAAGGATGGTTGTTAACAAAGCTTTACCTACCAGGCAAAGATTGCATAGGGATGCAAGGAGGTACATGTGGAATCTGCTTACTACCTGGAACAGAACAAGAACCTGAGGAGAATGCCTGTGTGAGTTGAGCTCTCAATAACAGAAGAGGGGGTGCAGCTTGCTCGTCATTCTGGTGACACCATCAGTCTTCTCTGCCTACACTTGTCCAGAGCCTGCCAAGATCAATGCAGAGACTCCCACTGACTGGGAGAGGCTGGAACCCATGGATTCAAATGAGCATTGCACTTCAGGATGTGCATCATTTCATGCTCTGAATGTAGTATAAAACAGTGACATAAAAATCACTAACAGAGTTTGGAAACAATTGCTTTTTTTTATGCAGCAGCACTTGCCCATACCTGAAAGCTTCAAGCACTGCTTAGATGCATTCCTAGTGTCTTTATACTAAAGTGAGTTCAGTTCTGTCACTGTGGCACTTGGCTCTTAGGGAAGAGCTGAGGTTTAAAGAGAGCTCACTATCTGCTGAGAACAATGTGCTTCTTATGTAAGCAGAGATTTTTGTATAGGAAGCCATGCTTTTTCTGCAAACAGATATTCACATGCCCATCCACACAAAAATCCAACCACATTACAGATGGGGAAGGCAAAGGCATGTACAGCTGTGGCACCACATCTGAATACCCCTCAAAGTTTCTGGAAATATTTCCTGAACTAGCAAGAGCATTCTCTCCAACACTGGAGACCGCATGTACAAACCTGGGTAAGCAATAACACAAAGAAGTGTCAAGGAAAAAATCAGGGGCATCCAGAAAGCACGAGTCTCTTTCCTATTTGTCTCTTGATTATCTCCACCATCTCTCAAACTTTTTGTTATGGAAAAGCTAAACTATGGTTTGGTTACTGAAGGGTGACAGAGACCCAAACTGTCTTAATAGGAAAACATGCCTTGCAACAGAAGCAGCAGCAGACTGGTTATCGCTATCATTGCCACAGGAAGTTGAGCACTCCTCCAGCATTGCCACAAAACACACATTCTTTACCAAGGATTTTGTACTAAATCCTCATTGTCTTTTCCTTTTTCCATGTATGCCGATAGAAACTCATTGAAGGTTTCAATTAAAAATCACTTCATTTAGGAGGGCAAAGACTTAAAAACCTTCTTGCATTTTGCCTTATCTATTGGGACCGGGTTTCACTCTGTTCTACATAACAGAGCACAATGGAGCACTTGTAAGCGTACTCTATCTTTTATAAATAAATCTGACAGCATTAGAGGTAAATCCTCAGTCCCTTGAGGGTGAGATCAGTGCACAGTTTCATGTTTGTATGAGTGTACACCTACCATTAGTCTGAAAAAAATCAGAACCTACTGACATAATGGGTAGTTGTGATCAAGGCAGAATAAAGCTTGCTACCCAGTCCCTAAATTTTTTTGTCACTGTTCATCATTTCTGTTTGGAGTAGTGTTTCTTGTTTACTAGCAAACAAGTGCCTTAGACAGGCTAAGTATTTCTCTCTCAGTGCTACAGTACACTCATACCAGGATTCAAACCTGACCTACCAGCGAGAGAGATGCTCTTCCCCCTTCTCTCTCCCACAAAGTCAATGTGCCTTTTGTACAGCTGTCTTTCTATTACACAGACCAGCAGGGCTTGCCTAAGGGCCCTATCCTAAGGGTCTCCTCTTTCCTTGACACAGGCGTGAATTAACGAGCAGCCCTCCCTGCACTGAGCCACCACAATTAATCAGCATCACTGGATGTGCCAACACCTGCTCAGGTGCACTGCCAAGGTCACAGCTCTGCTCTGCGTCCTGATGGCAAGAGAGCAAGGCACAGGGTGTTCCTCAGGTGAAAGCCCCACATTTGTCACTCTGCTCCTTGCAGGTGTTGTGCTGAAGGTATCCATCTTCCTGCTTGCTCTGAACTGAGCTGATAAACAACGCACCTCTGAGAGCTGGAGGAATACAGGGAAAGGCTAAAACTGAAACAGAGTGCAGCTGATGGTATAATGGCAGATCTCTGGCAGATGCCTTTGGAGGTTAATTACTTTTCCAAAGACTAACGATTCATCTTTTCACCCATACCATAATATCCTGCAATGCTAATTCTCATTTTGGAGACAGGAAAACTAATGACAGAGAAAAGGTTTTATATACATAACTCTAAGGAACGGATAAATTTGCCATAATGGGGTACAAGACTCCATCAATAAAAACTCCTACCAAAAGATCACAACTCAGAGTATTCCCAGAACATAAATATTTTGTAGGCTACACCATCATTAGGAAAATCCATCAAGCTTTTGTTTCAATAAACAGCATCTGCCAGGAGCATCTTCTCTGAAACAGACAATATTAAACAAAATTTGGTCTCTCATTTATTAAATGGGCAGCCTTCTGGGCTCATATCTCAGGAGACTTCCAAAAGCTTTAAAAAGCAAAGAGACCTTTTGAAAGAGGCTCATCTCATTTTCTGCAAGATTTTCCATCTTAAATACTCTAACAGGTGTTATGAAAGTACTAATGTTTTGGACCTGCTGAATGATGCTCCTGAATCCCTCAGCTATACTAAGCAACTGCATACCCACCTTACTGTCTTAGCAATAGAAAGTGGTTGCAGCAGCCCTCTTGTTAGAGGGTAGAAATGAGCCAAGACACAGATTTCTTGTTTATCACAGCATGAAAAGGGTCCTGGTTTATTCCTCTTTACAGCTCAGCCATCCTGACTCCAACCATTCACTGACTCTGGCTGCAGCAGCTCCTACTGCAGGTTTCCCTTGCAGCCTCTGACTGCTGGGGATTTCCTGCTGAACCATGACTGCAGGGATTGGTTTGCAGGCTCTGACTGCAGCTTTTACCCAGCCAGACTGTGACTGCAGGTTCCAACAACAGGCTCTAACCACAGATCCAGACTGGCCTCACAGCAGTGATTCTCCCCCCAGGATCCTTCCTCTTTGTGACCCTCTCGTTCTCTCCTCCTCAAGGTTTCTCCTCCTTCATGACTCCCCCTCCCCAGCTAACCCACTCCCTTTTATCACACTTATCTTTGTTGGATACAGCTGTGACTCATCGTTTGAGGCGGTATTGGGTCATTAACACAGCTGTTACTTATCAGGGACAAGGTCACCTGCATTCCCTTCTCCTACAGAAAGGAACTTGTTTTGTTTCTGGTGTTAAAGAAAGTAAAAAAATGAAGGGAGAAAAACCAGCTGTGAAGGGACTCAGGCATGATTGTTTGGTGTAGGAGCAACATATCCTATCCACGTCCTAGCTCAGCAGTGGGAATAATGGCCAGCCCTAGCCAGGTCCTTGGGATCCCAACAGAGTCTCTTGGCAGGAGAGAGGAAAAAAGCACCTGGAAAAAGAAATCTCTTCCACCTTCTCTGTGAGATGCAGAGAAATAAGCAAAGAGCAAGTAGAAATCCCAGGGTTGTTGCTGGTCTTGGTAGGGACTGAACCAATGATCCCAAAATGCAAGGTTCCTTCTCAATTCTGTAATTACTTAATTTATTACTCATTAAAACACCTGGTTAAAATGCCTATTAGCTTCTCTTCTGCTCATGCTCACGTCAAATATTTAGTGGTGCTAAAAAAAAGATAAAAATGCTAGCAGCCAAACACAATGCATCTCATGACAAAATTTCCTCAAGTCAAAAATCCATAAGCTGAACACTATCAAGTTTTCCCTGACCTTGTGTTTTTTTTGGCTAGATTTGTTCTGTCCTCGCTGCACTGCTGTTGTGCTGTACAGCTCCATGGTTAAAGGGCACTGGTGTGTCTACCACAGAATCATAGAACAGTTTGATTTGGAAGGGACCAGCCTAGTTCCAACCCCTCTGCCAAAGGCAGGGGCACCTCCCACTAGACCACACTGCTCAAAGCTCCATCCAGCCTGGCCTTGAACACTCCCAGGGATGGGGCATCCACATGGGCAACCTGTTCCAGTGCCTCACCAGACTCAGTGAAGAATTTCTCCCTCATATCTGACCTAAAACTACCCCTGTTCAGTTTAAAGCTGTTACCTCTTGTCCTATCACTACTTATCCTCGTAAAAAGTCTCTTCCAACGTTCTTGTAGGTCACCTTTAGATACTGTAAGCATTCTCTTCTCCAGGCTGAATAACACAACTTTTTCAGCTCGTTTCCATGGGAGAGGGGCCCCATCTCTCTGGTCATTTCTGTGGTCCCCTCAGGACTCTTCCCAAGAGGTCCCCACCCTTCTTATGCTGGGGACCCCATATCTGGGTGAAGTACTCCAGGTGGGATCTCCCTATAACAGTGGGGGGAAGAATGACCTCCTTCAAGATGCTGGTCCTCAGTGCTTTGGATGCAGCCCCAGACACCACTGGCTTTATGGGCTGCAAACACATTGCCAGGTCACATCAAGCTTCTCATCAACCAACACGCCTGAGACCTTCTCCTCAAGGCTGCTCTCAGTCCCTTCTCCATCCAGCCTGTCTTTGTGCTTGGGATTACCCTGACCAAGGTGCAGGACCTTGTCTTGGCCTTATTGAACTTTATAGCCAGTGAAGACTGAGGGAAGAAAAAAATCCTTAAGGACCTCAGAATTCTTCATGTCCTGGGTAACCAGGTCTCCCATTTCCTTCCAGAGAGTGTCCACATTTTCCCTAGTCATCCTTTTATATTACTTCTTATAATTTTTTTATATTTTGTTTGTTTTTAAAGAGGCAGCTAAAAAAGCAAAGTCATCCTGAAAAGACCTTTGAAATACTTTTTTTCAACTAACTCTAGCCATGCTGAAATGGTCACTGCAATACTGCAGGCAGAGTGCTTTACCTTTTCAGATGCTGGAGCGGCAGGATTGAAACGTCCTCTAACTCATGGCTGAAAATGATAGAAAAATCAATGCAAACCTAGTGAAGAGAAGGCAGTCCCATTACAAGAAAGTAATTTTCAGGCTCTCCTGTGATACTGGCTTCCAGAAAGAAAGACGAAGCATATGGTGGGCAATGCTCTGCCAGCTGAAAATTTTATGTCAAATATTCTCATTGGAAATTTATTTTAAATTAAGGGTCATTTATGTAGAGAAGCTGGAAAGACCTAGTGTCATGTCCAAGCACTTCCTGGACTTTTACAGCGAGCAGATTAAGGCCAGACCTGTGCCCTGAAGAAAACTGTGAGAAAGAAGAGGCAAAAAGGCAAAAGCCAAACATTTCAGCAGCGCCTGTTGATTTCCTCTGCCTCAGGATTTGTTGGTCCCTGCTGGGGCACATCAGCAGTGCCAGCTGGTGGCAGTGCCATGCCTCCAGCCTCTCTGACCTGCTGCTTCTGCACCTCTGGCCCTGGGTGACCAGATTGTGACAGACAGAGCCAGCAGCACTACGAAGAACAAACCCCAGACTCCAGATTTTGTTCTGGGAAAGGAGAACCACAGCTCACATGTCTTTGCAGGGTGTTACACTGTACGGTTTTCTTCCTTGTGCTTTAGGCACCTGCACTGCTCTGAAGGACATTTCTCTCACAGCAGTGAAGCTCGCCTTCATAACATTTCAGAATGGTCTGACTCCCCTCATGGACATGTGAGTCAATGGGTCTCCTTTCTGAGGCACTGGGGAACATCAGGAGAGCCTTCTGATTTTGCAGATCCTCCAGAGATAACAAATAGGAGCTTTCGTCCAACTCTGCAAATGGATTAGCAAGCAATAGCTCCCAAATATTTTAAATTCAAGTGATATTAAACTCAAGTTAAACTCAGCGCTGCAGAAAAGAAATCAATAATGTTTTTCCATGTTGATTTTTCTTTCCTCTCATTTCATTCCTCTCCTACAGCTGCTGCAGGGATACTGACTGCAGTATCCCAGATACTATACTGCAGTTGGCAGCATAACCTTCCTTATGACATGCTCAGGAACAGATGTTTTTCTTCACATCTACCCTTCCTCTCCTACCTTTGGAGCAGAATAATGAGCTACTCTGCAGCTCTGGTTCAGAGCCTGGTTATTAAACAGCCAGGGAAAATGACGCTGGCACAGCAAACTGAGTATCGCTGAATTACTGTGGAAGGTGGTGATGAGAAAACAGATCTGCTTTGAAGGAGAAAAATGGCCTGTTTTCAGTCAAGAGCTCTTTCCTGTTAAACAGCCCAGCCCATCAGCAAAGTGTTAGCTAGTGTACACAGCAATTTGTAGGCCACACTGAGGGCAGCAGTTTGTGCCTAGAAGCTGTCACATACCTCCCATGGTGAATGTATCTACCTAAGGACTGTTCACACGATGAAGAATATATGAACTGTGATTATTGGGGATTTGTTGTTTGTTCTTTTTTTTCTTTTCCTGCTAATCTTTAGAAAAATAATACAGTTTTCCCTGCAGTTTCTCTGGTGCAGGATGTTGATTAAAGCTCTCTAGCTCAGAAAGTCTTACCAGACCCTTCCTGTGTGCTTAAGAGGCAGAGCACCGCTTTCCAGAGACACCAGCTAATTGCTTTGCTTGGAAGTTTGTTTTGCATGCCATAGAAAACTCCTGCGTCAGAGGAAGGGAAAGGCTGACTTGCACAAGCCCCTACATATTACCCTGAACCCGCCAACTTTTTGGAAAATCCCATGTCTCCAAATCAATCATCTGCAGTAGCACCTTTTATTAATTTTATGATGTTTTGTGACACAGGAGATTTCATTTCCTTAGGTGAAGGTTCTCCCTAATGGAAGTGGTCATAGCAGAAGCTCCATGATCCTCCTTTGCAGAAGCAAGCAGACAATGGTGAGCTCCTGCTTCCTTACCATAATCACCTAGCAAGGAAAGCCCATGAACAGAACAACATTACCCTTCCTCTTCCTCACATGCTGGCTGTCCCATTATAGCCAGGAAAAGCTGCTTAGTGGTGATGCAGCATACAGAATGCGGCTTTCATATTGTCACCCATTCATGATGGATGGCCACAGACAGAGATGCTTGTGTGCTGCAGCTCAGGATCATCCCTGGAGACTCTCTGTAGCTTCTCAGGTCCCTTGGACTCTCCAAGAGAGTAGGAAGGGAAGTTTTAAACTTGAGTGAAACAAGCAAATAAAGTAGAAGGTTTTATCCCCACTGTCAGCTGTGCAACACCAATACAGAACACAGAAGGATGTAGTTGTAGGATGCAGATGTCAGGATGTTGTCTGTTTCTCTCTCTCTCACTTGTTGTGGTCTCTATCACTGCAATTTCAAGGTCTCTCCTAAGTACATGCATCTTCCCACATGAAAGATGAAACCAGCTCTGATAAGTGACTTGTTAAATGGCACATGGATGTTTGCATCAGCCCTCAAACTATCCCTCTTTCTGCATTTGAACCATGGGCTGAATAAACTAAGCCTGCCAGTATCCTAGACAACAGCTTCAATAGACTGCAGCTGAAGGCAGGAAAAGGCAGGCAGGGATGAAGCATAACTCAGACCTGTACCTAACTTAAAATGGATTTGGGCCAGCTCTCCTCAGCCTAAGCCTTATCCAGTGCCTAATCAATCTGGGAGCATGTCTTTATTGGTTCATAGATGGGTCTTGTATGCAATCTGCCAAGAACACCAGGCTATGTATCTCAGTTTAAGAGATTATAAATAAATAGAAGTGCCTCTTTCTGCTCTTTCAGACAGGAAAAAAAAAATACAGAAGAAAGACTTAGTACTGCTCTGTGGCAAGTTAGAAGCAAAAAGGAGTGCCTCCAAAACTAATTCCAGACAAAGCCCTAAAACTCATTCTTAACATAATCATTCAAAAGACATTAACCTTTTTTCTTATCCTCACAACAACCACCAGATCACATGGTTTATTTTGCAAGTTTCTTTTTTGTTTGCCTAGCATCTGTATACACTGCAGCTATGTTTTTCAGATATTCTGATCTTTCTGTATGAAAATAAATGTGTGTTTCTATAAGAAGAGGTATTTACCTCCAGAGACTTTTTGGCTCCAAAATTAAAGTTTAAGAAAAATTCTAAGGCATGGAATAGAATTAAAGTAACAGGAACTGCTGTCCTAAAATGGTCAGTCTTATAAATGAAGACATGAAAACAGAATTCCTTCTTAAATATGAACTTGAATTTAAGATGCCCCCAAGGGAAAAAAAAAACCAGGGATACAGAACTAAAAAGATTGCATTATTATTAATTTGGAGGGAAAACCGGGAAAATCCCAGGTACTCCACAGACTGGGTCGTTTAGCTAGTGCAGTAAAGGAGCCAGGTGTTACTACAGCCACTTAGCAGAAGGACAGTGGAACAGTCAATAGACAGACAGAACTCACCATGAAGGCAAATGGTCAGAAACAAAAGGCAGGTTTTTATCCCTTCCTATAACCATTAGGAGAAACACACTCTTCACTTGTCCTCTTCTTTGGTTATTTTAGAACATGATAGGCTATAACATCGGCTTTTTCCAGATGTCCATTTCATCATATTTGTCATATTAAATATTGAATTATATCTCCTTTTAATTTTTTTTTTCTCAATAATGGGCTGTGTTCTGCTGTTTAACAACATTCTGATTAAGGAACCAACCATTCTCTTGCCTACATTTCATTTCTCACATTCCTTAATCTAGATTTAGTGTGTGGGGGAGTCTAAGTAAGTGCTACCTCTCCTTTGATAATCAGAAGTTTGTTGTCACATTAGAGGTGGCCAAAGTATTCAAGCTAAGAGCTGCCACTAACCTAGATGTAAGCAGAAGGCATATCATTGAATTACAAGGAAGAGGCAAATGGATAGCTAAAAAAGGAAAATAAGCAATATTAACTGTCTCTTCAAAATCAATTATTATTATTTTGAGGAGTGAGGAAGACAGACCACTTGCAGCTGCCAAAACAGAAAGGGGAGTAATAGATTTACTAAAACACATTTTGACATGAGGAAGAACTACACAGGAAAATGAAGGACGTCGGATGACATAAGGGGAAAAAGAACAATATCCAGCACCCTATGCTCTCTCTCCCTCCCCCTCAAAAAACCTCCAAACCCCAGCAACAGTAAAACCCAACCAAAAAGACCTCCCAAACACAAACAAGCCTCCAACAACTACCAGAGCACTAATCTGGACTCATGGATTTGCTGCAGAGAAGGTGCAGGGGCAGGACTGGATCTGGCCTAATGTGCTGCTATGCTGAAGCCATCTGGGGACCTGAGCCAGCACCAAATTAGGAAAGGGCACATCTGTGGTCCTGGTTTAGAGGCTTTAAATTGCACCAGACTCTGGGTTGTGCTAAACAGCCATTCCAGCTCAGGTGGCAGCAAATGCACACCATGTCTGAAACACATTTAATATGACAGTGCCCCTCTGCCAGTGCCAGAGTGAAGATCAGAGTTGCTCAGCTTAGTCCAAGAAGTCTTTCCTATGGGAAGGAAGGATTCACAGTGATGCATTCTGAGTGGTTTTTGCTCATTTCTTTTATGTGCAGGGTAACATAAAAGGGCACTAAGTTTACAAACACAACTGTTGTCAGCTCAAATCTCTGCTGGGGATGCAATATAACGTTGTATTTCTCTGGGTTCTGCCACAGAACTCAGCCTGTGATCACAAAGGCAGCCCTCAGAGAACCCTTCTGTGACAAGGCACTAAATGCTATAATGAAGCAACATACTGGGAAATTCTCAACCCTAATGCTCAGATGAGCTAAACACTGTATTTCTTTCCTTAATGTCAGAATCAACACTCACATTTGCCCATCCCACATTTGTCTATCTGCAGGTGCACAATCATATTAATCTCTGCTCAAATTCTCGTCATTTTAAATTGAACAATGATCTTCAATCATCAGCTACGTGGATGAGCTGTGCACGATTCAGACATCCTTTGTAAATGGTAGTTTTGTGACAACAGTTCCTTGCCTGCCTTTCTTTTTGACTGTTCACCTGACAAGACCACTTAGCTAAGGATTTAGGGAAAGAAGGCAATGTTTTCATAGAAGCACACACACCTGTCATTTAAAAATCCTGCCACGTGGAGAGAGTTGGACTTTAAAACAAGCACTAACAGTCAAGTCACACCCATGCTGCTCCAGGCAAACTTGAATCATCAGCCTCACACAGACGTGAAAGGCAAAGCCCTTGCAGTGCTGGCCCAGATTCAGGTTCCTGTCTTGCCCTCATGGTTCCCCTCACCATGGGGTCACTAGCCCAGGTCACTACTGTTCCTGCTGGCCTGTGCACCTCACGGCCTTGCTGGTACTCTCAGGTAAAAGGTACCACCGATTCAGAGCAAGGTAGTAGCTGCTGCAGCCATGCCAACTTCTTTCCCTGCTGGGAAAGCTTTGTGGCAGCTCTTGTCAGCCCTTTCTGGTGTGAAGCTGGCAACCTCCCAGTGCCTCTGCCTTTGTTGGTGACCCCTGGATGGCAGGGGTGCCATGTGTGCTCCAGGGCAGGGCAGGGTGCTGAGCAGCAAACTGCACAGCTCACATGCCTGTGCCACACACACTCCTCAACTGCAATCCTGCAGCAACTGACTCTGCAAGGCAGCAATGATTCCCTGAAGCTGTGGAGTTATACCAATGCATTTAGGACAAGTGTGGTCCAGAAGTCCACCCTCCCACTTCTCTATTTAAGAATGTAAAGCTTCGAGGTGTAATTGTTTGTGATGGCACTTCTAGATGATTTAACACTGGATGCAGTAAGACACACCAAGCTTTTCTGTAGAGGACAAACTGGCTTTGTGTGAAACACACAGCATCGCTTTCCTCTCCAATTTCTAGGAGCGCATGAGAAACAAAAGAAAAAAAGATTTTAAAATCCTTAGCCATTGTCAGTTTATTATGTGGAAAGAAGGCAAAACAAAGCATATGTTATCCAGGAATGTGAATGAAATGCTCCAGAGACAGACAAAACCAACTGCCTGTTGTATCCTCCTTCCCTGCACACTGACTCAGTGCCTACTGTCCTCTGTGGACAATCAATCTGGCAGCTCCACTCCCACCTCTGTGAGGATCAGCTGCTCTCCTCAGAGTCTGTCATCTCCCACAATGAATGAGAGAGGCTTCAGCAGGAATCACTTGGGGGCATAGATGCTCAGGATGTAATGAGCCTGACAGCAAGCAGCTGCACAGGCTGGAGCCATATATTTTGATAGCATGTAGAACACTGGGTAAATTGCCTGGGATGTCTCATGAGGCATTTTACCAGCCAAAATTTCATTGAGCATCAGAAAGAAAAATAGTAAGAAAAATTTAAGAAAATCAACCACAAACAACCCCAACCAAACAAAAAAACTCCCAACCAAAACAAGAAGAACAAAACCACCCCCAAAAAAACCCAAATCCATGCCACCCAGAAACCTAGAATAAAATCCACTCTCCACAGGTTATTTTAAAATGCCTCTAAAATCTTGTCCAGTAACTTCAATTTTCCTCCTGCTTCCTCCTGAAAAACCAGCAAGAAAAGCACCTTTATCATGAGATGAATTTTTTATATCCAGGATTCACAGTAATTATGAAATTACGTTTTCCCAAGAGACACAAATCTTCCAGTCTAAAACCTGAAGGAGGTGGACACTAACATCTTAAAACCTACTAAGCCAGCTAGTTAGAAATCAATCTGGTACATGGTAGCTAAACAGCATGAATGAAGGTCTAATCCAAAGCCACTGAAATTTTTTCGTGGTTTTAAGAGATTGTTTTTTTGGGAACAAACTTCTGATTAACATAAGTCCTCAGTCCTGCAATTATACTTTTGCAGAGGTCTGTCTCCACAGCTCCAGTGTCAATCCTGCTGCTGGCTAGTATTTTGGAAGTCTGACTAGGTGTTTGTGACAAATCTTTGTTGTAACCAAGGGATTAGTAAAGACTTTGTGTGGGAGTGAAAGGGATCTGGGCCCCAGTCCCTCTTTGCCTGTCTGTGGAAGAGCAGGCCGCACTGCTCTGTTGGGTTGCTTGCCATGAGTTCAGAATGGCAGAAAATGGGAAGTTTCCTTTAATTTACACCTGTTCTGTGATTAATGTCCCTGCACACAATCCCCACTGCACCCACTCTCCACACAGTCCACGTAACTTTGATTGGCAATGAATGTCTGAGTATTCCAGAGCAGCAAAACCTCCAACACTTCCACCCCCTCATCTTCCTCACACTTACTACTATTGAACTGGATTAGACTTGAGAACAGTGCACGTCCAGTTCAAAGCATCCTGTCTTGAGAGGTCTGTACACTCCTGGGATGGAGTCCCTAAAAGTTGAGTTATTTCACTGTTACTCTCTCTTTTTTTTTGTATATGCATGTCTCTGTAAGAGGATGGAACCGTACTTATGGTATTGGTCTCTTCATTTTCCAAAATGCAGTGCTGAGGATGGGAGAGCACTTCTCTTTGCTTCTTTGACCCCATAAGGAAGCTTCTCTAGAGGATTCAAATATGACATGCCAGATGGACTTATTTCAGCAATGGACCCTTGCCACAAACTGTCTGTCAGTGGTAAGACCTGAAAAGCCCAGAACTGAGCTATTGTAAGGTATGGATCTTCACCTGTTATTTTTTGTTGATCCATAGATAACTAATACCACAAACAGGCAATGTTGAATTGCCTAAAAGGTTAATGTCACTCCTTATCTTTCAGGTTTACTTTACAGATGATTTCCAGAAAATTGATAAAAGTGATGAGATTGACAAATTTAGGGAGAATTTTTGCAGGGAAGGGAACATCAAGCAGATTTGTAACAGTCTTTGCCATCCATATTTGATCATACTTCTCTTTTGATCTAAAGTACTGGCACCAATTGTTAGAAGATAATTCTTTTTTGCAGCTTTTCTGTGAAAGAAGCAATTTTTGTCTTTGTTAGCCAGGCTGACAGAAATGCCTCTAGACTGGTTTTAATTTGCTTAATTACATAACTTGTCTGCATTTTATAGCATGGCTTTAGGAGAACACAGAGCCTGGGGAAAAAAACCCAGAGTGGGCTGCAGCTGTGAAAACTCTCATTGACCACTGGTGTGTCTTATCTCCCTGGCAGTCCCTCATCCTTCTGGCTCCTTTATCCCTCGTACGTGAGCCTGGCAGCAGCACTGCCAATTAGTGGAGATTAGCAGACCTTCTAACTCATAGGTTCCAGTGAAAGAAATACATATATATACATAAACCAAGGGTTAGCAGCCACCCTGCACTTTCTTTTTCCCATCTTATTGTGCACCATAAGTAACTACCTGTGCTTATATCCTGCTGCTCAGCAACAACTTGCAACTTCCATTGTGGTCTTGCAGCCAGCTGTGTCAATGCCTTTGTCCCGTTCTCCAAGTGAGATGTCCAAATACCCATTTTGAAAGCCTCTATCACCCTTCTCTCTTGTCTTGACAGCCATCTCAGTGCCCCCACACCCCCTCATGCACTCTGCATACACATATCTGCCTTCTTTCACAGATCTTCAAGAGTCCCTGACAAATTAATCACTGCCTTGTCCTCTCTGCACAAGTGGCTGTCAACAAAGCAGATGGTGCTGTCCCTTGCAGCACCTTCTCTCTTACATCTCTCCCTGAGCCTGTGTCCTGCAGTTTTCTGACTGGGACTGCTGCATGGCTTTATACATATATTTAATAGTACTGAAGAGAACTGACAATGCCACAGGACACTGCTTATCTGGTCACAGAGATAGGTGCAAGAAGTAGATGAATGAACAGAAATGCATCAAAACTCAATCCTGCAGAAGTCTGAGGATAATTAATACTCTGTTGGCACAGGAATATGTCCCCTAGGAAACACAATTTGTGAATTGGTCCCTACTCAGTCAGGTTTGAATTGTAAAAGAGGGAGCTGTCACCCTTCCCTAAAATGGCCTAGAGTTTTCTATCTGAACCTTGGGAATCTGGAGATCACAAAGCTTAAAGCGCCTAAAATGATAATAGTTAATAACCATAATGTGGTTATTATGAATTTCCCTTGCTTTCCCCCATATTCCCCAAAGAGAATGAAAACATGCTGCAGCAGCCCTCTTGTTAGAGGGTAGAAAGACACAGACTTCTTGTTTATCACAACATGAAAAGGATCCTGGTTTATTCCTCTTTACAGCTCAGCCATCCTGACTCCAACCATTCACTGACTCTGGCTGCAGCAGCTCCTACTGCAGGTTTCCCTTGCAGCCTCTGACTGCTGGGGATTTCCTGCTGAACCATGACTGCAGGGATTGGTTTGCAGGCTCTGACTGCAGCTTTTACCCAGCCAGACTGTGACTGCAGGTTCCCACAACAGGCTCTGACTGCAGCTTTTACCCAGCCAGACTGTGACTGCAGACCCACACTAACCTCACAGCAGTGATTCTCTCCCCAGGATCCTTCTTCTTCACGAGCCTCTTGCTCCCTCTTCCTTAAGGTTCCTCCTCCTTCATGATTCCCCCTCACCAGCTAACCCACTCCCTTTTATCACACTTATCTTTGTTGGATACAGCTGTGACTTATCAGGGGCGAGGCTGTATTGGGTGGTTAACACAGCTGTTACTTACAAAGTGAGGTCACCTGTATTCCCTTCTACAAAAACAGACAAATGAAAACAAAACCATGAATTATTCCAGCAGCTGCACTTTCCCTTCCCTGGTATTGTTTGTTCCAATACACCCCAAACTCCAGATTCCAGGACTAACTTTTTAAAATGGAATTTATTAATGAGAGATTTCATTTGGAAGAATCATTACAATTAATACCAGCAAATATCAGCAGCTCACTTCACCCTTCCTCCCTATTTTGATCTGCTGTTGTGTAATAGACACTTGAATTTCGGTGGAAAGTGCTGGAAAAAGAAATTAGGAGTCCCTTTGATGCAGAATATGTAATCCAAACCCACACATCACATCTTCACAGAATCACAGAGAAGGCTCAGTTGAAAAAACCCCCTCCATTGAGACCACCTACTCTACATCAGCCAACACCAGCCTACTCCACTGGTATCAGACATCAGAGCCATCAAAGAACTGTGTAGGAAAAATTCATAGCTAATACTCAGCTCTGGCTGATGAGTCAATATCTGTGATAAGATCAGTGTCATCCATGAATGAGATTTCTACTGTGGCAAGCATTAACAAGAAGCTGAGAAATGGTGCTGTGAAGTCAGTGTGTCACTGAAACACCCACACCACATCTCTCAGTGGGCGAGGAAGAACAGACTTCACCATCTCTTGTATGTGAATTTGAATGCAAGAGGGGCTAGTCCATGTATAAAGCAAACGTCTATTTAATATGCAGATTTTGCTACATCCTCACTGCCTATATAGAAAGGGCTTCAGCCCTCTTTCCTTGCTCAGGGATTCTGGCTATGGCATTTCTGAGCTTCCTGATCCTGAAGGACACTGATATACCCAGACAGGGTGAACTGGGACTCAGCCTGCTGATCTAATGACCATGGTCCTTAGGATTATTGCCAGACACAGACAAAGGCTTTTCAGCAATGTAAGCAAAACTAAACTTTGGAGTGACAAAACTGGGATAGAGATCCAGAAACAGCCCCCGAGAGTCTGGGAGGCTGCTCTTGTGAGCAGAGAAAAATGAGGTGCAATGGGTAAGCCCTGCTTGTGGAAAGACAGGGAGTGCTTCTCTGCTATTAATATATACCAATGGCTGCTGTCCCACACCTCAGCTCCTCCCTTAATAGCAGCAAACCCCTTACTTTATGGGGCTCCAAGTCACAGTATTTTATGGCCTTTTTCTCCTTCTAACTAACAAGATGCTGCCCTAGATGCTGCTGTTGGTTTTGGCTATGCATAGGGCCAATCACCCTGGTGCTGCTTTTCCTCTGGAAACAGCCTTCTGTTTGGGACTTTGGAAAGGGAATAAAAAAAAGATAAAAAAAGAAAGCTCAGACCAGGTTGCAAAACTTTTCAGTCATATTTGAAATCTTAGCTCCTTTTCGTCTCCTGCTCAGCTAAAGCTGTGGAGTAGATATGACACAAGACACCCGAGTCCTTGAGGAATGATCCTGCTCAATAAGAAAGGCAAGAAGGAGGACCCCAAAACTTTAGTTTTGAGCCTGTCAGTCTCACTTCAGTGCTTGGTAAAGTTATGGAGAAGATGGTTCTGGGAGGTACTGAAAAATACCTGAAAGACAATGCAGGTATAGGTCACAGCCAGCATGGCTTCATGAAAGTCCTGCTTATTAAACCTGATTTTTTAACCTTATTAAACCTGATATCCTTTTATGACAGGATAACCCCGACACAGTTCAAGAAGTGCTTGGACAACACTCTCAGGGACATGGCGTGACTCTTGGTCATGGTGCTGTGTAGGGCCAGGAGCTGGACTTGATAATCCTTGTGGGTCTCTTCCAACCCAGCATATTCTGTGATTCTGTAATAATTGTTGCTCTCAATGAGATAAACTTACCAGAATAGCTATTGCTAATTGAGGAGTGGAAGGTATTTCCCATGAAAAGAAGTGCTTTCCCCACAAATATGATATTCCTCCTCTGCAACCCATTTCTGCAACTCAATTCTTCCCATACCTATACCCCCTCCTGCCCTTTATGTTGTCTCTGAGAGTTTTGACACTGACTTGTACAAGCAGCTTTCACTTTACTCTTTCAGCAGTTCTTGCAGTTCAAGAGGTTTGAAGTCAGCCACAGTGTTAGACAGGAACAAATGCAAATGCCTAGGGCCAGACCTGTTTAGATTTCAGCAAAATATAAATCACCTCTGATTCTGTTTTTATTTGCTGCCTTAAGCTAGTCATTAAAACATTGAAAACAATCTGGGTGCAATCATTTTCTTCTGATCCAGCTCCTTTCCCCCGTAATCAGCATTCCAGGAGAACATATGGGCTTCCTCTGTCACTTGGCCTCTGATTTATGCCACGGTAAATCTCCTGAAGTCAACAGAATTCTCCAGGAGCCACACTTGGCTTCATTACATGTGAGCAACTGCTGAAATTAAATGAGCACCCGTGTCACAAAGAGGTCGCCTTGCACGACTGTTCCTCGAGGTGGGGAGGACGTGTCAGTGATGAGAGGGTGCAAAGAGCTCCACCCCACATTCCCAATGCACTGACTATGCAGAGCTGACTATTCACTTCCTTTAAGCAGGTGCCTAAAGTGCCAAGTGGCCACCAAAAAATAGAACACATCCTGTTTGGGAGAAGGAACTTCAGGAGGCTCTTTCAATTTTCAAGTGTGTGTCTGTTTGGATAGGGAAGGTTGAACTTTTTCACGGTATGTTAAGTAAGGAAGAAATTATCAGGAGACCAGCAAAGACAGAAAGCTTTGCAGAACTGCACTGTAGGTTTAAAATGCAGGTTAATCAGAGCAGTCCCCAAGAAGAGCTTTCTCATCTGGTGTTCACTAGCGGTGTTAATTCAGGTTTCGGCTGCACAGTCAATCAGTTCAAATAGTCTCTGGCTGGGATTTCTGCTAAGCTCCTCCTTCAGAGTCAATTCCTACTCTGCTTTCCTGTTACAGCAGGTTTATTTATACTCCTACTGTAGCAGACCCCAGCCAGATAAAGGAAGCTAACAGGGTACAACCTTTCCCCCATCATCTGCATTCCCCATGCTACAATCACAAGTTTTAGCAAAGTTGCATTTAGAGTTTTCTCCTGTCAAAACTTCTAGAGGAAAAAAAAAATCAGTCTTCTCCACTTGTAAAATGTGTAGAGAGATGGTTGAATATTACACTGCTAATCCTCAGCATTTCCATATCAATCAGCTCTGCTCAGAACCACAATATTCTCTGAAGCTGATACCTACAACTTTCTGTTATTGATCCCCATATTTTTAAACCTTCCAGGACAAAAGGAAGAACAGCTTCCTAGAACTGCTTGTGTCTAATTAGGTGAAAGCAAGTTCATGAAACCTGAAATTCGCTTTGACTGTGACAACAGAAAAACCATTCCTAAGAAAACACAGAGCAAACCTAGAGACTTTTGTGATAAAACTAGAAACAGGTAAGCCAGAAAAGATAGGGTTTAGTTTTCTTCATGAAAATTTGGATCTGGGATGTTTCCCCTGATTCCCACTGGATGAATATATACCTTGCTTATCCCATGGCTGTTAGATCTGTGCAAGTGCCCAAGGGAAACAGAACTACCTGTTCCTTGTTGCAGGAGTTACCAGAACTTAGATCCAGTTTTGCAGGTGTACAAAATGCATACACTCCACTGGTCTCAAGCAGCAGGACAGCAACAAGGATAAAAAATAACTCTCAGCATCCTATGAGCAACAGCAGGATGAGCTCAGGGAATCTCTCACTGGCCCTTGGACTGTGCTGAGGGTTTGTCATAGGGAATGGACACATCCCAACAGATCCCACCCCTCAGAAGAAAACAGGGCTGAGGAGACAGCAATCAGTCATTTTCCCAGTCAAGTTCTTCCAGATGCATGACTTTGCTGCCCAGACCCAATAAGGGGCACAGCTGCTCCACCATGGTCTCACCACGGCCTGCAGAGGAATCTTGGCTCCAGTATCTGGGGCACATTCTGCCCCTCCTTCTCCACTGATCTTGGTGTCTCCATGTTGTTTCACACATTCTCACCTCCTCCTCTTCTCTGACTAGAAGAAAAACTGTGTGCCCTTTGTTTTGATTTCCTTCTTAAATATATTATCACAGAGGTGTTATTAGCCTTTCTCACTGGCCCAGTTTTGGCCAGCAGCATGTCCATCTTCAGAGCCATCAGGGATTGGTTCTGCTGGACGTGGTGGAAGCTTCCAGCAGCTTCGCACAGAAGCCACCTGTGTGTCCCCCCTGCTGTCAAATACAACATTCTGTATCTGTGATGGCTACTGAAGGAGTAAGGGGCAGACAGGCAGCAAAACGGTGTGGGTGGTATGCCTTAGCCAAAGCCCAATGGAGCAGAGGGCAGGGTCTAGCCAAGAACCACTCACTTTGCAAAGTCCTAAGGCAGGGTGTCGTCTCTGCTGTGTCCAGGGCAGAGAGGACACCAAATTGCACCATCCAAACCATGTGGTATCAGAGGTAGCAAGCAGAACAGGTTACAAGTGTCTAATCTCCTGAGCAGGACTTTTGGATATGTAAATCCACAGAGCTCCTTTGAACTCAATCAATGCTCATTGCACCAAGCAGTAGAGCCAAGCTCTTCTCTCTCTAGGAGAAAGGCCCTGATTATCACTTTTCCCTCAAGGGACACTAATTTTACAAATGTTTACATGGCTAAGTTATTGTGACAGAGATTTTGTAAACTGTGAACAAAAGCTGATTTACTCAATCGCCATGCCCCTATTGACCTTATTGAAATATCCTCCTGGTGAAAATCAATTTTTCATTTTTAAACCAGAATGCTTAACTATCATCCACATTGATTTAAACCTATCTCAAACTGCAGTGATGTTACACTCAGAAAAAATATGAGGCAGAAGCTATCCCTTCTGCAGTAAGCATTCTCACGTTGTGCAAGCATTTCTGACTGGGCAGGTTTTCCCACTGAAGGACTTTTTCCTCAGGAAGGTAAACCAAATATTTGCTGGATAGGATCTCTATTATCCTAGGGGATATTTAGCTTCCAAATGATGCCTTGCTGTCTCTCTTGGGTAATAATTAGAGTTATGGTAAGATGTCAATGTAGTTCCCACCTTTTTTCTATTTAACATTATGTGTAGGGCTTAGGGATGTGTGTGGATGAGATTTCTGGGCAGTCACAAGCCTCCAGGGAGCGAGCAGTGAGCTCCTGTGAGCTGAAGCAAGCAAGTGCCCTTCATCCCTAGAGCTCACCTGACTCAGAGCAGTGAACCAGCAGCAGCAGGGAGGTGCCTCTGCCCTGTCAGCTCCTGCCTGCACAGGCTGCAGTCACTGGATCTGGTCTGAGTACACCCTCAAGCTCTCTGCAGGCAGCAGGGCACAGAGACCTCTCTCCAGTGCACCTAGTTCAAAAAGAGTTGTCTTTGACACCTAGTGGAGTTTTTTTATTCAAAGCTATTTGTTATGTTTTTTAATGATACACCAAATGCTCCAGCATCCATCCTTTCTACCACATTAAGCAGGAAGTCATTGTGTTGAAACATAGTAAAGTAGCAAGAAAGAAATATATAGATTTCCACTTCAGGGCAAAAAATTAAAAATCTGTGCTGGCATGCATTTTCCTTCTCTTCTTTCATTTAAGGATTTTACATGGTTGGTTACTATCTTACTGACTGCATGTGTTCACATAAAATAGGAAAAAAACCCTCTGCCCAAATCTAAAAGGGAAGATTCCTTTGTCCCTTACTAATGAGGTGAATACGTAAAATCCACAGGGACCAAGTCAGCCCACTGCATTCCCACGTATCTGCAACTTCATTGGCTTGTCAGCTAAAAGCCAGGCAAAAGCTCTCAACCAAGGAGCCTGCTGTTGAGTGTCTTGGAGATATTACAAGAGAAAATGAGGCCTCTTGTCTTTATTAATTTCTAGTTAAATATGCAATATATTTTATCTATCACAGGTAGCAGGGGAAGAATGACTGGCTCCACAGGATAAAAACTTCTTTCATATCAGTAAATATCCAGGAAAGGAACTGTTTTCTCAGTAAATTACACAGCTCTCTGTTGCTACAAAAAAGCTGGCTGCTTGTCTAAATACAAGGATATTAAAAGCAGAGATCACAGTGTAAAATGTGGATGAGAATAAGCGGGACATATCTGAGGGAGGAGTATATCTATCACCACATTAAAAATACTGCAAAATAAAAGCAATACAGTTGGCAAAGCTGCTGCCTTGGTTTTACCCCTTTGGAGCTATGATCTGTCAAAGGTCAGTTGAAGGAAAATGATAGTAATTGTTCACCTCAAGATTCCCTGAATTTGCTCACTCTGGCCTTGGCAAGAGAACATTCCCACCAAGTTCATGTAACAACAGTAGTGTTGGGTATTCCCAACTCTGAAAAAAACAATGGCTCATTGACGTAAGAAGGAATGAAGGAGGCAAAAGAATAGCTGCTCTTTGCCAGAAAAGGGCATCTTTTGTTCACCCTCCAAAAGTAAGAACAGAACTGCTAATTAATGAGAATCCCCTCTTGCCAGTTCTTTGCCTTACTACATCACTATCTCCCTCTCCTCCCCCACTGGAAGTGGAAAATTAATTTTTAACACACACTTATTAAATCACCATTAAAAACTACTGCTGAACTACTATTGGAGGCATCTCTTCCATAGTCCTCTTTCAAAAAAACCCCCCAAAAAGTCTAATTTAACAGCTAACCAAAAACAATACAGAAGAATCTAAGGATCTTTGACCCACTTCAATCTGAGGGAATTAAGAACACATTTACTAACCTCCCTGTTCTCTAATTTTTGTGTAATTGAAGACCCAGCCATTCAATAAAAGGATTAATAGCAGCTGGTGTTAACAGACTTTGTAGCCACTGTGGGCAAAGAAATATTAACAGTCCCCCAAGGAAACTGCTGTTATCACTCAGCCATGTACTTAGAGTGAGGTGTTTCAGAATTTCTGCAAAACCATTTGGAATGCTAGATAATTTTTTCAAGCAAAGCTGTGTTTTCTCTTAATTCCTACGAGACCTTTATGTGCCTGTGTTTAAGAATCCATTAACAGTACAAACGAAATAGGAAAATAAGTATTTTGACAGTAAGAAAGAGTTGTGAAAGGCGTGTTCTCCATACAGTCAGCAGAAAATCTCAAAGTGAACAGAAGCCTTATTCTGCAACCCACTGACGTCCCTCTCTCCATTGCAGGTCCTCGCATTTTTCTGCATGGAGCTTTCCCCAGATCTCCCAGCTGCACCAGACCAATGGCTCTCATGAGATCCAGCACAGGCCAGCTCTGACTTTTTACAATACAACCAAACCCTCATTAATACAGCCAGTAAAAAGGAAGAGACTGTGCACTCTTCAAGTAGCCAGCTTTTCAAGGCAATTCCATTTTAGCAGATTAATATGCAATCTGCTAATTTTTTTTTTTAAGGAATCAATATTTACTTAGGAGTAACAATAGCACTTCCAAGGCCTTTTAAGTTTATCATACCACTGTGATGCTAATCTCTCTTAATGAATACAAATTACTTCCACAAAGGATCAGTCTTTTGGGCATGATTCTGATTCTGTTTGCACTGCTTTATTCCAGCAGCTGCAGCTAATGGGGTCTCTACTGATTTACACCCACGATCAGGATAAGCTTCTTTCCATTCACAGCAAGCACGGTTCATGTGATGTTGCTGGAGCCCAAGTGATTTGTAATACAGCTGAGAGTACTCTCAGATTCTTTCAGGGCTTTTTGAACTTTTATATCATGCTGCTTCTGCTCACATAAGACAGAAAATGAAAGCACAGTGTACTTGTGTAGCGTAACTAAGCAACAAGGCACAGCAGGGAGACCCAGTTATCTGGTGCTAATCATGCCCCAGGGATGTGAAGCTCATGAATTAAGGGCCATTTTAACATTTATCATATTTCTCTTAATTTAAAGGTAAAAATAAATTATTTCTATAAGCTGCTTTGATCCCTGGAAAATGTCTGCTGACATTAAATCCACTCCATCTGGCTCTCAGAGATTACTATACCACATACTTGCCACTCAAAACACTCAGTCCAGAGCACTAGGTGGTCCTCATCACTAACCCATTTCAAACATTCTACTCCAGAGTCACCTTCCAAGACCTGGTCTCTGCACATCACTTCTGCAAGTCCACGAGTCCTGGGCTTGCCCCAGAGGGCAGCCAGAGAGCCCCTGGTGCTGGGGTGTAGGACTGATGGAAGGCTGCCTTCATGCCTGCAAGGATTCCAAGTTTAAATGTCTCCAAGCAGTAAATGAAATTAATTAAAATGCCAATATGTAATTTATGACAGGCTGTTAAAAAGATGCATTTCAGCTCTATTGGAGATGGGATGGCATGTCTGTCCCCCACCAAAGTAGAGCAAACAAAAACATGCACAAGAGAGTGCAAATGTAGCCTGGGCTCCTTTTGGCTCAGTTCAAACAGTGCCATCCTACCTTCTCATCACAAATGCTGGGACCACAGGAGCTCAGGGAAATGATAGCCTCACTCAGTTCAATGGCAGCATCAACAGAGTAGTGTCACACACACAATGGCTGCAGGTGACAGCATCAAGCCTGAAACAATCATTGCCATTATGCAGAACTGGTACTTAGCCATTCGGTGGGCAAACACATCTTTTGAAAACTATTTCAGTTTTTACTTTATCCTGCCTCAAGGCAGGGGCTAAATGGGACAGTTAACATCTATGTTCACCTACTAGAGTGTTTTATGTATTTTGGTTTATTCAGTCTGGTCTAGTCAGAGCAAGTCATCCCAGTAAGGTGGTGTGAAAAAGCACAGAGACAAGGCAGTGCTGTGTGTAAGATCTGTGATCAAGGTTCTGCAGTGGCTGGACACAAGCTGCAGCAGATGGCAGCTCTGTGCAATGGAAGTTTAATCTTTGAGCTCAGATCTTAGGGACAGGATTGCCTACTGTTGGGCACAGGCCTACACATGCAGCCAAAAGGTTCGTTGCACAAACAATGCCAGAAAGCAATTATCACAATTAGGTCACCTTTTGGACCCATTTTAAATGGACTAATAGCAGGGGTTATTATCAGCCTGTATCTTGTTCCAGCAATGATCTAGATGCTCCTGCACACTAAGGATTCAGCACAAGCTGTGCAAGCACAGAGATAATATTTGTCTAATTTGTTGTAGTGCTGAGCTAAGGAAGAGGAACAGGGAACTGCAGGTGAGGAACAAAGGCACAATCCCAGGCCCAGGGGTGACCAAGGCACACAAATCAATGGCAGAGCTGTCTGCAAGGGCTCTTTGTTTTCATGACTGTATAGGTAATGGTAATATCAGCAGTTCATGGCTGCTGTTTCATCTCCTTGCACAATTTCTTATGGCATGTGGAATAAGGCAAGGGAATATCGCAGTGCATAATTATCCTTCTCAATTCTAACGCTGCCCTCCTGGGCAAGAGCTGAATCTCAGTGTTGGGAGGTTGGCTTTTTCATTAGCAGTGGATACCCTGGAAGTGAAGACTCCCAGAAGCAGATAACTGAGCTCATTTGAGCCAAGAGGGAAAATGAGCTGCTGCACTTAGAACCTGCTTTAAAAAAAAAAAAACAAACCAAAAAAACCCACCAAACCCCAAAAAACCAACCAACAGAAAAAAACAAACCCAAACAAACAAAAACAAACCCAAAAACCCACAAAAACAAACTAACAAACAAAAACCCCCAAAACCCCAAAAGTAAAAGAACACCTTTGCACGTTACCTAAAATCAGGAGGAAATAAGGTTTCCAGGTTTCCACTTGAGGAATGACACAGGAAAACACACATTTCCCAAAGGAACTAGGAGAATGGATGCTGTTGCTTCTGCAGTGCTCCATGCAGAAGTAACCAGGACAGGTTTGTCAACACCATCTCTGCCCTCATCCTTGTGTCCCTGCTTCCAGGTCTCTCTCCAGCACACCACAGCTCCTGCTCATCACCACAGGGTGCTCCAAAAACGGTTAATGCTTTCTGGAGCCTCAGGACAGAAAGTTCAGCTTGCTCCTCTACCATTTCTGCACACAGGGCTATTAGTGGGCCCCTCCTTTAGGATGATAGTGCAATGGAACTTGCTAAATCATTGACTGCCATTAAATCAGGCTGAATGGAGGATCAGCCAGTAAATCAAGAGGAAGATCTTGTTAGTGCCTTGGTATGGTCTTTGGTTTTTTTAGATTATGCAATTCCACTTCATGGATACACAAATTGCAGAGTGTGAATCATTAATATCCAATTTGGGGAAGCTACTGGAATGTAACTGCTGAGTAGGCAGATGAAAATATAAAGCTATCAGCAATATACTAATTTTGTAGTGCTCCACACAGAATGAGCAGCAGTAGTTTATAGATACAAAACTCCCTTGCCTAGAGGGCCAGCCTTCCTTTTGCCTAGATTAATTCCTAAGAAAAGCTTAATACTATTTGGCACTTTTCAGATTAAAGTAATTTGCTTATTTGGAAGACTGACGACAGTTTCCTTGTAGTGGCAAGTGAAAAGATAGCCTGAGGAACTGATGTACCAAATGCACCACTTTGCATTTCTCTTGAGAGCACTGTCACTTAAATGCTACTGTTCACTATCTCAAATACCATTCATGTTTTGCAAGGTACAGAAAAGACATAACAGGATACACAGGAAAAAATCCTTCTCCTATTTTATGAGCCACTGTTCCTGGATATTATTGGTCTTCCGCCAGCATAAGTGTAGCAAAGACTATTTTTTGGCTGAAATTGATTCAATATGAACAGGTATCCCTGCATAGTCAGAGAACAACCAGAGATGCCAAAAGAAGCCTTGCTTTGATTAAATTCCATGGATCTGTACAAGGGATAGGTCAGGCGATGTCTTACTGAACAAGAAAATTGAAGATTCACCAAGGAAATATGAACTGAAATGCCATTGGGCCTTTTACTTTTAATATCCTAGTGTTTGCTATCTGTTATTTGATGTCCTGAATTTTTATTTAAACCCTGTTTGACAAACAAAGCTCAACAGAAGAAAAATTAGAAGTTAAAATGAACACAGTCTCTCATAGAAGACTCAACTGTACGTCTTCATCTACACTGATGTTATGTAGTGGTTCACAAACCTGAGGTTGTCATAAAAAAGGATCAACTGTGATAGTCAACTTTAAAAGAGACTTTTGCTTAAAAAAATTTCCTGACATTCTGGGAGGAATCATTATCCTGTTTTACTCCTCATCCAAAAACTGTGCAGCTGTTTCCTTCTAAATTTTTACCATGCTGCACTTCAAGGATATTTCAGGAGCACTTTTTGTAGGTTTACAAGGATCTTCTCAATATAGATACTTTTCTCAGTCTCTCCAGAGTAGATGCACAGCTTTAACATCCCTCAGTTCACCTGAAGAAGTGGTTCACCTCAATATCTCACACAAATGAGCCTCATATTTTTGTGGTAAGGTTTCTTTGGGATGCTTTTATTTCTTTCAGTACCTTTTGAGAAAGTTATTTTCTTATGTAAAAGGTACCTGGAAGATCTTACACAATATTGCACAAGGTTTGGAGCCAGCCTCCCCACCTCTGAGCACAGCACCACTCATCTGAGGACCTATTGTCTTCTAGGTTCTTGTTTCAGCAAAATGTAACTCAGATTAACCTGAAATTAATACTTGGGTGCTTCATACTTCACTGCAAAGTACCAGGTTCCTCAAGAGAGCTGCCACATGACGGTTTTCACTTGAGATGGGTACATTTTAGCAGAGCTGGGCAGCCATCCCAAAGACTGCTTTTCATGCAGTGTTACCATTAGCCATCACACAGTAAAGCGATAAAGAATCCTGCTCTGGCACATAAGAATTTCAGTTTGGAAAAGCCTCAGTAACAGCTATTTAGCAATGGTGTTAATGGCCCCCAAAATACATATCAATACTGAACTGTGGAGCTGGAAGCCCAACAGAAGTCACCAATCCTGTATCATGAGATTAATGCCCCCTCTGAAAAGAACTGTGCATTTTTCTTGCTTCATCTATTGTCCGTCTTCTATATTGGCTTAAAAAATAATAGACCCACACATTACTTGGAGGGAAAGTAAAGCCACAAAGAAATAAGAAAACAAACTATTAGCTTTTTTTCTGTGTGCATGAAATGGAATCTAACTTACAAAACCATGCATGGGAGACGACCTTGTTTGTCTTACTCATTTCTCCAACTTTGTTTCACTTAAGGAGTATGAAAATCAAATTCTTTTTGGCTCGTAACAAATAACCAACACCAGAAACCCTGTGAGGGTTGTGAGTGCCAGGGGAAATTGATAGTGGACTGAGTGAATTTCCCTAGTGGAACAGCACATCAATAACTCTTTCAAATTGTCACCTGAGACCCCTAAGAGTCAGTCCAGTGTCAAACAGTCTCACCTCCTCTCCTCAAGCGAGCTTGTTTATGGTTAGGTCCTCATTACCCTTCCATTAACTTCAGGCTGACAGCCCACCAGACATAATCCAGTTAGTAACAGTAGAGGTTCATCAATACCTCACACATCACCCTCATTTGGGCTTGCCCTTCTAGGGCATGTCCTGTATTTTAAAATGAAATTACATTGTTATGTCTTTTCATCACTACCACTAACACCAGCCGGATATGAGCAAAGTTATATGCGCGAAAAAGAGCAAAAAAGTGGTGTAGAAAAAAATAGAGTACTGCATTTGGCCAAGGGATCTCCAATCAGCCCCTGTGCAGACCAGACTGTTTGCAGATTTACATCCTATTGCACTCCATGAAACCAGCCACAGATTTTAGCAGTACCTTGTCAGTGAGCTTTAGAGGCTCAAATGAGATCTGTGTTTCCCAGAGCTGCCAGGATCTGAATTAGCAATGAACACAAACTCCAGCCACAGAGATTTACATCTCATGGCAAATGAGAGGCAGAATCTCTGCTCCTTTGTGCATCCCTGGAGCCCAATTTTGCCAGAAAGACACTGAGAGATGTGGAAGCAGAGGCAGAGTGTGAGGGCCAGGAGCTGTGTGAATTACACACACAGAGCTGTGTTCGGCTCATTCTGCAGCTGCTGAGCTGGGCTAGGAGGAAGCTCTGTGGCCACATCTCCATAGGGCACATCTCATTTTCCTTGGTGATTGTTGTTCCCCCTTCTCCACAGTTTGGATATAGACGAGATCAGTTTCTGCTCCCTGAGGCAGGACACAGACCTTGTCTCTGTGACCATGCCAGTCAGGTAAAATGAGCCACTTTCATTCCCTGATGACCATGCCCACTCAACAACACAACCAGAGCCATCACCTTCATAAAAAGCAGCAGACCTTAGTCCAGTCAGGGGAGAAAATTATAACATAAAAACTAAGCTCTCTTTTAGGAATAATCTGAGTATTCTGTAATTGCTCAAATCCCCAGAAAAGCTCACCCTACTGCTTTCATTTCCTATTCACTCACTGTGCATGCCAGCTAGAGCCAAGAACACACACTCACTACTTAATATACTACTTGTGGTCTGGGAACAAGAGCTACATTTTCCATCTACCTATTTATGTAGTCAAGCAGTTTTTTAATTTTTCTCAGTTATTCCCCTGCACTAGGAACTCAGGGACACTTTTGGTTGTGCTCCCAGTGGAAAGCAAGCATCTAGATTATGGAAAGGCAGCATCTAGATTATGGAAAGGCATTAGCATGCTTTGAAATTTAGACCCTTGGAGTCATACATCAACCACAATACAGTTTCTTTGCTTTTCAGTTTTCTGCCACAATGACTTTAATACTGTTTTGACACTCTGATGGAATAGATACTTGCCAGAGTGTTGGCACTGGAGATGGATACAGCCTCCCATGTAAATTGTGGAGAGGAGGAAGTGGCTTTGTAGGCAGATGCAGGCTTCAAAGTATGTCAAGCACTGTTGGACCAATGTACCTGCTAGTGCACTGGGGAGGCCTAAAATCAGCTTCATCCCCCTTCTGCTGTTGTAGCATTTTAAGATAGATCCTTCTGATGAGCTCTGAGGGTAATGCTACAGAGCACTGCAAACTAATATTCTGTGCTGTTTCTGCAGTCCTGGTAACAAATGATGATAACTTCCTGGGTTATCAGTTAGCCCAGGAAGAGCCATTTCAATGGCAGTCTCATATATAGCTGCTGAATCCTAAGCCCAGTGTTACCCTTCCTTTCACCTGTAAAGGCAGATGCAAGTAATGCTGTGGAAGGCTGCTAGTAAGCCTCAGATATCTTCATCTTGGTTATTGTGAGATCCCAGGGCTGCACCCCAAGAAGAGCATAATGCAAGACGTGTGTACATGCACAGCATCTAATTATAGTGGCACTTCTCTCGTGAATACTTTATGACCCTGTAGGTTATTTTCCCCGGGATTCTGCTTACAAATTCCCTTCCTCCTTGCCACTGTCCTCTTACGCTGACAAGAGCTGAGAAACGCTCCTGCTGTGTTCAGAATGCTAATAATTGCCTGAGTTATCAATCAAAACAGATGGAGACAAAAGTAATCAGCATCATCAGAATATCTCTATGATACAGCAAGGAGGCATTCTGAACTCTGCCCGAATGAATGGGCCAAGCTAAGAGCTAGCTCGTGCCTGAGGACTACACTAATGTGATGTGACATTTGCTTAAAGCCAAGTCCTTCTGTTAATGAGTTTCTGAGTTCTCACAGCAAAGTCACAGCTATTGTTCAAGGTTCAGAAAATCTGCAGTTGGCAGATCAGAATAATAGCAAAAGTGAAAAGAAACAACAGTGAAATGCAAGGGAAAAGGAATTCAGAGGAAGGGAAGTGTAACTTTCTGGGGGTTTTGAATTCAAAAAACCATAGGAGTGCATCCCTCCAGACATATCTCAAGCAAGCTGACTCAGTCTTCTGGACCAACACTTCACTTCAAACATGTTATCTGTCCCCATGCCTTAGTGCTTGGCTGGATCAGGCAGCACTTTGTAGCAATTCATTTCTGTGTGCAGCAAGGGGAGACTCAGGCCCTCCAAAATAAGTCATTTACCCAAGCCATGTTGTAACAGGAGCCATCAGTCATTTAGAGAGCATCACCTCAATTTGGGCAGTGCAAAGATCTTCAGGAGTCAGACTTGCAAGGCATCAAACAAATGAAGATGTTTATTTACCTATTCATTGACTTCCTTAAACATTGTGTTTTGTTGTCTCAGATTACACACATTACACTGTACTATTCTCTTTCTAACATAGCGATTTCTCTGTCTCGCTCAAGGCATAGTTGCATTCATGTTAATGGATTTAAAAATAAATTAAAACAGTTAATTCAGGTCTGAGTTAGCTTAGCTGATTCAGTAGAAGTGGCTGTCAAGAACACATCATTCCTAGGCTGGCTGCAAAAAACTTCAGCAAGCCCTGAGCTCCTCTGCTGCCTGTCCCCAGTGTCCACGCTGGCCATGGCTGACTGGGTCACTGTCCCACAACCTGCAGAGCCTCTCAGGCTTCAACCCCAGTGTCTCTCGTGTCAGGAATGGGGAGGGGAGAGCAGAAATAGTCCTTGCTGATCTCAGTCCACCTGTTGCTATCACCAACTCCTGTCTCAGTATCATTTGGCAATAGTTTGACAGCTCTTTACTTGTTAAATGTGTAAAATGGATTTTAAAGCCGTTTTTGGTGTTCATACACACCTTTCCTCTCAACTTTAATTGAAGCATATAACTAAGAAAAGGATCCTTACACACTCTCTAGCATCTCCAGACAGCTTACAGATTTAGCTAGACACTATCTGAAATCCTCCTCTTCACATAGCACCTATTGCTGAAGAGTCCATTTCTGTATTAATTTTCAACTTCTTTCCCCTCTTTGGATTATTTATATGCTTTGATTAGTCCAAGATCATTGCCTCTGATATAATGACACCATAGAGAGAGAGAAGAAGAAAAGAATAAATTGAATGTGTGTGCAAGTGTACAATACACACAAAAGTAAAGAAACATTGCCACGAGTAGGCATAGAATTTAGACATACCTTCAGAGATGACTAGTGGAAAAATTAATACTGGATGTGTCCTGCTTTAGCCATTGCTTGTAACCATCAGGTTAATTTACTTAATTTGTGGTTTCCAATTCTCTGCTCTGACTGTTGGAAGGGGTCCAGCAGCCATGCCCCCTACCAAGCATTTTGGATTTGGCTGCCTTGCAGAACATGACAGATGACTCCATTTCGCAAGGCAATGCTGAGGAAATGTCTTTATAAACCCTGAAACCTCTTCCACACTAGGACTTGCCTTCAGCCAAGTAAGTTAAGGTCCTTCTAATTATACATCTCTACATTTATTATTTTCCTCTCCTATAATGAAAGAAGGACTAGGAAACAGCCTTTCATTTTTAAGGAAAACCTGATTTTATACTAGGTAGATTATTAATTTAATTATTCACACAGCACTTTAAAGACAAAGATATAAGATCTTTGGGAGGTTTGAAATTACAAAGTGCAAGATAAAGGTGAAACCAGTTGCATTCAGTTTAGCAGCTGCCAAACACTTCTGTCAAAAATAAGTGCAAGAGGCACCCATGCTGTCCCACCTGTCCCATCAAAATAAAGGCTGGCCTAAAGTCATGGTAATGTACATTGTCATGGCAATCATTCCATTTGGGATTGGCTCACCTAAGGGAGGGTGCAACAGGTGCAAAGGGAAATGTGGCCCTGTGTTGTGTGTCCAATGCCACCAACTGAGCTGTGCAGGAGAGGCCTGAAGAGCTCCCTGAATCCCCCCTGACAAAAATTCCTATTGTTGCCTTCAACATGCAGTGTCTTGGGCAGCTCAGGGATTTGTGATTGTCACCAAGGGCACTCATGGAAAACAAACACAATGGTCCTTTTCTGAGCAAAGTTAGCAGAACAAAGCAAAATATGAAAAAGCCAAATGAAAACTCCTTAGAATATTACAGTTCACATTTAGGACTAAACCAGATTTTATTTTTGAAGTAATTCAGAGAGATAGTAAAGAAGAACCATTTTGTGACTTAGTTTCTCAAGCTGTGCTTCAGATATTTATGCATTTTTAGTACCCAAACCATGAATTTTAAAATATCCAAGTCAGTGGGTAACTTTTAGATAATTTCAAGTCTAAACTATTAGATCTACAGCATTTTAACTATAAGTCTCAGATCCTGACTAACAAGTACAATCTTCCAAGTGCAATTCTCATATCTCATTCAGTGGATAGCTTAAAAAAGAACTTGCATTAGCTTCCAAGAGCTTCAAATTACTTGGACAATATCTGGACTAACAGGAAAAAGGCAAAATTCGTCAGAATAATGAGTCATTGTGAATAATTCCCCCAATTCTGCCAGAAAGAGAGTGGCAAAAACCCCCCAAACCCTCAAGCAAGATGCACAAAGCTTATGTGCTGCCCAGATTGTGCTCTGATATGTGACACTATTTATCTGACAGTTTTCATGGACACTAAATTAATTTAGAAATGAAAAAAGAAATGAGGTGACTTCTGACAAGTTTTGGAAGTTAAAAAAAAAAAAAAAGGAAAAACAGCTCTCGTGTGTGTGTAAAAAATGTGACTGCGAAATTAACAATGCCAAAAGAGCTTAAAAATAAAAATGTCTTCCTGTTAGATATATGAGAAAAAACAACTCACGACATTCTTGATTCACATTCTGAAGTTTAAGAACATGTGCATTCATCCTATTTTCTTTCATATACCTATCTGCCCAGCTAGGTTAGAAAACAGATCATGTTGAACAAGGCGTGTTCATTGGAGTGTTTTAAAGCAGAAGCTTGATTCACACAGACCTTCCCAGGCTGTGCTTCCAAGAAAGAGATGTTTTCCCATTTACACACTGAGCCTGAGTCCCGAGGTCACATGAAATGTGCCAGTAGTTGACATTCCAGGAGGGTTAAACCACTGTTAACATCCATAGCTCAGCCTAACACAAAATGCTAAGCATGATATAACAATTAAAAGAGTCTAGGAACTACAAAACATCATTAAACCAGAACAAGCATTAAATTCCCAACTTTCCTGCTTTTATTTTTATGTTACTTTCCTTCAAAGTTGAAAAGTGGGGTAGGTCTTTGATGTCCTAACAGTCATTATTAAAAAAATTCTCTGCTTCCTTTTCTAATTGCTTTTTCTGTTCATGAAAAGTCAATTAAAAATCCCACAGATAGCATTTCCAGCTTATCTGGCCAGCCCAGGGAAACTGTTTGGATATTGTGTCACCGTCTTTTATTATTTGCCTGCCATCCATTGTTCAAAACAAAAAGTCAAGTAACCCCCCCCAAAATTCAAAGAAGCAACAACCATGGCTCAATCAATCTTTCTGTCCTTATCATTCCACCTCAGCTTTTATGTATCATTAAATCTTCCACACTTTGAACATGCAGGCTCACTCTTACAGAGCAACTATATCACAGAAGTTATGCTTCTCAAATAAAAGCATAAACAAATAAATAAAATTACAACAGGCACTCCCTCTGAGTTTTTTTTTTTCTAATGTAAAGCTACAAATTTTGGAGAAGAACAGAATATTCACCACAATACTTTCTGATAGTCAAAACAGTATAATTTTTTAAAGGTTTTCTGTAGAACACCAGCATCTCCATGTATAATTGATGGAAGAATTCACACCTGGATGCTTACATAATTCTATCTTTTTTTTTTTCTGGGAGACATGCAGTCACGAAAAAAAAACAAACTACCCCAAACCAACTTTTAAAACCCTGCTTTTATACATAAACAGAACTATTGATTTCATGACTCTTAATTGGTAAAGAAATGTTTTAAGAAGAGATTAAAGCATTTCTAAAGAACATCTTTTTGATGAGGCTTTTCCTTCCAGGGGGTTGTGAGCTCACAAAGAAAGCTCATGAAAGCATTTTTCCACTTTGCTCCCCATTTTAATCAGAACCAACTTGATCCAGATAACAAAATGAAATCAGTCTCTGTCCAAAGGATTTAATGATCTATGGCTCTGTCTACTATGAAACATGAAATATACTTTAAAAAGCTTTAAGAGATAAGGCCTATTAAAATAGTTCTTCTGAACACTTCCTTGGTGAAAAAAATAAATTCAACATAATCAGCAAACGTAGTGAACAAAAACAGGTTATTTCAAAGTGAAACCTACTGAATTTCTGATTTTAATTTCTTCAAAATTTTATCAATTTCATTTGAAATAAAATAAACACCACAAAGTCAAACAAAGAAATATTATGTTTCAGGATGAATGAAATTCAGGATGAATGAAATTCTTTACCAATATGAAATATTAAAGCATTTTTCATGTGATTTTCATTTGGAAAAATGCATCCATTACTCAAAAAGATATACAATGAATATTCTAAGACTCCTGTAGCCTCAAGTGAACTTCAACACGACCAGAGTACAAGAAATAAAAAAAGAAAACATGACTGAAAATAGAAGCCAGACAATTCCTTCTTACCAAAGAAACCAGCAAAGTTTAAAACATTTTTAGGACACAGGAAGCAAAGAGGGACTATCTCTGCATTCAGATGCAATTGAGCTGTAGTGGAAGAAGGGAAGACAAACTTTCCTTCACACATTTGAAATAATAAATTTCTTTACAAAGAAGAGGTTGCGCACTGCTTTCCGTGTGAACAGTGATCTGTTTCAGGAGAAGACTACGAAACAGCACAACTACACACATGCTACCTTTCAGATCTTTCACAGCTCTGAAGCAACTCCACATCTCTTGGGAAGACAGGTTCTGGTGGTTTGGGCTCTATCCTGAAAAGAACTTCTCCACGAGGGCTTCTCAGGATGAACGTGCTACATGAAGCAAAGGGGAGGATGAAGCCCCAGTGCTGGTGATTTCAGTCCTGCAAAGGGGAGGCAGGTTTTGCTTCCCCCAGGCTTCCCAGGGTGCTCTCTGACCAGCCCATTTTAGTACAGGTGAGTTCCTTTAATTAAAACAAGGGCAATTAAAATGCCCACTTAGGATATGGCCCAATTCCTCCTCCAGTGAGATCTGATGCCAGGGCCTGGGCATCTGCTGCCTCTCAGCAGCTCTGCAACGCTGGTGTCAAAACGGAGATGCTGGTGTGAAGAGGCAAGAATGTGATAATCAATTTGAATTACTGCCTTGAGCTTGTAATTTCTACTCCTGATCTTGCAGAGAAATCCATGACACTGGACTTCACACCTTAAGGAGAGTGTGTTGCAGGAGCAGCAAATTAATTTTCAGTAGGGGCTTCTGTACTGCACTGACAAGCTGCATTTGCAAGCCAGACTATTCTGAGTTGTACATTTTATTACCTTCTTGTTGTTGTTGTTGTACTCCCACAGACAATCTAGAAAATAACAGGGGAATTTCCTCCAGCCTCTGCTCTATTTGGGGCTCATGTGTGCTGGAGACATCAGCTGCTAGCTGAGGCCGCCCAGTTTTGTGCTGCATAATGACCTTACAGCAGAGGGATGGGAGCCACTCAGAATCCTTGTAGTGCTCTTGCAGATTTCATCTGCTTGTAAATTCAGGCAAGTAGTGGATGTGGTAGATGCCAAAGTGCTCTGTGCTACAATAAACAGCAGAGGTGTCCATTTCTGCCTGCCCAGGCTCACTTGAAAGAGAGAAATCAAGCATGGCTTTGCCGTTATCTCCCTCAGCTCTCCCCTCAGTCATTAAACAAATGTGACTTTTATCCACAAAATAGCCACAAAACACAGGTGTAGCAGTTTTGCAGTTTCTAAAAAAGCAGTTTTGCAGCCATGCCTTGGAATAACCTCCCTTGCTTACGAGCACGGCAAAATAAATAAGCCAGCTGTTTTGATGATGACTTTTAGTTTCCCACAAAACCCACTCTGCCAGGCTGGCCAAATACACTCATCATCTATCCCTGATGGGCTTTTCCTTTCCTTCATGGCTTCTCCATGTGCAGTTACTTCCCCTAGATTTGCAAGGTGTGGATTCACACAAAAAGTGCACTAATAACTAGTGCAATGCTCTTATTCAGCTATTTAATGACACTTTCACCTGTATTTTCATCAACATTTGTGACACCACCAACCCCTCCCTTCAGTCTGAAGAACAAAGCGGGAGTTTTCTGCTCCTCCCATGCCAAGGGATGGTCAGGAGGAGGCAGAGGTTTAGCCCTCAAGTGCTACACTCTCCCTCTCACACAGGGTGGGCAGCCACTGCAGCAAGCACTGCCCTGCAGCTCGGTGCCCCAAACAGGCTGCTTAGACCACGCAGAGCAGGCAGGTGGGATGGGTGCCCACAGCTCCTGGAAAACGGGGGTCCCTTTTTAGGGCAGCTAAATAAATGCCCTCCAGCTCCCCTGGCCTCCCTGTGTACCGTACACAGCAGTGATGCCATGGCACAGCCGTGCACAGCACGGGGCAGTCGCAGCTGGGGCAGGCTGTGGCTCTGACACCTTCAGAGGGGTGGGATCTTCTCTGCTGCCCCTCTCCAAGCCGTGGGGCACTGCACAAAGCAGTCTGCTCTGAAAGCACATAGCAGAGGCAGTGCTGTGCTAAGAGATGGGACACATTGCACATTGCTTTTCCTTGTCAGTTACCAAGAGACAGGAGGAGCTGGAAGGCAGAAGTTTTTTCCTACCCATAGAACCATACCATTTTGCTTCCAATCTTGCTCCATTGCCCATGGATCAACAGCCCTCATGCTGATTTTGTAGGGATTTTTAGAAACCAGTCCTATTAGGGACACCAAATCCTTTGTACGTCCACTGCACTAAAACCCTCAGAAAAGCAACTGTACTTGCTAGTGGTGGTTGCACCTTCAGCTTCCCCATTATCAGGTAGGAGACCAATCGGCAGACTTTTGTATTCTCCAAAATACGTGGGTTTCATAGATCACAGCATTTTATTCTACTAGATGCCAGAACTTCAACCTTCACATTTCAGCCTCAAGGACAAGCTTTTTGAAACCACAATAAAGACAGATGACAGCTCTCCTTGTTACTGTAGTTAAGATTTGGAGACAAGAGAGCTTTGTTACAAAATGGCACCCACAGAAGAACCACAATAGACCAGGCATGTTCTTGAAGACAGATGCAGAGATAGATAAGGATGTATTCATATCAAAGAATCAAGTAGATCCTCTTATGAAGTCAGTAAAGATGGTATCTGCCAGAGAAGAAATTCTGCTTTTGTGCTGAAGAGATGAGTAAGGAATTTGTTAACCAGGAAAATGAGGAAGAAACAGCAATGAGTCCAACTGGGAGCTGCTATTGTGGAAATAGTCTCTTCAAGGGTCCCCAGGCAAGGTTCTAAGAACATCTGCTTTATGTCTCCTGAGCTTAACAAACACATCAGTGATCGCTGCCTTGCAGGCAGGAGCAGCTACAAAACCTAAAGCAAGGGGGTAGGAGAAGAGCAAAGAAGCAGCAAGAGTGAGATTGGTCCAGAAATGCTTCCCCAGGAGGAGGCCCTGGGCAGACAGCCCCAGGTGGTTCATGCTTTCCTAGGAAAAGATCAGGTGGCCAACAGAGAAAAGGGTTTGGAGGGAGGCTGTGCAGTCACATCACTGCCTCATACTCTAGAGAACATGCCAGCCCAGCCTTCCTGGAGAAGGAGGACTGCTTCTTTCTGCAGAGAGAATAAAAACCCCTGTGCAATTTTCAAGTCTTAAGACTCTGACCCTGTCCTAGACATGCCTGGAAAGTTCCCAGTACCCAGGTCTTTTTAAACCTTGGCTGCCCACAGATAAAGCAGCACAGAAAATTAATGTTACATCACATTTTCTCTGCACAGAGCACGGTAAGTAAAATGTTACCCGCAGAGGGTTAAAACCTGCTGGAGGAAAGGGTTTTCTCCCCTCAGATCAGAGAAGCAGTGCAATTCATTCTGCCCTGGTTGCCCTCCTGCCTACAATGTGCTATTTCACTGAAGCAAGCACCTGTCAGTACTTAAGAGAGAACAGCTTTTTGGTGTAACTGAATTAAGGTGAAAAATTAAAAATCCTTTCAATTACAGCTACTCCTTTGGTTTGGGGAAAAATATGAAGGGTGGATTTACTGGGACAAACAGTAAAGGAGCTGTATGTCTTCCCTTCTATTCCTTGTCATTCCTTACCCCCTTGATGTTGGTCTTTTCTGGAAGCCAAAACCAAATTCTTCTTGTTACAAAAACACATGTAATTTTTATGGCTAATTAAAAACAGGGAAATAGAAAAACAAGCACAAACATAGATACAGGGAAAGCAGTAGGATTTTCTTCTTTCACAGTGCCCCACAGAAAGGATTTAAATGTATCCAAGATGTATATGAGGGTTTTTTGGTTTCTACAGAAAAAAAAAAAAAAAGAGGGATTTTGCAGGGGATCTTTTTGCACATACTAACAGACTTTAATTTCACTGGATAAATCTGCTTCTTTGGTTTCGTCAGATGCAAAATTTTGAAAGCTTTGGCTGGAAAAAGAATTGGTTTGGGCAAAAATCTAAACTTTCCGTAGAAGAGCATGCTTTTCAGTACAATAAAATGAAAAAAGGTAATCAGTCTTGCCTTTTCTCCAAAAGTGGTTCCAACAGATGATGTTGAACAAATCTTTTTTCAGCTGCCTGGAGCCAGTGATGATCATAATCACAAAGGGAATAAGAACATGAAAGAATAATCACAGCATCATAAAATTGCTTCTGAGAGATTTTTGCTGAATTCCTACTAATTTGAATGGGAACCACAGCCTTGGTTTGTGATACAAATGTAACCATAGCACAACTCCCATTGCTAACCCCTTTCCTCGGAGCAAGCAATGGATATTGTTGCACCCCCTTACAAGTCCTTTCTTGAAAGACTGAAGCAAAATGTCAAGTTAAAACCTGCCAGTTTGGGTGCAGTGACTCCACAGCACTCAGCTGTAAACACTAAATGTAAATTAGAGCTGCTGCACCCTGGCTTAGCCTGTCTGCACTAAGGCATGTTGTTTTATAATTCCATCGGGTTCATTTTAACATGCAATAAAAGCATGCATTTTACAAGCATGGCATTAGATCTTTCATGTGGTCATGGTTTACGTTATTTCTGCAGAAATACATGATATGCTGTGATCTGCAAAGCACTGTACATGTCCATTAAATATTGCATGAACACCAATACCATGGGGAACATAAAATATTGAATCTGAGCAAATGGTTAGCTCAGCATAGGGGAATGCAGAGATTTTCACCTGTAGGCCACCAGTTAAAAAAAAAAAAGTTCAGATTAATGCCAATACCACACCAGATATAACTTGGCAGGTGTTCATTGGCTGAAATTATTTATGTCCTCCAGCTTCTGTTGGAAGAAAGGGTTGTATCACACAAGCCATGATTGTTTGTGGCAGAAAGATGGGAATCAAAATCTTCACTTGATCCCAACCCCCCCATGACTGCTGGAAAAAACCCTCACCAAACAAAAACCCACAGGCTTGATCAAGTCACAGAAAGGAATGCCCACAGCATGTAGGCTGTAACAAACCCAGGGTTTATAGAGTACAGGAACATTAATAGCACACTTAGTGAAAATGCATACATTGCACTAGGCCACGGTATTTGCTGCTGCACACAACAGGGGACTAATCTACCTCTTGTAATAGCAAAGGCTAAACACAGGGGAAGATTTTGTCACCCAAAGCAACTGTAGTAGGTAATAACACAGCAGAAGTATGAATGCTGATGCAAATGCTAACTGTAAAAACCTATTTGCAACAGAGAGTGAAGTACAGAAGAGCTAACAAGGCCATTAAGAGGATGTCATGCTAACCTTCTTCCAGTCTCACAAACCTTTCTCAGCCAGCTGTCTCATCTGGCAAGCACAACCAGAATCCAGCTCCTGCTTTCGGTGTGCTGACATGAGATCTTGGTTTCCTGGAAATATCTTTCTGAGGACCTGTGAAGCAAGTAAGCACATAATCCCCCAGCCCTCCCTTCAAGCAGCCTGAGCAAGGTGATGGGGTGTGTGTAAGGAGTCAGACAGCAGCTCTGCCCGTCACGGAATAAACACCCGGCAGCTTTGCTGCACCTGTGCTGCACCCAGCAGCAGGGAGAACAAAACTGCCTCGACAGAGTTTGCAGTGTGGCAGTTTCCATCCACTGACAGCCAGTCCAGCGAGATAAACCTTTAATAACTTCTCAGAGAAGCTATGTCCTCAGACAGCAAGGACCCACAGAATGATTCCCATAGGATAATGGCTATTTGAGGAGTATTAGCAATGATCCATTTGATGCTAAATAAAACTTAGGCCTCTGAGGACAAACCGTGGTCATATAATTGTGGCAAGCGAGATCTCTTTCGCCTTGCAGTAAAGGATCATGTAATTATTGCAAGCACAAATTAAAATTTAAATAATTGATAATATTATTACTGAAGAGCTATATATAGCAATGTCAAGAGGCCTAGAAAATCTGGTAGTAATTGAATTAAGCATGTCTAAGGAGCAGCACTAAGCAATCTTCCCACACACATACCCAAAACAAACAATGCCTGGCCCAGAGATGTCCCTAGCACAGGAAATGGGCTGGGAGAGAACAGAATAATGTTCAGTAAGGAATAGGGCCACGTGGCCTGAAGCTGTTCATCAGAAGAGCCACAAGCAGCTCGGCTGCATGAAGGTAGTGATTTGTGCCATGCAAAGCAGTGGAACTACTGAGGACTGTAATGAGAGCAAAGGACATTTTATAACATTCAGAGTGGAATGGGAATTTCAGCTATGAGTTTAAAATGAGCATAAGAGCATCCTGTGCACTACTGTAGGGCTTTAATACGTGAATAGTCAGGTAATGCTGACAACAGGCCCACACAGCAACAAGGTGGCATTAATGACTAAATCCTTTGGAGGAAGGGAAAGCATAGCAACGGCCAGGGAGAGATCATCAACATTGGCTTGGTAAGTCTGGTAATGAGAGGTCAAACAGCAGCTGGCAAAGCAGAAAAGTTCCACATGTCTCCTGCTGTTTCAAAACAGGGAAGTGCTGCTGTGGCAGTAGTGGCCAAAAGCTAAGAACACACTGACCACCAAAGTTCTCGTGTCTCTCAGAGCACTCCTCCCTTGTTCAGGAATTGCTTCCCCTCCTTTGTATCCAATGGCTTCTTTCCTGTTTTGTAACATCAGAAGTCTGACAGTGAAAGTTTTTTCCCTTCATGCAAGGCTCTTTCCCTGTCTGGCATTCATAAGTGATTACATATGGAATGAAAGCTCGTGGGAGTGGGGAGAGGTATAAAAATGTCTCTTATTGGTGATCATCATGAACAATTTACTTAGAATTTACTGGGAACTTAGAGCAGTGCTGCTCAAACCCAAGCTCCTGTCACTATTAAAAAGAATTATTATTTAATGAGCTTCTGTTTTCTTTAATGGTGTGAGATTAGGGCTGCTTGCCATCAGGTGAATACTAATAGACAATTTTTAAGCAAATGAGGCCCTCATTCCCTTAATTTTAATAAATGATGGAATAAAACATGCTTTCTTATTTTCCACTTTGTTAAGCAGAAGCTTCACTGCAGACTCCTTGCTTCAGCAATTGAAAGCATTTGGGCTTACTTTGTACCTTTCCCTTTAAGGTTTTATTTGGAGAAAAAATTTATGATAAAAATTGGAAAGAAACATGGCAAAACAATTAACTGCACAGAAAGCTCCCTCCAGTTTAAATATTCTGCTGCAGTGTGTGAACTGAGGGAGAACAAGAGAAATCAGCCTCACTCAAAGCAAATGTGAGGCTGACAGGTGAAGCTTGGTGGTGTGGCTTCTGAGCAAGTTACTGGGAGAAAAGCTGGAGGGGAGATTTCCAGCACATCAGCTGAACCATGGGAGCTGCCTGTGCTCATGCCTCCTCCAGAGGTAAATGTGTAACTTGCCCCCAGGTGAAAATGGATCTTGCCATTTCCAACACACACAGAGTCACTGGCTTGAAAGAAGCACCTGGAGGCAAATAATGAGGTAAATCAGCAGAAGCTTATGAGGGATTCCTCCCAAGGCCTGTTGATGGCAGAAGCTATGAATATACTTGTTTAGAAATCTAATATGTGGACTCATGATTATTCTGAAGCAGGAACCAGACTTTAAGCACTGGATGGGTGCAGAGAGGGTTTCTGAAAGCCACATAGGAATTACAGCCTAGGGAAGATGGAATCAGGATACAAAGGGGAATAGAACATACTCAGCTGATGGATTGGACAAAAAAACTTGGCAGCAGCTGTTTGGGGAATAATATATTTGTTGAGAACAAAGAAAATAGTGTTGTAGCAAACAAAAATACAAAGAGAAGGGCAGAACTTAGAAGAAAGCATGTCTCTAGTTAGGATGCACAGAGTAGGCCATGTCTTTAAGATCTTAAAGAGTAAATACCTGAAGGTTCTAGAAGTATCCAATTATGTCTAATTGAAGTTTAAATAAAAGACAGGACATTGGTATTTTTCTCAGGAAAATAGAGTACTAAGGAAGGCTTAAAAAAGGGCAATTAAGAATCCTCTGTTAGCCATCATCAGCAAGAGCTGCTGGAGAAGACACACAACAAAGGATGGTAGATTTTGACTTGGACTGATTGAATGATATATATCACAATGGTCAGTCTCAATTATCTGCACAGACACTGTAACTGAAGTTATATTTGTGGAGGAGAAAAAGAGGAAATGAAAGTCAGAACCTGCTGAAAACTATGAAAGTTTGAATGGGTTAAGCAACACTTCCATATTGTGCCAAAACCTAAGCACAACTGCAATCAGCTCCAAGTCTAAATGCCATCTTAGAAAGCAGAATTTGTACAACTGCAGCTAAATTAATTGGGCTGACAGAAAACATGATGAGTTTTTTTTCAATTTTGCATGTAATTTCAGTTCCCTTTAACTCATTTCTTCGTCCTAGTTGTGTTATATAATTGCATTATTCCGAAGTCAAAACATAATGATAATTTTTAATCAGTAATAACACTCAGATGTTTTTTCAAATGCAAGTATTCCAGAAACAATTACATTTTGCTTTAAAAGCAGGAACATTCAGTGCTCTGCTTATTATTGGTGCTCAGAGTACAACAATCATATGTTATTCAGGATACTTACTGTCCACATAGGTGGCTGGCAAATTGCTCTGAACATTTTCTAGTGCAATTATGGACAGATTGCTTAAAGGTTGAGTCCAATAAATGGAACAGCGTCCTGACATGGTTTGTACTATTTATAAGGAATTATAAACGACTTTAAATCCCCTCCATTTAATGGTGTAGAAAGTCTTTAGGCTATGCCATGATTATCAACAGGTAGCTATGTTTTGCCTTTTATAATAAAGCTAAAAGGAACAAGCAATGAATGAATAACTAGAGAACAATTACAATTATTGACATTTTAAATTATACAGCACTGGTTGGTAAGTTACAGCCTTTTTAATTACAGGTGTTGTTTTTCTTGTTTAATTCTTCTCTGTATTAGTTCTTTAATTTAGCTGACTGCTAAACTGCATCTGCTGGCAGGCAAAAGAGGCTGTACAGAGTGGGAAATAGCAGGGGGAATGGACACACAGCTTTTTGTGGGACTGCAAGCTTAAAACCTTAAAAATGCCTCCAATAAAGTTCAGAAGCTCTCTCTCCAATTTGCAGATTACAGAAGCCAAGAGATCCAACAGAACTACAGGACATGGATTTAGCTAGTTGATTTGAACTTGGCCTGTGTCCACATTCCTTTCTTCTTCAATACTGCATAGGGACAGCCACCACCATTTAGAAGAATTATCTCATTCTGCTCTAATGACCCACATTCTAATTTTCAGAGAGGAACCTGTTGGTTCAGCTGCTACTCCAGTGGAAGATGTAATAGAAGACCTGCATGATTTTTCTAGTTGAGATTTTTTTTTGTGCATTTGGGATCCATCAATATTTACTAATAAGACAAAGCCATGTAAATACACAAGATGTAGTTTCCCCTCAAATTCCATAGGTACTTTGATATGGAAGGCTGAGGTGGTCTGAATGTCTGGCTTAGGTTTTCAAAAAAAATACCCTTCCACTGAGATAATTTGACAGATCATTGCCCTGCAATCTTCAAGTTTAACTGGAGACTGCAGTAGTTGCCTTTATATAAACACACAAAATTAGAATGGTCATTCAGTTTTATGGTACCACAGATAACAGTGAGAGAATCAGTTCAAGAAGAAGAAGCACAGAAGAGCATAACACTGCTCATTCTACATCAATGAGAAGTGCAGGGTGTGTTGGAGTTTGCGGAACAGGAGGGGACTGCCAGGGTAACGTTCCTCCAGCTTTATTACAGCATCAGTCTCATTACAAGGGTTGAAAAAACTGAGAGATGTCAACAGCTCAAGTTTTGCCAGCAGCAGCTAAAAATTTCTTCGTTACAGAGCATCTTAAAATCTTTTTAGCCAATAACTTATTGCTAAAGCTTACAGACAGTTGTTTTAGCCAATCAATTATAGCACATGTAGACCTGCTTCAAACAGTGCTTGCTTGTATGCTTTTCTATTAACAATACACAGTATTTAATTAAGCTTAAGACCTTCGACTATCTTGTCAGGCATATATTTCTGCAGTGTTAAGATTCATTCAAGCCAAACTTAGAAACTCAACCTATTGTTTCCGTGTCCTTGCTTACTATACTACTGTATCTTTTCTGGTTTCAAAGTATTCAGCTGCAGCAAATTCTAAATTCTCAGCTCTTCTGTCTCCAAGGCCTGTTTTTTTAGCTCCTAAAAATCCATTTTACCTTTAGTGTTTCCCAGAGCAGTGCAGTGAGACTCCTGCCTCATTTTTACTTAGAGTCCTTCAGATCCCAGCCCAGACCCACACAACCTGAGAGACTGGGACAAAGAACTCATTTGACACTTGACTTTTTTCCCCTACGGTTTTGCATTTTGTCTGAAGGTTCAGAGCTTGTCCTACTAATTTTGCTCTGTGTTTCAGAAACCCTTCATAATTTCTGCAAGCAAAACTTTACAGCAGCTTCTGAAGCTTCCCTTAATTTCCAGAGCTAATCGGGAGGGAAGCTGACCCTGCAGGTATTGACTGGCAATTTGGATTAAAATGCCTCATTTAAAGAAATTACTCCATGGATGAATGGTTACCTTGCAGGAAGACAGAAATAAACTGAAGGACCATTGAGCTGGCATATGTTTGTGACCTGCAATATAAGATCCCTGTGAGTAATTGCAAAAAATAGCAAAAATAAACCTCCTTTGCAAAAGCAGCAGGATGAACAACAGTCGTATCTGTGGTTTAATTTCAGGCTGCATAGGGACCAGAGTCTTTGCTCCTTACTAGAGAGAGCTGTGAGAGCCTATGCTCTTATTTTCAATCCACAGGCTTCAGGAGGAAGGCTTGAGACCATTTTAACATGAAGATTAAAGGGAAGCAAAAAAGGAATAATATTCAGATGGTTTGCTTTTCCTTATTCTAACACAGTTTCCCCTTTGCACTACAAAAGTGAGGCACACAATGAGGGAGTGACAATAGCCAGACTATTTTTCAACAAGTTTACAACTTAAGTACACAAGGCAGACAAAATGGAAAAGGGAAATGCTCCATTTCCATTTTGAAGGATGGTCATACAGAGACTAGGAGATTCAGTGATTTGTTCAGAAAGAGCCTGTGCTATAGAGCAGGAAAATACTCCAGAAATCTCATGGTCATCCTCTCTTTCTTGATGATTAATAATACTATCCTGTTAAAAATTTAAAAATTACTTTTCAAGGACACCTGCTCAATATCCTGGCTTCCATCTATTTTTAACATGCATGTGAAAGGCAACAGTTTCAGCACTGCAATGAGGATGAAATCCTTCACCAAGAAGGGTTGATGGAAAGCAATTCCAGAGCTATTTTTTGTTAGGATTGTCAGATCCACACTTGCAGGGCTCATGGGTTGAGGGAAGCCCTATAATGTCATTTTGGATGCCCATCTTACCTGCTCTGCTCCCCAGAAGTAGCTTCTAAGCAAGGTGGTTGCTCAGAGATCCCATTTACAGGGAAGGATATCTTGGTACGGCATAACCCATGGGTGTGCCTTCAAAAAACTGTGCACGGTCTAACTCTGCTGCCAAACGTTACAGACAGTTCTGCACCTTTTGCAACAAATGCTTCTCAAAGCAGTAACTTAGCTGTAGACAGATACTTCTTTTCCCTCATTAAAAAAAAAAAAAAGGTACCTTGCTTCTAACAGAAATCTCTTTTAAACTACCCTTTCCCATACCTGCTGAAAAGGCACCTAGTAGTTCATTTGGAAGGTCCAATCAGGTGCAGACAATGGAAAAAATTTCCCAGGTTTCCCAACACAATTAATCCCTAGTGAATCTTCCTGATTAGCTTTCTTTTTGACAGGTAATTAAGACCTTTAGCAAATTACTCATGTGCTCAGGTTATAAATGTCATTTATTTTATAAGCCCTTTTTCAAAACCGGCAAATAAGTCTAAAGAGATGCCATTGGGAGGGTGGATGGTGAGGAGACAGAATAGAAAAAGGCTGACAGCCTGAAAGTACAGGGAGTGCTACAGACAGGAAACCAAAGAGAGAGGAGGGAAGGACAGTGAGCCATGGAAAGAAAACCTGCAGAGTAAGAGAGGGATATAGTGGAGGAAACTGGAGAAGAGAGAAAACATGACATGAAAATGGAGTAAATAATAAGAAAACAAGGTTATTCTCAGTAGCCCTGCCCATACTAGCCATCAAAACAAAAGGGGTTGCTTCAAGCTCTAGGACTTCACATTACTCTTTCCTGTAACCATCATACCCATTTCAAACACAAGGCCCTATTTCCCTTTTCCCCACCTTCACTTTGACTTTTCCATCAAGTTTTTCATCCAAGTGATGCTTCTCCAGTTTAGGAGTGCTTCTTTACAGCTCTCACAGAGGCCTCAGTCCCACGGCCTCTAAATACTACTGGGAGACAAATTGCAGTAAGTAGGAGAGAAAGACAAGAGAGAACTCAAAGGCCCACAGGTTTTTTTCCATCCATGTACATAATCTGTCCTTTCTTTTAATAATGCATTAATCCATTAAAAAGGGATTTAAGCAAAAGAAATGCCCTTGCTCCTTTTAAAGCAGTTTACACAACTGACTTTTTTTTCTCTGACCATTTCACTGTTCTGTGGTTCTTTTACCACCTGTAAAACTCAAACTTTTTAAATAAAACACTTGAGTTCCAGAAAAATGGGGTTTATCTCCTTAATGAATAAAATGTCTCTAATCCACTTTACAATACTCAAAATGAAGCCTATAAATGTATTGTGGGTGTGTGATGATACTTGTCTGCTTTATTAGTCATGTAATACAGCACTGCAATGTTTTTTTCACCTTGGATTTTGAAGTACTCTCCTTGGACCTTAACTGCTTGCTGGTGGGCTTGGGTGCAAACCCAGTGCTTCTCCCTCTTCCTCCTGCCTGCCAGACCTCCACCAGCCTGGAAGCTTTGGCAGATGGTTTGAGACCAATGTTTTCAGAAGGGAGGAACCACCAAAGCCAGGGGTGTGTCTCACTGGGTGTTACTGCTGTGCTCAAGAGCATCACCGAATATTCTGAGCTGGAAGGGACCACAAGGGTCATGGAGTCCAGTTCTTAAGTACCACAAATTTACATATCCCAAAAGATCCCAAAGCAGACGTGTCCTGAGCTGCAGCAAAATGTGTACAGCCAGCTTTGCACGCCAACAACCCTTGGGCTTATCTGTGCTAAGCCGTGTCACAAAACATATGCCATAAAATCTAACTCACTGCTGCCTGCCTGAAGTCCCGGAGGGTTCACCCAGCCACCACTGGTGTCCCAAGTTTGGCTCCAGGTGGTGGCAGTGAGGAACTTGCTGGGGGATCTCTGCATTTCCCAAGGGCTCCTACACCTCTCTGCAGGATGAACCAACACATTCCTCCTAACTGGTAGCAGCTTGGGTACTCTGTGTGATGTTTCTTGCATGTTTAATTTTTCCACTCTGTAAGTCAGAGTCACTATTTTGAAATATTTTTCTTGGAAAAAAATAAATAGCAAAAAATTGTGATCTCTCCTTTAGGTTGGAAAGATAGACAGGATCCCCACCAACCTTATATATTTTGTTTATTTTTTCCTCAGATAAAAACATGATAAAAAGATGATAAAAGATGTGCTACAAAAAAGAAAGACTAGCAATATTCTGTGCCAAAGCCATCTCCCTGTGCCTTTGGGGAAGGTTGCATTTCAGCAGTTTTGCAGTGTGCTCCAAGTGTTCTGCACGTGCCCACCCCTCACCTGCTGGGCAGCCAGCCCCTGGCCTGCTCCAGAACTGACCTGGGGGGGAATTGCTCATTTCATATCCCACTCGGGGAGAAAAAACCCCTGTGTGCTGCTGGAGCCAGGACCTAAGTAACAGGGATCACACTCCATGATCATTGGAGGGTTTTGAAAGCCAACCTGAATCCTTAAAGAAATGTTGACTCCTATCTTGATGTCAGAAGGAATGCACAGTAAGTACCACCAAATGAATTATTAATTGCTTAGGTAAAAGAATGATGCCAATTCCATCCTGAACTCTACCAGGATCCCTCAAGAGTCTCCATAAAATACTGGTAAGATGGACATCTGATTTTCGAGACTTGATGTATTTGTGGAGTCAACCAAAGTGAAATTTAACTGTAAAAATATTGTTTCAATAAGAATTCCATGCAATGAAATGCAAAAATTGCTATTTATTTTTCTGCCTACATGGAAGAGGTGCTTCTGTGATACAAAACAAACAGGAGCAACATTTTGGTCAATGAGGGAGCTGCCAGGAAAATCTAAACTAAGCAAAATGGAGGAGGAGGTTATATTTTGCCAGTGCCTTTAAAACAAGCCAGCAATGAGATATTCTTAAGTTTAGTTTTAGTCTTACCGTGCTTTTCATCAAGCTGCCAGAGAAATCCCAAGTTTTTCTTCTCCCTCTTTGATTTACTCCCCTCTGCAGAATCACTGTGTAAACCTCCAGTTTTAGCTGCCTTGGAGACAAAGTCACACGGCTGAGAAATGGTATAATGCCTCGGAAAGGTAGTGCATCATGAAAGCAAACGTGTCTAACACCCTGCTGAGGATGTGATTACAGGTTACAAATGTGCAGTGCTCCTAGGCCAAAGTTTACTGGCAGCTCCTGCCCACAGCGAGCTCTCCCGTATTTCCCTGGAGCTGATCCACAGCTTCAGCAGTGCAATACTATCCATGCACACAAAAAGAGACCAGGATCCTTCTCTCATTCTCTTCCTCCCAAATTAAAAGGCCCTCAACTTGCTACACTATAAAGTCAACTAAACTAAACTAAGGGTTTAGTACATTTTTCATGTTTCTGACAAAAATTCCCACCTTCAGAAAACCAAAGATGAAAGGACAGTTCTGAGTGTGACAGCTGGTTGCACTCAGGCCATCCACATGCTCTTCCTACCATTTTTACACCTTCCTTGCTAGTGTGAGCCTGATAAGGCTCCTTCAGCTTGAGGCTGATACCTGGTATGTGCTATACAAGCATAAAAATGATTTTATTTGGTCCAGAAAAGAAGCAAGGACCTATTCTGCAAGTCAGTGGATTCTGCTTTGTGGAGTCATAGAAAGCTTCAGGTTCCCCTGTGCTGGCTTCCTGCATATAACAGTTGCAATGGAAAGTCAGATCTTTCAGCTGGGGGTAAAATTCAACTCAGTTAAAGAAGGACCCCAGGCAGCAGCAGTGCCTTCTGCAGGTCATCATCAGAGAGTTACGCTGTTTTCAGGCACATCTCAGTCACTCTTTGCTGATTGTGGAGAATTATTTGCATGTTCTTCAGTCTATCTACAGCAATTATTACCAACTGCTTAGGGAGGTCACAAAGGTTCTTCCCTCCGCCCATGAGTTGCCTTGGAGCAGACTGATATTCCAAGATGACACACTGGACCCTTGGTCTGACTGCTGTATCCTATGGAAGTGACAGATTGCTCATCTGGGAAAAGAAAAGTAACTTCTCACCCAATAAAAAGAATTGATCTTTTTCTTCCTCTGCAGTATGAGCATCTCAGTGTTGATAACTTTCGTTTTGCAAGAATGCTGTGTCTCTGGCCCCCATTGACATCTCCTGTGCACGGGCACTGAGGCAACTACCGAAATGTGTTAAGTATTAACACATAGCAATGATTTCCAGAAAACCATCAGTGTTTTCTTACAGGTTTAGGAAGGAAGAACTGCTACCTTACCAGTAGAGAACTTTCAAAACCATACAGATATTCCTCAGTCAAGAAAAGGGAAGCCTAATAAGACCTGATGGGGTTTTTTTCTTACAAAGATGTTTGTCAAGACTGTTTTCAGGACTCCCACCATTGTAAATGAACACTAAACTACATGTGCCAAAGGTGTTAGCACCCATGACCCAGAGAAGACTCTCTCACATGCCAGATGGGTTTGTTCAACATTTAATGAGACTGTTCTAGAAGTCTTCTAGCCATTTTGACCATATGGTTTTGCAACCTGCAATGAAAGCTCCTATCCAACAGTCCATTTGAATGATCCATAAACATTTACCTACATCTTTAAAAGCATAGCACAGAAAGAAAAGTACAATTTAAAGTTAAATGGTACTTGTCAAAGATAAACAGTTGGTTTATCACTCTTACAGTGAAAGTGATAAACCAACTGTTATTGCTTGATGCTTCTTACCAGTAAAAGAAATAACTTCTGCTCACATTAGCTTGAGCAATTCTTCTATTAAAACAAGTAACCAGAAGTGGATTCATCAGCTTTTACACTTGCCAAACACCCCACATATAAATCATCAATATCCCTTAATACAGCAAGGACACATGCAAATTTATAGTGACCTAATGTCACAGGATAATAATAATATTAATAACAATAATGATAATAATAATAATAATGGCAAAAAAATCAACAACAATAATAAACAATTGCCATCAATATTAAGATGTATTCTGTGTTTTTCACAATCATTTTCCTGATCTCAGTCCTCTATTAATCAATGGAAATTTTTGCCAAATGGATTTGATTTGGTAATATTGGAAAAGCATTAATCATTGGTTTAATGGGGAAGAGCTGAATAAATTGAAGAGTATATTTTTTAAGAATTAAAATCATATAAGTAATAATAACTTGTAGAAACAAATGTTTGTTTCAGACTAGACTGTGTAGATTTGGTAGTTTACCTCCTTGCCAAGTGTTTTTTTATGGTTGAGCTGGAGAGACACAAGAAACCATTCAAACTCCTATCCTCATTCTGTTCCCACAAACTCGTATTTCGTATTTTGAATTTAATCCAAAATTACCTCCTTGGTGTTCATGGGGTAAAAATTCACTTTAGTCTGTAAGATGCAGCAGCACTGCTGTGGAGCAAACTAAACAAACCCAAACCCACTCATTTGAACAGATGAGAAATGCAGCCTGACAGAATTTCTGTCGTTTTGTATGGGAGGAATTAAAAATAAGGGCATTAATAAGTCACAGATATTCCTGACCATTAGCTGAACAGAAAATACCAGGCAGCATTCAAGAAAGAGAGCAGTTTACCTACCACCCCCAATTCAGTTTAGAGCTACTGCATGGCAAGAGTTTCATTACCTCAGTTCATCACTGAAAGCACAGAAATTTCTCCCAGACATTACCACTGGGGAAGGCATTAAGCTTCCAACCATATTTTGGCACAATTTGTCATGAAAAATATGAAAGCTTTCCTTTGTAGAGTGGATATTTTATCATTGTGATTGGGCTCAGAATTCCTGGGAAGGAGGGGGAAGGAATTTTGCCCTTTTATTAGCTCCAGATCAGTCACTTGTGATGGTGACAGCCACACCACCACCAGTGCTGTGTTTGCTGCTGGAAAGAGCTATGACTCTTTTCCCTCCTCTTTCTCCCTCCCCAGAGATAATTTTCAGAGCAGGTAGTGATGTGAATAAGGTGAATGGACAGACATTTTATGGGTCATTTGTCATAGTTATGCCAAAGCAAGGAAACATCCATCTGCAGTTAAAGAAAGGTAAGAACTTTGGGAAGAAGCTCTAACGCTTCTCTCACATATCCAGAACTGGATTTAAAAGGCATAAATATTCTTGAACTATTTGAAAACTCCTTGCCTCCAGGTGATAGATTTATTCCCATTAGTGCTAAAATGCAAAAAAAAAAAAAAAAAAAGGTTTCAGTTTCTTGGAGCAAGGGCCACATCTTGGAAGATAGTAAGCACAGCTGTTAACATCACAAATTACTGGAAATTGAGTCCTAGCTGTAATTTTCATTTCATTCCATTCTTTCCTGATAGATAGTAGCTTGAATTTGATTACATTTGTTGTGTACTAAAACAGAGTTAAGAAAGACTAAATATGCAGCCCCCTGAAGAAAGCACACAACAATTAGGATAGGGAATGAGTTAATTGAGGCTGCAGGTATCCATCAGCTAAGAGCACAACAGGAAAGTAATAAACAAGTTAGGATTTCTGTCTGTTCCTGGCTGCACCATTGATTCCCTATATGATTTTTTAAGTAATTTTCAACACTGGTGTTTGCTGAGAGTTTCTGTGTGTGCACACATGAAGAGCCACAGAGCTGGGACATCAGCAAATTAGTTTTCCATTACTGGAACTGGTAAGTAACTTAGGAGATATGAAAATTGATTACATAAGAGGAAAAAAATGTCAAGTTTAGCACACCACTGCCTTAGAGTACAATCCTTTTCAGAACAGACCTTCCCAGACACGCAGCTTGTTCACTGTCTTTAGTGTAGAAGAATAGTAATATCTTCTCTGTGAATAAAACATAGGAGCAAGTTACTGTGCTGGGTTCCTGCAGTCCTCAGTGGTTGGAACAAAGAAGTCTGTGGCTAAAACCTGCTGCCCACCTGCAGTTCTGACCTGACAGGTGAGCCCTAACCAGTCCCAGGCAGCCAGAGGCCACCTGAACATAAAACTGTCTTTGCAATTATCCAGGCATTTTAATATTGCAGGATTTTTATAGGATTGCTTGGAATGTACCAGGCAGGATCATGTACATAAATAATAACATCTCAGATGACTTTTAATGTAAGAAATATCTCTTATTTCCGGCTGAAATTCACATCCTGCTCCAAATATCTTGTGCCTTAACTCTACAGAAGAAGCAGCAGAACTTCATATTGGTGGCCTTAACAACAGACCATGGTCTGCAAGATTTTGTCCTAAGCAACCCAGCACAATGAATGCTCAAAACATCTGATGTGATGTTTCTGTTGATCAGGCACCAGATCTTTTTCAGGATGTCTCATCTGTCTGGGAGTACTTGACATGAGGAAGATACCCAGACATCCCATTTAGGTGACTCAACACAGTAAAAAGAATCTCTGCCATCCTTGCATGAAATGGAGTAAGAACTATTTCAGGAGGAGATATACTGGGATGTGAAAGAGGGGGAAAAGGAAGTGAAAGGAAACACAGAGTAGCAAGTGGATGACCTTTCCAGTGGCATGGCCCCTGATCTCTTCTTGAATTCTACTGCTCCACTTTTAGGATCTGGTTCAGTGCTGCTCTCATTGGCAAAGCCTGGCAGCTTCCCTTTTGTGAGGGGAGAATCTATGTGCTACACAGAAAAACATGGATGTGAGCAATAATTAAAAAAAAAGATCAATGATTCTGCATTTAAGCATTACCATGTTTAGTCACAGGCTGAAAATGTGAGCACAACCTGGAGCCAATTTTTCTTTAATTCAAACCCCAGGCTTAGTTTTAGCCTGCACATGGCAGCCTTGCCTGAATATAATTCCCCAGTATGTTTAGCCTGGCAGAATGTTTTTGTTCACACAATTGTGCCATACACTGTTAAACACCTGCTACACCCCTCTCTTGAGGGTGACTGCATTTCTGGGGTGGCTGAAGGGATTTCTCTAATCAGGGTAATCTCTAATCAGCTGTTCCTCTTTCAGAATGAAATGTGATATATAAATGTAAATGGTATTTCAGTGCCCATCTTTCTCTTGCAACATGGGCAAACATGTTTTCTTACACTACATTTCAACTACAGAAAAAGCACTTCCTAAGACATCTTTTACCTTGCTGCTGACACATATTAGCATCTAAAGCACAAAGCCCTCGATTATTATTTTTAAATTATGAAAACACCATTCCTTCTCAAACCTGTCACCTGCTATAGATCTTAATCAGTTTCAGTCCATTATAGAAATTCCTGCTGCAATGAAACAGGATTTGGGAAGAATTTGTTACCCAGGGAAAAATTATTTTCTTTTCAATGGGATCTACAGCATTAAAAAATTATGGTAGCATATGCCCTCTGATATATCTTATTGAATGCTAAATGTTAGAATTGTGTATACCCCAAATTCTGGATCGTTTTCAGCTTCCCATTGAAGTTCTGCCTTGGAAACATTACTAGGGCAGGCTGCCAGATGAAAGAGAGTAGAAACACTCCTAGGAAAGACACATTCTTTATGTCTTTTGCCTTTACAAAGTGGTTGCAGTCAAAAGATGTGTGGCTGATGGTACTTAAACAAACAAAGAAGCAGGCACTGGGGAGTTTTCTTTTTGTTCTAAATCATCTTCTCTCTCCTTCTCTGGCTAGCCATGAACATAGTTATGACAGATACACCTCCGAGACTCCCCTGACCTCTGGGCCCTTTTAAATGTCTTGATCCTTTAAAAACACCTGACAGAAGAGGCCTCTATAGAAAAACGATATTTGCATAGATGCTGGTTGCTTTGCTGGAATTTTCCTGTGAAGGCCATGGGTTCTCTTCACCCAACTTCCCCACCCAGCTCAGTCCCTCGCAATTGACAGGATCCAATTTTTTTTGGCAAATCTGAAACCTCGGGCAGACATTCTCAGGAGAGACAAGAGGTGGCATCTCTAAGACTGCAATGAATATCTGAAATCCCATTGCTTGTCACCACGGCACAACATCAGTGGCAGGGCAGAAAATGAAACGACCATTCTTCATTGTGTCATTGGCTGACAGACTAATCCTGGATAAACCATCTGATTTCATTCAAGTCATTTTTCTTAGGCCATGAAGTGGGCCTAATAATTCCTGTATTTTCCAGCCCATTTTGAGAGTATTAGAAACAAAGATATTTATACTCACAAACAGACTTCTGCTAAGAATCAGGGTAGAAAGGGTATGTCTATAAAGAGGCCCAAATCTGCTTGCTTCCCCGTCACCAAAATTCTGGACCATTTCATGTTATTAGCATCCAGTTCTATTTAATACTAAAGTACTAAAAACCAAATAACCCAAATGAACAAAACAAAAAAGCAAAACTCTGATGCAGGACAGAGGAACTGGTTGCTTGCCTTCTAGCAACAAAGTAGAATTTGTTGCTTTTCTACAGGGCATTTTATGTATCTTTTATCTATCACTCTGGTATGAATTTCACACATGTAAGACTGAATGCACTAAAAATTCCTTACTTCTGAGTTATGCCAGCATCACATTCTTATTCTCCATTTGCCTCCTGTTAGAGGTTGCAAAGATGTAGACAAATAGAGACATACTGCAATTTTCTACGCTGATGGCAAAACAGAAGCAAAACAATTTTGTTTATACGCAGATAAAATGTCTCCTAAAGGATACCTTTACACTGCTGCTTCACTGTTCTTCTAGGAGCTCTTTACCAATACCTTGCATTCCCTCGATTGCTCGGTTGGGCTCTATTAAAAAATAAATACCTACCTCCTGCAAAGTGTGGTTTTGTATTTAGCAATACTGGATTTTAATTATCTCTTCCTCTAGTCCCCTTAATTTTACCTATCTTATTGTTTATCTTGATAAATTAACTGTTCTTTTCTCCACTTACATATTATCTCCCCAGTTAATCATTATTATGCACTACTTTCGACTTGTACTAAAGCTACCTTTTTGGCTTCCCCTGTTGCTAATTACTTTTAAACTCTCTCCTGCTGAACATTTCTTCTCCAGTAGGTTCCCCTTTAACAGGCCATGTAAGCAACCGAATACTATAACTGAAATGAGGCTGCATTTTGTCCCTGAGAGAGACAAAACACCTTCCCAAATTTCTGGTTTGACCTTTAAAACAAAGTTTGCTGGAAAATAAAGGCATGGGCTATGAGTTGCACACATATTTATACAGGAGATGACTTGGCTCATCTGTACAATATGGCTTCCCAGTTGGTTTGGCAGCAGCCTGAAAATGCAAAACAGGAAGAGCATCTGGACATCTTTTTAGTATCATCAGTAAAAGCACTTCTCTGCAGATGGAGAGCTCAGGGGCTCGATCTTGGCAGGGCTGGCCTCACTCAGCAAGTGTGAGTTACCTCATCCCACAGAAATGGATTTTACTTCCTGCAGTTGGGAGAAGGGTGACACTGAGTTGCTGCTGCTCTCAGCCACACTTTCTCTGCCCAAAGCCACCACGAGCCAGCCCATACCAAGTTCAAAGGAATGGAATGCCCTCCTCTCTCTCAGACAGCTTCTCTGTACTAACAGCAACATTTTCTACCAACAGATCAGTGAAGTGTAGCATTTTCTCTGCTCAGCTCTTCTGAGATAAAAATCCCCAAAATATCAGTGACCTTGCCTTCATGGGCTAATTTCTCCATGTGCATTTGTATACATTACCACCAACTACAGTCATGGATAGCTCACTTTTGTTGATTCACTTGTTGAAGTAAAATTCTAAGTGTCTTTACTTCACACCTGTATTTTGCCACGGTCCCTAGCAAACCCACTGCACTCCTGAAAAATGTGGATGGGACCAGTAACCTTCCCATGGCTTGACCAAGTATGTCTGGATACTGTGTGCTTAGAATTAGTGCCGGGGTCCTTCTTCAGGAAAGCCAAAGGCAAGTGCATACCATACTCACTTTCCCAAGCTGATGATAATGATATTGTACTCTTGGAATTACGTTTGTCTGTACTTGAAACAAGCGCTGTAGATTTACAATATAAATTTTGCCTGTTTGAAGAGGGACTATTGAAAACATGCAGAACATGACACCGTGGTTTCACCAGAGCTGACTTTCACATGTCTGGAAATATGGCAAACCTCACAGAGAAAAGCAATTACCCCTCACATCAGAGAGGGTTTACTGCTTGAATCATACTGACACTACAGAGGGTAGAGCCACTTTCCAGTAACTGAGCCCACAATGGCAGAAGGGAGAAGGGAAAGTCAGGGAATAGCAAATACTGTCCAAGCCACTCCAGATGCAAGTTTAAAGCACAGCCTATGGAAAATTACTGCAGACACATGCTCAACAGACTCCAGATACACAGGAGAANTATATATACAGTGTATGTACAGTATAAACACACAATTAATATATTGGAAATGGGTGTCCTGCAAGAGAAATCTGGTACAAACATTACATGAAATTTGTGAGAGTATCTCCTCGTGCTCCAAATGAGCACCAGGGATGTGATATTACTTGTGCCAGAGGTGCCTGTTATGAGCACCAGTAGAAGTTTCCCTGGACTCACTGCTCACACAGCTGCATATACTGTTCATGTTGCTGCTGTACTTGGAGACACAGACCAGTGAATTGATGTCACTCATGAGCTCTGCAGCCTCTGTACTGCCCAAAGCTGCTTGTTTGCAAAAACACTGGAATTTTGCCAGTTAGAGATCTGAGGTGATGCCTGGTCTGTTAGCTGTGGCACTGAGCTCCTCTGCTTGGTTACCTGCTGGTAAATAGGACTTTGGGCTCTGCAGTTGTTGAACACGCTGCTGTATCAGCAGTACTAAAGACAGACAGTCTCCTGCACTGAATACATATATAGTAAGTAGATATATTACTTCAGAACCAAATATTAGTACACCACATGCCCCAGATTTGCCTAGATGGATTCTGGGAGTACTGAGAAAGTACTGTGCAAAACATTTGTTTCCAGTTCAGCATCTATACTATAGAACTGTATGACCTGTTATTTTCCATGAGGGATTCTGCATCATAAAAGCTTGAAACAAACATCTAAAATGACATTATCAAAGGAAGTGAAACTTCCAACTGATGCTCATCAATAGTGGTGACAAGAAAGAAGGGTGGAGAGATTTGTCTTTGCATGGACTTGAGAGCTGATCTAAGTTATAATGATTGATAGTCATCATCTGAGCACTGAGGAGCTGTGTTTGCAGAACTCAGTGGTATAAAGGGCCTCTCTATCCCTGATCTCCAATATGGATGAAGGTGACATACTACAGGAGGAGAAGAGAGGCCTCACAACCATTAACCCATGCTAGGTTTTACCCGTTTTATATATGTGCATTAATAGGCATGTATTTACACTTATTTCTTGCCACAGAACGATGGCTGTGATTACCAGCTATCAGCCTCGTAGGTATAATAAAGGAATAGAGGAGTAGAAGATCAGTTTGAACAAATTCCTCTTTAGTAAACAGGAAATTACTTTCTTTGTTCCCTGGGCACATTTACTATTAACTGAGACTGAAACCTGACCTGGACAATGCTGTTCTCCTTGAGGAACTCACATCAGCACAACTCCACATTTTTACTCCTGCATCACAGTATTAGACATTAGTAGTTTGCAGAATCTTACACTTGTTTTTGAAAATGTTGCATTACTTGATAGTTTCAAGGTGCCTTGCAGAGGGATATAAATAGATTGGGGCATTCTCTGACCAGTGACAGCTGGGATGAAACTGAACAAGTCAAAATGCCAGATTCTGCATCTAGGATGGAGTAACTAAGTCTAAATTGGGAGGAGTGGCTGGAGAGCAGCCATGTAGAAAGGGACCTCAAATTCAAATATCTTAGAGATCACTCCCGGTTGATCAATCAGAAGAGACTTGGGTACATGGGGATGTGAATTGGCTGATGATCATCAAACTGACCTGAACGGAAGCAGCTGAAAACATGGCAACTTCCCTTGTTTGTCCTACAGCTCACTAGAGGCACAGAGAGATGATGACCAGATATCATCAGTTGCACAATTATCAATACTATACCCCAGCTGCAGCACAGTGAGTCAAAGGTGCTTGCTTAGTGGACAAGATAAGAACTATACTTTATGCCCTTAGCAGTCCCAAATGACACTGCTCCTAAGGGTAGTACTACAACACTTTAGAATTCAGAATGAAATTTCCTTGTTAGAGATGTGATGTAAAGCAATTGACTTACTATTCCTAAACGCTTAAGCAGTAAATCTCCTAAAGCCAGTACTAACAGCTATTATCTCTACAGCTCCACAGCACAGGGATAGGAACAGCCACCTCACAAAGGAGTGTCCCCTGCTCTGCATGGCAGGCATTGAGCTTGTTGTCAGAGTGATCCTGAGGAATAAGGTGTGCTCCTTCCATTTGCTTCTAAGCGTACTTGTTGCCCGAGGAGCAGAGAAGGGGATGTGTGGGATGTTGTCTGCAACACACAACAGTGTGCAAGGAATATTATGCTGCTCTCCCGATGGGACAGAACAAAACATACAGCCTTTTTTCTCAAGGTGCAGCAGTGCCAGCTCCAGATGACATTCTGGGCAGAGGGGACAGTGCAACCCCACACCTCCCTGAGGACTAAGCCAGGACTCTTCACAGAAACAGCAGGAGTAAAAAACTGTCTTTACAGAAGCAGCATTTTGACAAGTGCTGTAGCATGGCACAAGGTCAGTCATCTGTGTTATCATGTAAATCAAAGAGAATTTTTAATCATCTGCTCATATATGCTGATGCCTGGAAATTTAACAAAGACACAGAGCAGTACAATTAGCTGAGAAAAGAAAATAACGAGAGCTTAGTTGCATTTAAATGAGAGTTCCCTTGTATTTCAAACCATACCCATGGTGCAGGGCACCGGGCTCCGTCTCCAGCTGTTGCGAGGCTTTGCTCCAGCAGGTGTCCCTGTGACACAGGACCTGGCACCAGCTTCCTGCAGACAAGCAGCCCCTGGGTGTCTTGTGGCATTTTCCTGTGAGTCACCCAGCTGTAACACGGGTGAAGGCATTGCAGAGGAGCTGGGAGCAGAGTGTTTTTCACCTTATAAAGTCTACTTTCAGTAATTACCTCCAGGCTTGGAGCAACAAGGGCTCTTCACACTGCTTTCTCTACAGCAGAAGTACAGCCTAATAATAATTAATTAACAAAAAAGCTTAAATCATCTGCCTGCAAAATATATGTCATGATAACACATTTAACTGGAATGATAGTGCCTGGGGAATGCTTATGTCCAGCAGGGCACCCCACATGTCAGCTAGGACACAATTCCTATTCTCCTGTTTGGTAAGGAAAGCTGCTTGGAAAGGACCCGGCTGCTCTGGGCCGGGGAGCTGTTCCGTGCAGGCCCTCTGTGCCTCACCCAGCAGCAAATTACAAAATCCTGAGTCCATTGAATTTTCTCATCTCCAAGTGTATTCCCCCTAAATCACAAAAACCCGCAGTTGCTGAGTCCATAATTTGTACGTACACGTACCCAGCCTGCTTATTGTTTGGAGTAGCTGCCTCCTTTCTGGCTGTGCTAGTCACTAAGTGCATTTCATCAGCAAGGCAGCAGCAAATAGAGCTCATGAGGTTGGGCATATATCCATGGCCAGGCTGCAAACATCAGGACCAGGCAGGCTAGATGGCTCTTCTTGGCCTCTGTTTCCTGATATGTCAATTTAAGAACAGCAAGCTCTGCCTTCCTGCAGGCTGGAAGGCTGGATTTGGGCACAGACGGTGCATAAAGCAGGCTGAGATGGATGCTACCTCTGGAGCTGCTCGCTGCCAGCACTGATGGGATGCTGCCTCAGCAAGCACAAGCAATGGCAGGGGAACCATAATGTGCCAAGTTCTGGCTGCATCAAATTTGCTGGGAGTGCCCCAAATACAGGGATATAAAGAAATGGTAGGCAGTCTGTTCATAATGGATGTGACATGCTTATTTCTTTGGTGTTGAGGAAGAAATCTCACAGGCAGAGAAACAAACTGGGAACAACAGCAAAAGCAACGTGGGAAAAGGAACCAGGAATGTAAGGCTAAATGCAGATCAACCCATCCCTAGAAGCTCTTGGGCCTCAGCTGCTGTTATACCTGTATGCCTAATGCTGGTGATTTATGCCAACTGAAGTATTGGCCCACGGTGCTGAAGAGCGCTAGGTAAAATAATGAAATGGAGACATCTAACCTAGTTTTTTTTTTTTTTCAAATGAGATAAAGAATTTAATCTAACCACAGCTGTATCTTCACCCAATTTTAACATTCAGATTTTATACAAACAGACCACTGCTGAGAACCAGTTATACTCAAGGGACTTCCCCTTGCCCTGATTCCTCTTCCTCCTTTGGCTTGATAACACAAGGTATAATTTATTTCTTTGGGAAGAACTGTTTTAAGGTCCCAGGTTGCAGGATGCTGAGGCCACAGGATGAAGGGTTCCTATGCTTGCCACTAGGCCTGGTGCCATGTGACCCAATGAAATGAGCAAATTCTTTAGTTGTCTGAGCTGCTGTGCAGTACTCTCTGTGAACTCTGATAAACACCCACAAGAGGAGTAAAAGGGAAGGTTTTGCTGTCTGTCTCAGGCACTTCACAGCCACTGGCAAATTGCAGCAATCATCAGCTCATACTTCATTGGTATTCAGGGCCTGTCACCATTCCCCCAGCCTCTGATGCTGGATACAATCTGCCATTTAGCCACCACAGTGGAGCATGTTTCTCAAGCCATTACAGTGAGCTCTCAAGGCAAAGGGAAAGTCGCCTCATGAATACTAACACAGCTCTGTCATATTGACCTGTCTGTGTTCCTGTAACCCAAGAAGAAAAAAACCCTTCCCCTCCAGGCATCTATTCACCATGTCACGTTTTCTTTTTGAAAGCTTTTCAAGGTAAGACATCCAATTTACTGCCACTTCTTTCTCTGTAACCTGATAAGAACTGATAAAATTACCAGGCACAAAGGCTCTCATGAAACATTCCTATTTCTCAGCACATACAGGAGTTATGCAAGAACAAACAGTTCTCGGCCAAAGTGTCACATTGAGGGGGACATCACGATCGTTTGGGAAGCAATGAAAAAAGGAAAGCTGTATTTGATAAAACCACCATACCTTATGCAATAAAGGGCTCTACAGGAATCTGGTCAAAGCCACCTGCATCTGATTCACAATGTTCTGTCAGTCTAAATTTAAGCAGAGAGAGTATTTTTTCCTTCAAAGACATCAAAGCAATTGGCAAAGCACTAGCTGTCACAATAGTCCTAGGAAAAATGCATTATCTTCACCTTAACACAGACAGAAACTGTGGTAATGAAAGGTTCAAGCTATCAAAGAGTGAGGGTGGAAGGCATAAAGCTGGTATTCTGAATCTATCCCTTTCTGCCTTCTAAAGTATTTCTTTTCTTTTTTAACTCATTTTTGAACAAAGTAACTCCTTCCATGCCTGGAGACTCTGAAAAAGTCTGTTCTTAGTGTCTCTACTTTTGCACTCAGAAGCTCAGAGCATCAAACGTTCTGCAAAACACAACATGAAAGGCAAGATATTTCCCATGCTCACTTGCAGTGGACACAAATAATGGTTGAAGGGAGACATATTTTAAACAAAGTGTTGGATTTGAATTACTTTTTTTTTTTTTTTTTAACTCAAAAATTAAGTAAAATTCTGGATGCTTTCATCCAGTTAGTCATCACATTCAAAGGGCTGTGATGCTGGAACCTGGGATACCTGCATTTCCTTCTCACAGCCCAAATGTGGGTCTCTGTTGTGAAGCTGAGTCCAGGAATATTCCCAAAAAATTCCATTTTTCCTTTGACGGTTGGGGGTGGTTTGTGTCCCCGGAGCTCAGCATGCCTACAAAAGGTCACAGGTGAGAACTGGCAGAACAGTGTAGGTCAGCTTTGGTTCAATTATAATGTCATACTCATAAGCCAAAATATGTCCTGGATTCTGAAGGTCTTTTTAGCACATGGGATACTATTTATATGGTTTTGCTGATAAAGTTTTGTGGAAAACATGCCTGAAAATTGAATGCATTGGCAATGTTAATACAATTATTACTTTTGGTTTTCCCACAACTGGTCAGGATTTGATATTGGTTTTCCTGCACACATATAACTTATTTTATGCACACTGCTTTAAATCAGCTTGGTTAAGATGAAAGATAGGCTTTAAACTGAGCCCAGCTTCATGTATGCCTCCTGGCAAAAAACCCCAAACTTTTGCTTGCTCTAGTTATATAGGTTGACCCAGGTTTGAATACTCCTGAGCAGTTTGGTCATCAGTAAAAGAAGAAGAGCAGCTATGAAATCTGAATAATTTCTTCAAAGTTTGTATGCGGGACCCTTATTCAGATCCATCTCTAATTCCTGAATACTGCTTGATATATCCTTGCACTGAAATGTATGGCAAACACTAAATTAATTTTGGAACTCATTAAAGTCTTTATAAAAGGCAATGAGGAAAGTCACGTTTTTAAAAAGGACAAGCTGGGCATCAGTTTGTGTTGGAACTGCTCTCCTAAGCAAGCCTGGTGTGACTTCCTAAAGGCATCCTCCTGTTTCCAGGCAACCAGGGCTGTGCTCCTGCCTCTTAAATTGTAACCATCATTGCACTTTGCTTATTAATTCTTCAGCAAATGGAGGAAAGTTTTCATTTCTTTTGATGGCTAATGTATTTTATGGTTCACGAAACAGCTCTGGATTCGGTAGTTTCTATTAAGAAGAAGCTCAGACCAAAATGAAAGAGCCATCCAGGACTTGGAGGTCGTAGGAGGATAGCAAAGTTCTACCTGCTGCAACTATGAGAGCTGGGAAAACATTTTCAGATTATTTTTTTTTCCATAAAGAGAAGGAGTGTCCAAGTATTTAGACTGACTGAGCAGCTTTGCTAACATTTAATCAGATGGCTTCTGGAAGAAACTCTGCTAGGAAAAAACCTCACACCACTTTGAACAGAAGACATTTGGTTTGATGCCTCCAAGATGAGAGGTTTAATTCTTTTTCTATCTTAAAGCGTTTCCTGCTTTGAAGGTAACAGAAATTTTAGCCCAAATTTGGCAATGATTTAATTTGAAGAAAATGCTTAATTAATTCTGAAATGTTTATACATACATATTTTATTTAATATTAATTTAAAGACAGCAAGAGAGAGCAAATTTGGCTCTTACACAAATCCCTATCATTCCCATACCGGAAACACTCTTCTACTTTTATTTTAGGCAATTAATTTTTGCTTTCTTCTCATGACAACACCATTGCCCTGTACGAAATAAGGTAATTTAAATAAAGAAGTACCATTATTTTGTAGGAGGGAAGAAAGGAGACCAACAATTGGAACAGATGCCCAGATGCCCCATTTAGATGATCTATTAAAGTATTTTCAGTTTTGCAATAGAGCAGCTAAGAGCTAAGTGACTTCATTACAGCCCAGCATTATGAGTAACTGGAATAGGGACCAAGTCTCCAGAGCCCCCTTTGATGCCTATAAGGTGTTGTGCAAAACTTACTTACCTTAGAAATCACCTGTTTTTATTTATCAGGATCCATAAAGACTTCAAGTTCTATTGCAATTTGGGAGCAATGCAGAATGTTTTACAATCAAAACTAAAACTGCATGTTTGCTTACATTCACAGCTTCTTTGTGCTTTATTTCATTAAATAGCCTCGATTTTCAGGGATGGGGACAGAGGGCAAACCATACTGCGCAGAGTGATTTTTTTGATGGTTTTCTAACCTTGGAATGATTGAGAGCTACAGAAAGAAGTGGCACAAAAACTTAGGGCAGGCAAATACATTTTAAGTCCCATGTCTCAGTTGGCTCCACTCCTTGCTCACAAGCAATGAAGATTGAAGGAGGACACTGAGGAGGGGCAGCTCAGGACAGCACCTGCTAATTGATGATACAAGTTTTCAACAGACTTTAAATCCATGCAGAGAGGAATGTAAATGGACTAACAAAGAGTAAACGCAGAACCCCAACTCATCATCTGGTGTAAATCAGAGTATTCCTACTGAACTAGAGTGCATACGCGATTTATGCCTTGCAAAATATCTGATGTGGAAACATAAGTCTCAAACAAGGAGCTAACATGTTCTGAGATAGAGAACACTTGCTGAGGAGATTTACAGCAGGAAAAGACATTCTGTTTTAATCTAATACAAAGATCCAGTTAAGCCATTTTTCAGTGACATTTCAGTTTGATAATTACTGAGTTGTGCTTTGCACATGCTTTTATGAAAAATAAAATAAAAGCTAATTTTAGAGTCCTCAATCAAGCCTGCAGTTAGTCCTAAATCTTGATGAGCGGCTCCAGTTATTATCTTCTATTTTTAAAATATTTTGATTGATTTTCCTGTTCTAAAGAACTAAACTGTAAATCATTTCTGCTGGTTCCAAAGATTTTTTCTTTTAATCAGTAAGAAACAAATGAGCTGTAATACAAAGACAGAGAGAAGGAAAAAAAAGAAAATATCACTGAGTAAAACCAAGTTGTCACAGTTACTGGAAATTTCTGCCTGGAGAAAGCAGTCCACATTGTCAAATCGCTCGCTATGGATCTTTTTCTGAAATAAGGCTACTTCTCCAACGCTGCTCACTCATACTCTTAGGCTATCATATCTGTCACAGTAATAGCTGACAGCCTTGGCCAGCAAGGCACGTGGAGCTGGTGCCAAGGTGTATTTATCCCTCTCGTGGCCAGCACACGGACCTGGGACCTGCAGAACAGTCCCCTGCAGTACTGGGCATCCCAGCAGAACTGGGCTGTCCTGTGCAGTAGCTGTGGGACTGCTGTGCCCCGCTGAGAACACCCCCATGAACACTGGGTCACCTGCACGCAGGAACAAACACGGCAGGAAAAGGTTTAATGCTCCCTGAAGTCCTTGTTTGGTTCCTCAGAGAAAACCAGTAGTGAAGAGCGTGCTCGGGGTCCTGATGACCTTGGCCACAGGTGTGATGGGACAAAAATCACACCCCCAATGTGAAGCAGGCAGTGCTGCCCAGCTGGGCAAGCAGAGAGGCTCTCACCTGACCTGCTCTGGCTGCTCCTCAACGCACACATTTTGCGGGACAACAAGGGTGGAAGGAAGACAGGCACCCCCAGGAAGGAGCTCAGGTGTAGAAGCTGTCTGGGATCTTGTGAGTTCCCATGGAAATGCTGCTGAGGATATTTCTCTCTCAGGCTGGTTTTTTGTTTTGTTTTGTTTTTTTTTTTACATCATTACCAACTGTTTAATACTTCCTAGGCTTTGCACAGGGCCAGGCAGAGACCCACTACTTCAGCTGCAGTCTCTGTCACCATCCACTAGCACAGCCTCCTATTTTGTTATTCTAGCCAATATAAGAAAAAGTTGCTTGTAAGAGAAAGGTAAATATCTTTAAATCAGGCCATCCTTAATGCTAATGTCTCCATGGAGCATTACAGAAGTTTTGGCTGCCACCTTGCAGTCAGA
>WAAE01014798.1:0-33933 GCA_013400495.1 Nicator chloris | reverse complement strand
TGAAGCAGGCAGTGCTGCCCAGCTGGGCAAGCAGAGAGGCTCTCACCTGACCTGCTCTGGCTGCTCCTCAACGCACACATTTTGCGGGACAACAAGGGTGGAAGGAAGACAGGCACCCCCAGGAAGGAGCTCAGGTGTAGAAGCTGTCTGGGATCTTGTGAGTTCCCATGGAAATGCTGCTGAGGATATTTCTCTCTCAGGCTGGTTTTTTGTTTGTTTTTTTTTTTTTTTTTTACATCATTACCAACTGTTTAATACTTCCTAGGCTTTGCACAGGGCCAGGCAGAGACTCACTACTTCAGCTGCAGTCTCTAGGCACACTAGCACAGCCTCCTATTTTGTTATTCTAGCCAATATAAGAAAAAGTTGCTTGTAAGAGAAAGGTAAATATCTTTAAATCAGGCCATCCTTAATGCTAATGTCTCCATGGAGCATTACAGAAGTTTTGGCTGCCACCTTGCAGTCAGACACTTTTTGGGAGGATGAAGAAGGTTCTAGGCTCTTGATTGCTCTGTTGTGGTACACATTGTCCTAGTACAACCCAGTGCTTGTAGTGGGAGAGACCAAAGGAAAAAATACATTGATCACTGGGCACTGGGCTTTCCCCTGTCCCAAGGGGAGACCTCACACATGCGCCATGGCAGGGGCAGTGCCATATACCTCACGCTGTTCCCCTCCCACATTTACCATGGCATGGGGGCTCCCCTGGCCTTATGTCACCAAAGGATTATAGATTTGGGCTCTATATTTTTTAGCAAGTCCTGAAGGCATAGAAATCTTTAGCTGCTAATCATCATTAGAAAGCTTAAGTGTTCCTAGAGTGTTTCAGGCTGGAAGGAAGGAATCACAACCCTGCTGTCCCCTGCCCCCCCCCAGCCCCATTAAGCTGAGGCACTGAAGCTAGTTTTCATCTCATGTTGAGGTTTTCACTTGGGCTATTTGAATTTGTAAACCTCCAATTTTAAAAAAAATGTACCTATAAGTCCACATTCCAATTTCATGGTGCCAGCTGAATACCTGACAGATGTAAAAAATTATTTGCTTTTTGGCTTTCTACTTTGCCTAGTTTATTCCAACCTATGAAACCTCAAGGACATAAAACATCATAAAAATAAACAGCACCAGTAGCAAACCTGTCAGTCTTAAGCAGAGCATTCACCTCATTAAACTACAGAATTTCCACAACCACAGAAATGCAATTTTTATACAAAGAGCAGGACCTTCTCCATTAATGAAAAGGAATGTGGAGAACCTTCTCTCCTAGATCATTAATGTCAGTCAATCTGCCATGGATTTGCATCAGAGACAACGAGGAAAGATGTGACCTCTTCTTGGGCAAATCTGATCAGTTCAAGAACACAGATCTGGGACACCCACACATCCTGCAGCAAACCAGGTTATGCATTGTTGGAACTTGTAAGCAGCATGATCACAGCAAGGGGGAGCGGGCTTTGCAGGGCTGATGGCAGGAACAGAGGCACGTTAGCGTTTCTGTGTGTCGGACCATTATTTGCTCTAAGTCTCAGAAAATGGGGATACAGCAGTAAAGTGCACAAGTTAACTACCTGGAAGCAGTAGGAGAGAAGCAGCTACGCTTGCCTTCTCTTCCTCTGGCTAAGGTGTACAGCTGTGATATGATAATGAAGTCCGTATAATTAAAGAGCAGCTGGATTCGATTCTGGAACAATCCCCATACCCATCAGCATTCCATCACCTTGCCTGCAAGTAGGAGGCAGATAAAAAAACCCAGGCAAATCTTGGGACTAAATGCAAGGGGGAAGAGCTGGCTGGCTTACATCAACGGATGGAGAGCCATCTGAGGGAACAGCTTCTTTTCCTTGGAGTTCAGTGTGGTTTTGCAATCTGTTAGTGTGCCTGCAGGTGCCAAAATGCTCTGTTAATGTTACTCCAAACAGGATATGCATTGCCTGAAACATTAAGCCTCGTGCAAGATCACTGTCCTACGTGCTTATGGCTGAGTCACAGAGGAAGAGAATGATGCTCTTTGGGTGGCACCATCCCAAATGAGCTCCTCAGGCTCACCATAACAAACAAATGTGCCTGTTGAGGATTGGCTCCTGTCATTAAAATTGCAGGCATGCTCTGGGTTCATCCTTAACTGCTTGTTGCTTCCTGATGGTTCCTTGTGTGAGACAAGCTCCAATCCGTGTTGCAGCATGAATCATAATTCACTGTGCAGTTTATCCTCTAAAGCTTGTTTTTTTAATGCCACACATCCTTACTTTTACTCTCTCCTAGAAGTTTAAGGGCTTTTCATTCCTTAGGGTTAAAGATGAAGGCTTGAACCCCCAAACTCATTGCAGACATTATTAGTCCAACAGCAAGAAATTAAATACAATTTTTTCAGAGATTTAAATTCATTCTGCTTCCTTCATAAAACAAGCTGAGCAAAGAGCCAAGCAACAGCCATTGAAAAATACCTTAATTTGTGATAACTTGAAAAATATAATGAGCTATAGAAGCTGTGCCTGAAGTTCCCCGGGACTAGGATCATACGGCATTGTGTCCCTCCCAAAATGCTAAATAGTGAGGCTGAGGACCTAGTGGTTTTCCCTACATACAACAGATCACCTTCTTAGTCCTTCTGGAACCAGAAAGTGACTTGAGAAGCCACTATCAGTTAACAATTATATCCAAGAGTGTCAGACCCTTGACCTGGAGTGTAAATAACATAAAGAAGACATCTCTGTGTCAAGATTCCCCCATGATAACCTAAGGACAACCTGCATGCATTTAATTGTTCTCTTGAGGAGTAGGGCACTAACTCTTGCTGAAGTTGCTGGTGTTCCTACATGTTGCAGACTTGCTCAAGGTTAGGTTTCATCTCCTACTGCTGGCACAATCTCTTCCTGTCCCTGTTGGCTCTGTTTCCATCTCCTCTCTTGCTCTAACTGCAGCCTCTTGCACTCTGACACCGCAGACTCAGCTTTCTCACCCACCACTGTATTTTCCTACTCCCTTTTCTAGAAGTTAGGAGGATGATGTTGAATGATGCTGATTCTTTGGCTCTGAATCAAGATTTATCCCATTTGTCCATTTGTCCCACTTTAGTGCCTTAAAGTGACTCTGACTTTGTTTGGGTCTTTGGTCTTTGGACTCCTACAGGAACTTTCTCTTGTTACTTTCTGCATCTTTCCTGTCTCCTCAATGTGTTGTGTGGGAAAGCTGGAAGAGTGACTTCCACCTGGGAAAACACACAGCTTTCTGGGCAAGAGTGAGGACACCACAAGTTGTGAAAAGTCATGAGCTTAACACTGAAGGCCTGCTTTATTGAGACGGCATAGACTTTCTGTCCTGGTCCTTTGCTATCCCCCACATTTTGCCACATTCTGAGGAAGAGAATTCCCTCTATATCAAAAGTTCCCGTGTGACAATTACGTGGCTGTGCCATCCCTCCCCTTATGCAGTGACAGAAATGCTGTCTCTGGTCACCGTGTGTCCTTCACACAGCCCCATGTCCCTGCTGAGTCTGTGTGCAAAGAGAAGGGCACATTCCTGCAGCTCTGTCCCTTTAGAAGCCAGCACGAGGGTTCAGAGGGAAGGGCTGGAAGCCCACTGAGCCCAGCTGCCTTTCCCCACTGCCACAACCACACGTGTTCCTTCTCAAGTCACAGACAAGTGAAAAGAGGACAATGACCCCAACTCCTTCTTAGGCTGTCTGACTGAAATAGGTGATTTGAGGTTGAGAAGGACCCTCAAGGTTTGGGACAGGTTTTCTCAGGGCACCTTATACATTTGCAAGAAATTACTCTAATATCATTCAGTGAGGTAAAAATGCAGAGAAAAAATGGCAAAGAAATTAACTTTACTCTGGACCTCCACGATGTGCACCCCTGACTGTAATTAAAAGCAGCAGCTGATGCCTTCTGCCCACTCATCTTCTAACAGCATCTCTCCCCAAAACCACACACAGCCCTGCAGCCTTGGAGCTGAGAGCCCAGATGGCTGCTCTGCTCCCAGCCTCAGGGAAGTGCCAAACCCATATTTGACTTGGACTTGTTGATTTACATTAAACACCTCAAGAGGAACATGGCTAATGGCAAAAAAAGAAATAGGGCCAAAACCCAGCTGAGAGCACAAACGAGAACAAGCACAAAGCATGAGAAGTGGAGTTAAAACAGGACAGACAGAAATGGAGAGAAGGAGGCAGCAGCCAGGACACCTGAACAGAGTGCCAGCAGGCAAGGGAGGGATGGCACCTGCCAGCTGGGTAGCAGCAGCACTTCCAGTTCCCACAAGTGGAAGAGGGTAGCTGAATTACATGTCCAGGGGCTGGTTGAGAAACTCACCTGCTCAAATTACTTTCTTCCTCTGGAGCTCACTTCCAATTATCATGTGAGTGCAGAGCTCTTTGTTACTCTAGTCTGGTAACATCACCGCATATCCTTCCTCCCCAGTGTCTGCTTAGCCTCACCCCCTCTAGGCCACAATCTTTCGACCGATGTGGGGTCAGGCCTTAAAGATTGATGAGCTCCATTTAGCTGCATAATTTGAACTAAGGATTTTTCCTTTTTATGTGTAAATATTCCAGCAAACCAATTTTCTGTTCTAGTCTGAGGATAAGAGTTCATATGGTCAGCATCTGGGACTACATGTAGCATAAAGAAATCTATCACCAATTACAAGAAATACGGAGAAAGAGTGTTATGTGATGATCAAGGGTAAGAAAGAAGGGCAGAATATGCCTGCTAATAGAGGAATAGGCACAAGACATTATGCTCCTGCTGTGGACACTTTACATTTTGCATAGTTGGTGAAAATCCCACTTTTCAGGGAACAATAATATTTTTGCTGAGTTTTCTCAAGTTCAGCCATTATTTTACAGTGCTCTGAGGTGTGTATGTGACAAAAGTCACTATCTATGACAATAAAACATTACATTTCTTATTAAGTATTACAGTAGAAGGGAGGTAATAAATACAGTATACATACAGGGAGTAAAAGAAGAAACCAGGAAAAGCAAGAGGAGGGGAAAACATAGCTCCAAAGACATCAGTTTTGTAAGCTTGCTTACTCTCTCTCTCTGCCTCTGAGATGCTGGGATTTGTTTGGGCACCCTTCTGTGTTGTGCCAAGCTCAGCTAAAATAGATCCCATTCATTTCTGTCTATGCCTTACTCCTGATCCCCAGGCAGTTTTTCAGCAAGGCACACAGTTCACCAACAAACCTGACACTGCCAGGGCATTTGAAAACCTACCCACTGTACAACAAATAGCTGTTCTGCTCCCAGAAAGGCCAAACAGGCCTGTGATTGCAATTGTTATGCAATTACTGTGATTGCAGCTTTGCTGGACATTTTGCTGAAATGTCTCTGATAATCAGTGAGGAACAGAACTGACTTTTCACAAGTGCCAATATCATCCATTTAGGACCTACAGTCTGCCTCTATCAACAAGGCAGGTAACATTCTGTGCTCATATTCTGCCACCTGTGGTATTTATTCATTCCCAGTCTGAACCACAAAGACAAATCTGTTCCAACAATGCTGCAGAGCAACCAAATCTTTAAGGAAGAAATAGCCTGGCTGTAGGCCAGACTCCTCTAATTAGCCTGTACAGAGCACACACTAAAAAAGCCACCTAATTAGACACATGGCAAAACTGAAGCTCACGCTGCTCAACACCACACAAAAACTCCATCCTTCTCTGCTTACACTCAGCACATTCATAAAAGATACAAAATACATTCAATTTCAAAATACAAGTGGAAAATCTCTGTAAGGCGTGTAGGTATTTGAAAGATGTGTGTAAAAGGAGAAGGGGGAGAGACGGGTTTGTCACATCCTTGGGAGTCTCCCTTTAGCAAGCACTTTGCAAAATGTCTCTGCAGGTTTGGTGGTGGTTGTGCTCGAGGGGTGGGGAGAAAATGCAGTTCCTGGTGGTCCACCTGCTTCCTTTTAGGTACTGCTGCCTCGGGCTCTGGGATTGGTAATTACTTTATGCAGTCAGCACCAGTTGTCTCCTGCTTCGTGGTTTTCTCCTTCATGACTGGTGATTTGTACCTGTCAACATAACAGCATCAGCAGGTGCAGCCACGGTGGGTGCCAAACTGAACCTGGAACAGTGACAGTGATTCCAGCAGCTCATTTCAGGGACTCGAAGGTCTCATTTTTTCTATCTGCTCTGAAAATGTGCCCTGTTCCCAAACTGAACAAATCTGCTGTCGTGGAAGTTCTTATGCACTGAGTATGACACAAACATTTCTTCCTTAAACCTCAATAACCCTGCTAGGGCTTCTCAAGTCCTCAGCAGAAGAAGAGCCACACAATTACATCAACTATTGTGATGGACACTTTCATCAAGAGCATTGGTAAAAACTTAATCTTTAACACTTAAAGATGAAGTATTTTCTTATTTTAATTTGAAATTCAAGCCAAGATTGGAATCGAGGTTTCAAATGCTTAAAGGATAGTGGTCACCACACTCTAGTGCTTCTTCCCATCATGATACAAAGTGCAATTCTTACACAATTGAAAAGTTTCACTCCAATTTCAATGTCCACCTGCACATATGATGTAAGGAGGAAGAAATATAGTAGCATTCATGAATAGTTCTCAAACATCTATGGAAATATATTATTAAAAGTCCACAAAAAATACAATGTAATGAGGTTTCTCATTTTCACAAAAGCTAATGATCTGGATATTTGACTCTTTTTCTCCTATTTTATTCTACTTGGAGTATTTCTAAATATTTTTTAACACTTTCATTGCCAGCCTACCGTTAAAACCTTGCAAAAACCTCAGAAAAAACCCCAAAAACAAGCTGAAATTGCAAACTAGCAGCTGGATGGCAGGAGACAAATCTGTTAAGTGAACGCTAATTATTTTGCAACTTGCAACGAAATTTATCAAGAATGTGAAAACACCACACTAAACAGTATAAGTGCTCAAGGTTTTATGGTTATATGCACTAGACAAACCCCATTATGTCTCATGTAGAGTACACAGCCATCTCTTTCTAGTGTTCTTCAGTGCCATTGCTCTCTGCAGCACTGAAAATTTGACAATATAGAAGTGATGCAAATGCCTTTTGCACAAGGATGAATTTTACCCAAGATAAGGGAAAATGGCATGCAGTAACTACTTGAATTATGACTTCCAGAAGCTTTGACATATCACAAGAAGCAACGCAAAGCAAGAGCCTTGAGGTTTCTCATTTCTCTAGCACCTGCAGCATGTCATGGTGATGTAACAAAGTTCACAATGCTAAAGAAGATTCCAACTACAAAAAAGCCTCTGCCTTTATTAATCTCTTAAGCTTCCCAAATTTGTCTACTCGTACTCCTTTACTATTGCACTTTAGTATTTGCCTCTACGCATACTCTGAAGCCTCTTGGAAAGGTGGAATCTATTTATTTATTCATTTATTTAAACACATTGTCCAGATCCAAGGTAGCTGTGAAGAAGTAAAATTGGCTACTGCCAAACACAGATGGAACTGTTTCAAAATCTGAGGACTGTGTGTTTTTTTCTCTTGGAACACTTAACAATACAGCCCGTAGTGACATTTGGGATGACAAGGTAAGACACATAACAACAGCAATGACATTTTGTGGGTTAGAGGATTTGAAACAAGCATTTTGGAGCATTAAGAGATTACTGATCAGAGAGGAAGTCCATCCCACAGTCTCCTCCATTTTAGCTGATTCTTTCTCACTTGACATGTTCCAGGATGTGGGATCTGGTAGGACACTAGTTCTTTGACTGCAGAAATTACTACTGAAAATCTTTGTTGTGCTGAAATTCAGTCACAGCGATAAAACTAGACATTGTTTGCAGTTTTAAATACTGGATACTTTGTTTTCTAAACTATTTTGCAAATTTGTGCCTAGGTTTCCAGCTTGTCAGCTCTAGTAACATCACTGGATTTACTTTAACTCATACAATGAGAAAAACTGTAGCAGAAATATCAGCCTGCAGCCTCTGTCAGTCTGCAACTGGCTTCACCTAATGACTCATAAACACATATACACTGACTATTTTCCAAGCACCACCAAATGGAATGTCATGAACCCCCTGCCCTTTATTCTCAGTGTTTCTGAAGCACAGCACCACAAGAAAATTCCACTGTCTCAGAGATTTGCTGCTCAACCCAGACAAGTTATTTGCCTACTGGCAGGCTTGGGAGGGCAGCTATTTTCTTAGACAGGACACAGATACATGACACCTTTTTGAAAGAAGATGCCATCAGAATACAATAATGATTACCTTCCTTAAATAACATGTGCTTTTTAGCTGGTGTAAAGCAACAGGGTAGCTCCAGGATTCATCAAAGGCCTTTTCACAGTGCATTTTCACTGAATTCTGTTTCTTTTTCAAGAGGCTCCCTATGAATGCTGCATGAAAGCTAAAAGAGAAAGACAAGGCTGATACAGCTCCTTTTTTCCTTTTTCTCTGCCTAGCACAGAATCTCTAATCACAGTTTTTAAACATCTGTGGCTGAATTTAGTGTTACTAAAAAAGCAGTGGAAGTGAAAAGAGCCATAGCCAAAGTGTGTGGGATATGTCTATGTAAGGTCCTGTTGCACTCAGCCTTATCTGACTTACCACAATTCTTGATTTCTGCTGCCTATTGAGGATTCCATTCCACCTTTCCAAAGCTCTTGACACAATCATACTGAAGGACTTTGTCATCCTACTGATTATCTTTTGGCTGTTATTATTAAACTGCTCTATGGTCACTTTGAGAACTTGCTGTTTGAAGTCACATAATTATTTTGGGCTTAGGGTTTCTTTTTCTTGTTTTCTGCATTTGCTCAACTTCTGTCCCAGGTGTGTTCCAGTCCCTCACTGACGTTCTATGGTACAGTCACTGTTGTCAGGAGGTATGAACCTCCTTAAGCCACTCCCATTCAGATGACAAAGACTTTAACAGAGAAATTCAAGGGTCTTGCACCATATTCTGCTTAATGCCATTAAAATGGAAATGTTTCTGACTCCTATAGTTCAACATTCCAACCTCTGCTCAAGACAGCCATGTTGATCAGATCTATTTAAGAGCTTCTTAATTTCGAATGATCTTAACTCATCTGCTCTCTCAGTTCTGTGTTCCACTTGGATAGTCTTTGCATGAACTGTTTCTTTATGTGGCCCTGAGGGCTGGACTCAAACAGAGGCTTGCCCTGGAAGACAATCACTAAGTGTCAGAAAGCATTCCACTGGCAGTGGCAAAGTAAAGAGGAGAAGGAAGCATCAAACATGCACTTGGCACACACCAAGTGTGCTGGGGTTCAGCACAAATGGGACGGCACTACTGGGAGAGGTTCCTCGAGCCTTTATTGCAGCATCAGTCTCATTACAAGGTTTGAGACAATTGAGAGATGGCAACAGCTCACGTCTGCCAGCGGCAGCCGAAGATTTCTTTGTTACAGGGCATTTAAAATACTTTCTAGCCAATAACTTATTGCTAAAGCTTACAGACAGTTGTTCTAGCCAATGGCTGAAAGCACACGCACACCTGCTTCAAACAATGCTCACTTCTGTGCTTTCTATTAACTATACACAGTATTCATATTAAGCTTAAAACCTTCTACTGTCTTGTTAGTCATATTTTTCTGTAGTCTTAAAGTCTATCCTAGCCAAACATAAAAACGCAAACTATTGTTTCATGTCCTTGCTTGCTGTACTACTGTATCTTTTCTACTCTCAAACTTTGCAGCTGCAGCTGACTCTAAATGATCTGCTCTTTCTGTTTCTGAGGCCTGCTTTCACAGCTTTCTGAAAGCCTTCTTACCTTTAGTATTTCCCACATCCCAAGTGCATTAGAGCCCCCACTCCTGTCGTTTCCTCGTCCCATTTGCTTATACATTCACACCTCCCCATTGCTCTCAGTTGCCGAACTGAGGAGACAAAGTGGTGGGAGAATAGGTCTGCTCCCCTTCCAAACACTTGGGAAACCATAAACCCATGATGGTTCCTAAGGCATTGAAAATGAATAAAACTAAATATACTGGGTTGAGGTGGCTATGCAACTTTGTAAATAAATTTATTTTAAAAAAAACCCACTTTCTTTGTGTGACTGATCTGCAAATATTGTAGCAGCAGACCTCAAAGCTGCAACCTCAATAAAGGGCCGATGGGGTGTCAAGTGTTGCCCCTTTTTTCACACTAGGACATTGAGCTGTCAACAGAAAGAGTGATCTGAGTTCTAGGAAAGATTCTCAGTGGTGCAGCTTTCCCTGCAAATGAGTTCTGTCAAGGATAGTCTAAGAGCCACTCTGGCATGTGAGGTTTTCTTTCCATTACTTGAAATTGTTGTAAATCATTAACTGTCCCTGAAATGTTGCTACAGTTGCTAGGCAGAGGCAGCTAATTTATAAAACTTCCACGTGGCAAGGAAATCCAGATTTAGGCATTCAGAAGAAAACCATTTAGAGCAAAGAGGGTGAGATGCAAGGAGAAAAGAGAAAATCTAAAATATACTTAACACTATGTTTTTCTCCCAAAAAATAATTATGCCTAGTGAAATTCTGAGAATCTTTATATTATCACATATGGTACACACTTAATTGGGGGCAGCTGAACTGACAAGAATAATAATATTCCCAAGTTGCTGGGTATTCTGGTGTGACATCAGTAGATTTTTTTCCCCATTTAATAGATAATTCTTATTTTATCATGTCATGTTTTTGCAAACAATTTATCCTACTTTTTATCCTTCTATCTAACAATGTTCCTGGCAAGTTTTTTCAAGTAGCAGGCTAGGTGATTTACTTGGCCATGTGCCACGTTGGGCAGTGCACCCAGCAGCTGATGCTGTACTGCATTCATTGCTTGCACCTTGAAAAATAGCTCAGTTCTGAAACTCACTCCTTTTACTGGGCTGCTGAATTGCAGGTGTCTCTGTCTTCATACAGCCCTGAGATATGGGAAGCAGAGAATTAGTCTAAGAATTTGAGTGAGAAGCTGCTCTACCCTTAGAGGAGAAAAACCATTTTCCCTGGATGCATGCTGTAAGTCTTTGTTTCTCATTTCTGAGATGCATAAACTTTTGTTTGACAAATCCTATCCGATTTATTTTCTTCCTCTCTTTCTTCTATTATTTTTAAGAGGGCAATATGCAACTTCAGGACTCAGAAATTAGATGTCTCTCTCAATATGCCATCTTTTTCACTTCCCAGCTTTTCATTCTATTCCATTACAATTGCATGCCTGACAGCTTTTTCATATTCATTTTACCGGATGTGTTCTTAAAAGAAAAATAATTATATTATGTCAAATATAATTGGAAGGGGGAACAATACTCTCCACCCCACTAAATATGGAAATAAGTTATTTGTAAATATGCCTGCAATTATTTTTCCCACAGAAATTCTTATTCTTTAATTCTCTAATGACAAAATATTCCATCAGGCCTTTCCCTGTGGCTTTTATCTGACTACAAATTCTGATGGCTGGATCTTTACTGCACTTCAATAAGAAAGGTGCAGATCTTTGTGGATAGCACCAGCCAGTGTTATTTTCACCTCGTCATTTGAAACGGCCTTTCAACTGCCTGAGCTGAGATTGTTTTGAGGTATCCACATTCTGGAGGGCTTCTCACGCTTCCTATGGTGGCAGCAGTAACTGAGAAACAGCCAAAGTTGCTTAAAAATACTTTAAAAATAATTAAAGGATTGTTTAACTTTTATTAAGGCCAAGGCCAATTCACTCAGTGCAGATTTTATATGTACACCTGTCTTCCCATAGGCACTGACAAACAGATGAAATAGCTAGAATGGAAATTCTTAGAATTTCTATTAGAAATAGAAATTTTTCTATTATTCTATTCTATTATTTTTAATAGAAATAGAAAGAGTTCAGATGTGTTGATCTGTTATCCAGTATGTTCTGTTCCCTCTGCATCACCAGTCTGATACACATATCTGCTGTACACTTCATACTTTCAGCCCTTCTAGGCCTACAACCAGTCTATCAAAAAACTCCTTTTTCTGGACAAATTTACACATGTAAAACGAAATTTAGGTTGAAAACTGAAATATTTTGTTTTGGAAAAGTTGCACCCGAGACATTGCACACCTGCCAGAGACATTGTATCCACCAGGATGGCCAGTGTCCCTCCTTGTGTCACACACCTGCCATGCACACAGGCCATCCTTTCTCACCTGATTAAGTGACCTACTGTGACAAGTTCTGCCATGGGACACACGGAAAGGTAGATGTAAGGTGAAGGAGGACACCTCTGGACACAGAGAGCCGTTCTCCCCACTCCCTGCTACTGTGCCTCATTTAAAAAACACACAGAAAGTGTTAACAGATTTTTTTTTTCTGTGACAGGCAAGAAAATACACACCAAGATAATGTTTCATGGTAAAAATTTCCCCATCGTCCTGCCTCCAGTCCTGATTAAATTCACACATACAAAGTGGCATTCTTTATATTATCAGGTATTCTCTGTGAGCCATTTTTATTCCTTTTATCTTCTTCCTACTTTTCCTCAGGAGCAGAGATTGTTGAACTGCTATTAAACATTATTTCTGGATGGATAATAGGAAGGAAGGTTGATTTTCATTCCAGCTGAGCAAAATCTTTTAATTTACAGAACCTCCCAAGCTACTCTAATCAATTAGAGAATACATTTATATTTTGTTTTGATCATCAACTAATTTTGATTCTTCCAGTTTGTTGATTAAGCTCTGATTAAGTATCTGCCTCTGACAACATCCAGCCTTGAAGTGGTGTCATATTGTGAAGAATCCATTCAAAAATACATATTTTTTAGCTTTATATGGCACCAATTTTGAAAACAATAGCATAAAGAACAGTAAAGAAAGACAGTGATCAAGAGCTACAAACAAATCCTATTCACAACCAAAAGCTTATTTACATGTATTGTGAATATTTCTATTTATCTATGGTAAATCTAGGGGTTCTGCTCAGGGATTGAAATAAGCAACTGCCTGGCATACTAACAGGGAAAATCTCCACAGGGCATTCCACCTTTTCTGTACTACAGGCCAAAAGAGATTTTTTCAAACAATGGCACTGTCAAGAAAATGCTCACTGAATTAGCACTTTAGCTAGATATATTTTCATCAAGGACCACTCTGATTAAGCAAGCTTAGCTCTATAAAAGGGCTGTAATTTAAAGGAAGACAAATTAGTTAGGTTAACACAAGGACTGATCCATGCCCTGCCCTATAACACGAAGGAAATATTAAGAACTCTAGTTTCTTCTTTTTTTCCTTCTTTATTTTAATCTCATCTTCATTCAGTTGCATTCCTGATTTGTGACCTCCTTTTTGTCTCTTCATTTTCCTTTTTTTTTTTTTCTCACCAGAAAGGAAATAGGAAGGGTGGAAGCACGAGGGATGTCTGATGAACAGGTCCAGAAGAAGCTCTGGACTCAGGAGGGCCCTGGCTGTCATCCTGCTGCCCGTGAGGCATTGAGAACCAGCAGCACCCCACCCAGAATCCCATGGGAAATGTTCCCTTCTCCTCAGGGCTCTTTTTTTGCACTGGAAGCTAATGCTCCAATTCTGGGAGATGGTGAGGGCCAGAAATGTGGCACCAGAGACCCGAGTTGGGCTGAAGAGATGTGTTCTTTCAGCTAAGTTGGAGCAGATACTAGAGGGCAGTGGGGTGGGAGATTAGGTCCTAGTTTGGAATATGGTCACACACATTAATACAGAGCTGAACTCTTGAAAGGATTTCTTGATAGTGTCAAAAGGACAAGACAGACACGTGGTGGTTGAAGAGGACAGGAACGTGCTGCTGCCAGGCTGTGAAGTCACAGCTGTACTGAATTTCTGGCTGAAGGGGGAGAAATGTGGAGGAGGGGAGTATTGAAAAATGAAAATGTACTTTAGATTTAGAGGAACTCTGCTCTCAAATAGCAGGGCCACACTGCTGCAGAAATACCTCAGGAAGAAGAGGGGATGATTGTTAAAGTCACCAGACTGCAATGATTTCTTGGCACACCCTTTGATCATAGGGATATAGACACCCAGCTCCTGACAGAGCCCAACAGACTCCTCTTCCCTCCCTCTTCCACAGTTGTCAGTTTTCCCTGTCAATTCACTCACACAAAGACAGGTCCTACCTACCACATGACTGGAATGAGCACTGGGTTCCATACATTAGCCCCTCTATTTGATAGAATTGAAAAAAGAAGAAAAAGAAGAAGCTAAAGAAAGCTGATGTTAAGGGAAGACAGTTATTTTTTTGTGTAGGGTTAGAAACTTATTCTTTGTTGAGGTAAAATAGGTTTTGAACACCTCTGATTACCTCCACCTTCCTCTTTTACAACAGTAAAATTAAAAAGCAGCAATGCAAACAAAAATCACATGAGGTCATAGGAGCAGTCTGACACATCTGATGTAGCATATTTCCTCCACAGAGTAGCATATCCTAAGGTACCTCTCTTTGGTCTTGTATTTTCCCATAATCTATCATTTCTGAATAAATGTAAACCCAAGACATATTTAAAGCATTTGCTGTTTTGAGCTGGCAATAGGACCTGTGAATTTACCTCTCTCTTTCCCTCTGCTCTAATTATTAACATCCTGAGTTGCTTCACAATTAACAACTGCTGTAGGTGATTTGTCAGGAGGCATAAAAATATGAAAAAAAATTAGCTTTATAAATAGCAAGATAAAATATAAATAGCAATAGATCATGGTTTTGTCATATTAACAGAAAGTGAAAAAAATTCTTACCTCAATTTTTCTGATTCCTTTTCTAAAAAAAATCTTAGACCTACGTGCAAAATATTTACATTTGTCCCTACTAATGGAAAGCCATAATTCTTCTCTGGTTGCACAGTCTGGAGAAGAGATCTGGTCTATTAAGCGAGTGATCTTGCTTGAAATACTACTAATTATATATTGATCCAGGCTAACAAATCCATCCGTATTACATGCAACCAAAACTCCCGTCTGCTCAGGCAGTGAGAAAAAGCCACATGCATGCTCTGTGAGATGCTCCCTTCTTGGTGTCAAGGACGCCATCTTGATGCCAAGATACATTACTTGTTTTATGCTGCAGATGCCACCATGAGAAGTTCAGTCATGCCCACCTAATAGAGCTCTACATCCATGTTTCCTACAGGGTTTAACATGGCAGGTTCTAGAGACATTGCCTGGGTCTGATGGTTCTCACATCCCTCTTATCCAAGCCCTCAAATCCCTAGTACAGGGAACACCGTAAGTAAGCACCATACCTACAACAAGCCTATCTCAAAGGAGAAAAGTACATTTTCCAGGGCATGCCTGGAAAATGGTAGTTGTGACTACCATCCATCCCTTCTTCTGACAGTGGAACAGCTAATTCAAGACAGACTGAATGAAAACGAAGACCTGTAAATAATTTCCCATTCATGAACTGTTGCTTAAACATAAACTGCTATTTAGCAGTTCCAGAGATGCTGGATTGTAATTTCCACTGCTGCTTGGACTGTCTAGTCTTTTCCAGTAAAAAGCTTGCCTTTCAGGAAACCATGCCTTCTGCAACTAAACCGTTTTGCTCTAAAGGCTGCCTAGAGACTATTACACATGCTCAGGTAACAATGACAGATTTCAGTCTACTGCAGTTAAAATGTTTCACTTCAAACGTGCTTTTAGACAGAATGCCAATATCTGTCATAATCAACTTCAAGCTCATGCTGAGTAGCCTTCTAGTCTTTGCTAGTCCTCCTGAGGACCAGGTTAGACAGTTCTCACAAGAAAGAGTTTCCTTTTAAATGTATCAACCTTCAAATCCCAACCAGTAGCTACTAAATGAGAGAAAGAAACAGTAAGCACATTGTTTCTGTGGATGCATTCACACCAGTGAGGCCACTCTGGGTGTGCTTTCCTGTTAGTTTGAAGCTGTGGATTTGCAAAACATCAAAGCCTAAACCGTCAGTCCAATTAAATGTTCATGAACAACATTCAGTCCAAATACGACACATCATGCTGAATAATCAATTCTATTTGCCAGATTGATGATGACAAACCTTTTGTCTCCGTTAAACATTTTTGTATGTTCTGCTATATCCCATATTTTATGTTAAATTATGTACATTTTACAGAGCAGGTAAGAAATCTAGTAAAATCACATAATGCTGATCTCACTGCAAAAGACCAAGTATCTTCTCAATTATAAGTAGTTTGCCTAGAAAAAGACATTATGGATAGGCTAGAGCTAGGATTTTTTTTTTTTATATCTTTACATGTAGAACAAAAGAAGTTGATAGTGTCATCTGGAAGCATCTTTTATCCTGAGGCCATTCAAACAGGGAACATCCAATGGAACAATCAGGGAAGTTTTCAAAAAGACAAGAGGTGTGAGGGAAGCACAGCATCCCTTTATGGATACTGGCATGACAGCTTTAATAGTGGGAGGCTGTCTAGCTGATCTCAAGCTATGCTGTGGAGACTCTCCTCTTTTTACACATATCCAGGGGAATGTGTCAGAAAGTGTCTCCACAGGCCTAATTCTGTGATGTGGATTTTGACACAGATGCTGTTCCTAGTCACAAAGTGAAAGCTCCATAAAATCTGAAGGAAGTAGAGCTCAATTTGAACCTAAACAGGCTCCAGCACAGTAAAAACAAAAGCATTTCTTAAAATCAAGTTTTCTTTTCAATCCCCTTGATAGTTTGTACTTGCATTTTACTACGTAGTTTTGCTGATTGAGCACTCTTGAAATAAGGCAGTTGAACAGAACAGGTTCCTATCCTCTAAAGATGAAACAGAATAGAAATTGGAGCTGACTAACAATCAGTTACACACCTTTGCTGTAATTATGGTATTTGCCCAGTAGCTTTTATTGAGGTAGGTTAGAATTTATTGCTCATCTGAGATAACTGCTTCTTTTACATGAACTTTCTGAGGTTGCACTGGCCATTCAAAGGCATAGCAAATTTCCCAGGTGCCCATTTAAGAATATATAGACGTCAAAAACTGGGTAATTCATGGAACTGTTTATAGGAAACCCAGGCTTTTAACCCAGTGTAAAATGGTATACTGGTTCTACCTTGAATGGTGTGAAAAGCAGCTCATCCACAATTCAATCATAGATGTGGTTTTAAAAGTTGTAAAGAAAAAAGGAAATATATGTAAGAAGAAAATGTCTAATTCTCTTACTATGACACAGAAATGTGGCAGTATTATTAATAAAAGATGGTAATTCCAGGCATTACATCAGGAGAGCAATATCTGACTACCAATCAGTGGAGAAAGCAGAAAATTAATATCTTAATTCACCAGCGTTCCTTGCATAATTTCACTAGAACTGTACTTACCACTTCAGCAGGAGTTGCTGCTGTGCACACAGCAGATGCCAAGTCTGCTTGTTGTTCCATGGAAGGTGAAAGGGTTATTGGAAGAACTGACAAAGTACTTCCACAGAACAGTGCACAACAAGCCCCAGTGAAAGTCCAAATCTATTCACTAAACCACCCCGAACCCACTAGAAATATGCAGAAGGCTCTCAAGAACAAACACGAGATTTTTTCTAAGTACAAACTGAAGGCAAAGTTTAAAAATGAAAAACAAACAATGAGCATAGGAGCACTTAGAAATGACGATCTTACCGCGGTTTTGGTGAATGAATCCTCCTAGGCTTGGTTTAATTCTGACTAAGTCACTTTCTGGGTTTCAGCAGGTTCTACAGTCCTCTCTATGCACCAGGAGAAGTGTCTCTGACACGTTGCACTTTTGTCAGGTTGTCTGTCCCTGTTTCTTCCAGCAGTCTGTACTGTGCCACAGATGCTCCTGTTGCTGGGCTCCCCTCCCTGTGTGCCCTTGTGCTCTGGGAGCTGCTCTCTCAACAGGCTTTTCAACAGCTCAAAGGGCAGAAGAGTCTCCCCTCCTTTCCAAGCAGTCTCTTATCTCAGAGACCTTTCCTTTCTGAAGAACAAAACATATAAATAAATAAAATATACATTGAGCACCATGATATGGAAAAGAACTCTTCAAAATAAGTACGTTTTTCTGTATATTTTCCCACATTTCCTTTTATCTCAGAGGTTCTTTAAATTTCTGAATAATTTAATTTGTGATGATTTTAATTAAAAAAATAAAACTCCATATATATATCTCAATAATCATTACAAATAAAGTACAGATGGAAGAACCCACCATTTTTTTGTGTACCAGTACTTAATTCCTTGCTTATGGCTGGCTTATGCAGAGATGTATGATGGGAAGGAAACTCAACCAAATAGCTAATTATTAGTACTCAAAATTTTCTTATATTGCCACAGAGACCTGATGTGGCATCTTTATATCTTAATTAAACAATCATTTAGGAAAAAAATTATTTATTATCCCCTATAACCTGTCTGATCATGGTTTATCACATTGAAATTTGCTTTTGTCCACCACCAGTGGAATTGTTCCAGATTTACATAAAATATTTAATTGGTAGAGAGTACAGATTTCATATAGCAGATGTGATTGAGTGCAAACACTAAATGTTTAGGAGGAAATGCTTTTCTTAAAAAATGTTTAGTAAGATGTCCTCTGGAAAGAAAGCCCTTTCATTCACCTTCTTATCACCTCTGCCCAGCCACTGCTGTTCCTGCAGCTTTTGTAAAGATCCAAACCTGAATAGGTAAGGGATTCAAACCAGTGCCACCCCTGAGAGCAAGGCAGGCAGGCTTTGGTCATCAGGCTTTATTTGGCAGATGACAGCTTAACAATTAACACATGCACACATTAGAACCACCTGCAGAAATGCTGCCTCTCTAGAGATGGAGATTTGCTTGGAGTATTGTGGCAGGAGAGAAGCCTTAGGAAGCAGGGAGAGTGAAGTCTGAAAGGAAATGGGCTTCAAGCTTGTTTCTGCTGCTGTGTAACAACAGCACACTGCTATTACTGAGTAAGGCTGTTCAACATGGAAATCACTGTTAGAGTGCAAGGTTAAAATCCCTGTCTTTGAGGCACTAGTGTTGTAACACCACTGCTCATGGGAGGAGGTACTGTATTATTAGAGCAACTGGTATAGTTGGAAAGAATAAGTCCATTTTCCCTGTACCTTATTACTTCTCAGGTGAAATAATATCCTTAAATCATGTCCTTTCTCATTCTCTTCTTCTCTTATTTCAAGCTTTTAGGCTGTCATTTTGATGTACTTTTCCCTCCTCTCCCTAAAACGGCGCTCCTGGCCTTAAATCTCCAGAATACTGTCCTATAGTCATCTAACAATTAAATAAGCTACCAGATTTAGAATGTAGCTACTATAATCCATTACTTTTAGAACATCTATAAGACTTGGATGATTACCTCCAGTTATCCCTGCCAATCGCAACTATTTTATGATTCTATGGTTTTGATGTATAATCTTAAAAATTCATGAATCAAGACATTCTGTCTGCTGAGAAAAGAGAGAATGCTACCAGATCTAACCAATTCATTGGCTTTGCCATTCCTTTTTAGGGCTCTCGACACTACTGTTGAGGGAGTTCCCAACAACTGGAAGGAACAGATGCCTGGCAATCAGAAAAATCAATTAGTCTTCTTGGTTTTATACTCAGTCTTTAAAGGTTTTCCAAATTTTCTCTCCTTTAAAAAACCAAAGCATCTCAGAGAAACACATTTTTGTATGGATGGTTGGCAGAAGGGATGCTGAATTAAGCTGAGAAGTCATGCACTGGGTTTCAGTGAAAACAAACAAAGCCCTTAACTGATGCAAACTTATTTGGGGATCACTAAATATGCAATGACCAGGATCAGATTATTTTGGACCACGGCCATGTTGTTCCCTACTGTTGGTGCAGTCCTTTGAGCAGATTGCTGAATTACTGCTGTTCACAGCAAACACTGAAAAACTACTTCTCAGCTTTACTGCTCATATGCTCAGGAATCTCACAACCTCCAGTACAGGGCAAGCAATGAGAATTGGTTATTTATCAGGGGTTTTGATGAGGGGAAAATGCAGTGCTTCTTCTGTTGGTTTTTTTTTTCCGGATTAAACTTAAAAAGCAAAGCTTTTCCATTGTTGTTTGTTTTTCTCTTAGAGGAGTCATTAAAACTGATTGCTTTGGCTGATTTACAAGAACTCAGGTTAAAACAATAAAGAACTAAAATGCTTACTGAGAGGATAATGCAATTTGCTTTTCTAGTTATATCATTGCAGGTGGGCACAGCTCTAAGTCTGAGCATTCCCATAGAAAATATCCTCAAAGCATCATGTTAATAGACAATAGAAAACAGTCAGAACAGTTTTCACAGAAAGGATAATTCCTGGAGGCAGAATATTTGCTAGTGAAATGAAATAAATTAACTTTTAAAATTAACATTGTGTGACTTATGCAGATATTAGAGACTAACTAACCCATTCACCTCCAGTTAAAAATAGTTTGCTGATTACAGGAAGAACAAACTAGATTAACTCTCTTTGCCATCAGGTAATTTTATTACTCAAAAGCCACAAAATATAAAGCAAAGGATCTGAAATGAGAATTTCCATCCCATTCCTCAACTTAATACAAATGTTCATAATGGCAACCCTTTTCAAACTGACAATACTTTATTGTAAATCAAACCCATGCACATCTCTCCAACAAATACTCCAAAAGAACCCTTATTATTTTAAAGCAAATGATCCAGCAATCAGCAAATGCCTGAGGGAAAGTGGCAGAGAATACTTGACCTGCTTGACTACAGCTGCATAGCCTGTGACAAAATTTGTTATTACATCTGTATTTTCAACACTGGAATATGAAAGTCACCCTGCTGTGGATGCTTGGTGCAGTCTTTCCCCTTTATTTAGGCTCTTACTGCTCAGTCCTAGGAAGGAGTAAGAAAGACTCAAATGGATCATCTGGTGCATCCACCCGCCCCAAATCAACTAAAGCATTTCTGACAGATGGTTCTGTAACTACTCTAAAAACCTCCAGCTTCCCCAGCCTCTATATGCAATCTATTCTAGTCCTTAATTATCTTTGTCACTGGAGCATTCTTTCTACAAAGCTCCTCCTAAAGCTGCTTTTGTTCCAGTTTAAGCATATTACTTTTTGCCTCACAACTTGAAGAGAACAGTTTGTTCCTCTTCCTCCTTGCAGAAACTTTTAAAATATTTAAAGCCTGCTGTATCTCTTGGATTTTTAGGCTAAAATCCAATTCCTTCCCTTTTTTCTCACAGGCCAGTATATCAGACAAAGCTGGTGAGAAGACAAGACAGAGAATATGAGGTTGCATTTTCTACCACTGCCTGGAATTTCAGTCTGAGGAAGTTAAAGCAGAGTCAAAGAAGAGTCAAGGCACTTTCCATACAGAAATTGAATTATGCTCACATCTGAAACCTTCTTCTACCTTGGCACTTTCAGGAGTCTTATCAAACAAACAAAGCAGCTACCCTTCAGCAAAATGGCACAGACAGTTCCGAAAAGCTACAAGCAGCTTCAACTACGTCTGAAACAAACTGTGAAAGAGCATCAGGAAAAGTTTTTTTCTCATTTATTCTAATCAACCCAAAGATTCACATTTACATAGTAGCAAATCTTTCTATTTCAAGAGTTTCTTATGATATGGAAAATATTGTCCAAGTCACCAGAGCTGCTGGGCTGACAATCTCAGCAATCACTGGCTCCAACTGATGTCTTTTCCTACTCAGTGGACAGGAGAGTGTCACCACCTTCTCTGCCATTTGCTGAGATAAGCTCCAGGTTATGCAGCATACTTGGAGCTATTAAAGTCCTCCTTGTATTTCTGCTTTAAGATTGCTTTAAAATTCATCCTGGGCATTCCCCATTGAGAAAGCAGCATAATAATACCACACATTTGCCAATAAACAGATTATTGTGGAAACTCAGTTTTCAAAATAGGAGAAACCTTCTTCATCCTATTTTAATATGAAAGCAGACTGCACTACCAGTTTTTGGATGTTTACTTTGTATGCATTAGAAGGGTTACTGACAAGTTCAGTACTTCCTACAGTACCTGTGCCTCAGAAAGGCAGGGGCAGACAGGAGCAGAGCTGTTCCCCTGACACTGAAGGCGTGTAGAGGCACTCTATTTAGCAATATGGTGCCTCCTGAAGAATAAGGGCTGCCTGCTTGCTCACAGAGAGCTGTACAATATTGAATGCCCAATGCAAACAGAGGATGCAATTCCTCACTAAGATAAGAAAGCAATCTCCAAATTAAATCTGCAGTTGGATGTACGTGGCCAGGGCTCCGTATGTTTTTCTGCTAAGGGTCCTGTGGACTGAGATCATTACCATGATGTGTTCAAAACAGTGTAGAGGAAAAAAGCGTAGCTTCACAACATCTGATAGAGATTAGAAATGTTTGCTTCCATTCACAGATCAAACAAGTTAGAAAATCCATAGCTCTTTAGATAACTATTGAATTTGAAAAAAAATACAAATGTACCCTATTTTCCCTGTTTATCTCTCTATAAATTGACAATAGGGTAATTTCTCTAACTTTTATATATAATTTACTCTAGAAGGGAAAGATAGAAGACCATTTTTTATGGATGTAAAACAGTGAATACTTAGGAGAGCAGCTAAGCCTCGTAAGAATCCTTCTGGTAATTGGTAATTGGGCTTGCTTTAATTATATAGATGACAACTCAGCAAATAGTCTTTGAGAAAACAAATGCAGAGCACAGTCCAAAATACTAGAATTCTAGTATCAAAAGAAACATATTAATCCTTCCATCCCCAATTTGCTTATTCTGATTTTTAAATGTCTGACTGACAAAACAGAGATTAGTGACAGTGAAATTAGTAAAGAATAAGAAACCCTAGTTTTAAATCACAGGCCCCAAGTGAGGTGTTTTGTGTCTGTTGCAGCTATGGAGCTGGGGGTACACTGGACTGCTTCTCTAGGTAGGGGAGAGGACTCTGAAGCAGAGAGCCAACAAAGAATTTCCCTAAGGTCACCCAGAGGCAGGGACAGAGCCATGCTGCTGAGCTCCAAGCCTGTGTTCCTTTGACTGCTAAGATCAGGAACACGGACATGGACGCAGTTTGCCGTCGCGCCAGGGAACACCGCTCTGGGAGCAGTACAGGCACCTCAAGTAGATTAATTCATGTCATCAGTATATGGCAAAGTGTAAATAAAGCAGCTGCAAGACAAATATGAAGCAAAAACTTACATTCCAGGCTGGCCTTAAGCGTCTTGCTTTATAACCAATGCTTAATTCAGTGTTATGAGGTTTAGGGTAATTACCTTTAAGGCAGAAGTGTCTGTCACAGAGAGTCCTTGCTCGACCCTTGATGGGTGACATTGACAGGCAGTTGGCATTTCAGGACAGTCCATGCAGCTCTTTCAGGCTGTACAAGTGGGGAAAAAAATAAAAAAAAGAAGAAAGTAATTACAATCACCAAAGACACAAAGCCCCTTCTGCCTTCATCCTTATTCTGTGAGCATTCCCCCTTTGCCTTCCACATTATTAAGCGTGTTTTTAACAATGGAATAAAAGCTAGCACAGAAGCCACTCATCTAAGGCAGATGGGAAATGTCAGCTTGAAATTACAGATTGGAATGTGAAAATACAAAAGAACTCATGGCCTTTACAATTTTTTTGGTTTGATTTGTGAATAAAGTGTGGATACCTATGGGAAACATTCATTCTCCAAATAGCTTTGGCTAGCATAACTAAACAAATACACAAGCATGCTGGTTTTCTCTTAAAAATTTGGTAGTTGCATTCACATTATAATTGCTAAGTGATATTTGTGTTCAAAACAGCACATGAATCATAAGAGACATGACCTTTAGAAAGATAACATTCTTGTCCTTTTTATTTTATTTGGTTTTACCTTGGGACAAGATACTGCATAAGTTAAGGTAGGTCACACTTAATACAAATGGAAGAAAGGAGACAGTCATTTAAAATATGCCACCTATAATTTTACCTAAGAAAATATAGTTATATGGAATTGCTCCTATAAGGTTCAGCAGAGCACTGGAAATCTCTAGGCCAACTAGAACTTAATTCAGCTACTGCCATAAGAGACAATTAAAATGCCTCTATAAACATATTAGCAACAACAGGAGGGCTAAGGAGAATCTTCATCCTATACTGGATTCATGGGGAAACACAGTGACAAAGGCTGAGGCACTTAATGTCTTCTTTGCCTCAGTCCTTAACAGTAAAACCAGTTGTTGTCCAAGTACTCAGCTTCCTAAACTGGAAGACAAAGATGGGGAGCAGAAAGAAGCCCCCATAATCCAAGGGGAAATGGTCAGCCACCTGCTACAAGTGATGGGCTGAGAGGAAATGGTCTCAGGTTGCACTAGAGGAAGGTTAGGTGGGATATTAGGAAAAATCTCTTCACCAAATGGGTTACCAAGCATCGAAACAGGCTGCCCAGGGAAGTGGTTGAGAGTTATTTAAAAGGTGTGTACACGTGGTGCTTAGGAACATGGTTTAATGGTGGTCAGAATATCTGAGATAAAAAAAATGCATAAAAATTCAAAACAATAACTTTCAGAACAAGTTAGTTTTTCCATGTTGTTTGAAGATTTTTATCTGGACAAACGAGACACCACTGAAGCTGTGAAGACATCAAAGACCTCATTGTTCCAAGATATGTACAGAAAGTTTGTCCTGTTTTACTCCCTTCAAGACTCTATATCATAGAGGTCATTTCAATGAAAGTCATAATGAAAAAGCCTGAACAAAATATGAACTCTCTCACACTTGTGCACATGCATGAACATATCTATAATTCATAAAAACTTATGAGAAAAGAGATCAGAAAGGAAAAAAAATATTGAAGGTAATTCTTCTCAACTATCCAAGCTTTTTGATGCGAGGAGACTTAGATCAGTACCCTGCATTTGCAAATCCCATCCCCCATAATATAATTATATGATCTGTCAGAAACAAAATTGCATGTCATGAAATATTGCACAACTCCATAAATAATTAGCGTTTCCATTTGCCAAAGCAAATTGATAAAACTGGTATTTGGCTTAGTTTTTGCAGTTCAAGAAGCTCTGTTAGGCTTGTGTTGTTAATTCAATCTTCTACAGCTGGACTGATAAAAGCAGAGATTTTCAAATTGACCCCTTTTGCCAGTACAAAGGGCAGGTTAGATTTAGAGGTGTTAAAGGAGGTTCAGAGTCAACAAAAATGCCTTTTAGGACACAACATATAGTAGGAGGATTTTTAAATTTACTTTTTAAAGAATCTATTCAAATTAGCAGTTCTTCTGTTGAATTCATTGAGCGGAATCCAGTGGTTGTGTGGAATAAGCTATAAAACTTTCTGCCTATGTATTTCAGCAGTCTGAATCAGGTGGCATTTGCACCAAAGGCATTCTGCATTTTTGTGATACTGATATAACCTTCCAGAGAAACCCCAAAGGAGTACAAACCCGAGTGATCAATTGATTCTGAAAGCAGATCTTGTCCTTGCATTTGAAAGCTGTAATTCTATGACAGATACCCATCTGTGCATCTCAGTCTCACATCAACCACATCAACCTAGCTTAAGGTCAGATATTTCTGAAAAGCAGATATTCACTTCCTGAAGAATTAAAAATAGAAGCAAACCTAAGCAGATGAAGACAGATATTTAAGCAGCACTCAGCAAATACTACTTTAGAATATATGCAGGAATCACAGAAAGGTTTGGGTTAGAAGGGTCCTTAAAGATCATCTTGTTCCAACACCCTACCATGGGCAGGGACACCTTTCCCCGGACCAGGAATCTTAAGTGATTCCTCTGACTATTAAGCCTTGAGATTCTGGCAAGACGGCTGCTGCTGTCAGCTGAGCAAGGCTGGCTGCTTGCTAGAAACATGACAGCTTCAAACAAGGCAATTGTCAATTTTGGCCCATCCTGTGTTTCTGGAGAATGACACATAAATTAGGAATAGAACTGCTCAAAAATCAAAACCATCCTGCAGGGAGCATTGTATTCATTCATATGGAAGAAATGAATCTTGGCTTATTTCAGTCTTGTTTGCCAGGAAAGCAATTCAAAAATCATCCAGATTAAACCTTTATCAATTCCAGCTGCCTACATTTCTATTAGTACATCGAATTGTTTTGGGACACAGACTAATGAGGATGATATGACAGCTATAATTTGAGTTTGATTTTGTACAATTTGCAGGTGCTTCCACAGAACCCAAACACTGATTTGGACATTCAGAGAAATGGCGAAAAAAAAGAAGAAGAAAAACAGATAAAAAATACATGCTTAAAAATGCATGTAAGGTGGTCACACTACTGGCCTCCCCTCTAAAAGACAATTTTAGGTTTAGACTCTGGATCTTGTTATTTATCTTTCACATGGCACATGAAAATGGCAAAAGCAGGAAGTTTCCTCTCTGGTGGAAACTGAATGAAGATTTTTATTATTGTTTTCATTAATAATCATGTATGACATTCTGTCAAAAAAACCAAAAACCAGACACACACCTATATTCCTATAGCTAGTTATAGCAATATGCTATTATTCATACAGAGCATCAGACCCAAGCTTAAATATTTCACACGGTGTGAAATTCCAACCTTACTTTTCTAATAGAATGTGCTAAAACCACGCAGACCTCATCCACCTGAATGCAGAAGAGACAAATGAACAAAGCAGAAACAGCAGGTATTAGTGCCTGTACCACCTGTTCTTCAGCTAGAGGTACTGTGGTGTTGACTGCAGTATTTACATGCCTGTGTAGGTTACACTGCTCTGAAATAGAAATGTTCATGCAAGTAGGAGAATTCATATCCTGAGAAAGGTGACACAGGAATGTCTGTCTGTGATTTATTGATCTGTGATGCTGAGTAAGGTCAGCTCAGCAGCAAACAGATATTCTGCATTAACTGTGTCTTTCTCTTGGGAATACACAAGGAAATTTCTGGTAACCAGATAGAAAGCATAACTTTTCAGGTTCACAGAAACTGTGGATGAGTATGGTCACTACAGAACCATATTTACATGATTAAAAACACATTTTCAAACATTTCTTCAAGCCACAGAGATCACCTGAATATGTATGAATTTGGAACAGAGCCCGTATTGCCCTCATTCTAACTTGCACACTTGACTAACTCAGAATTCACAAAAGTGTCCCATCGTTATATCTCTCTGTCAGTCTTAGCAAATGGCTTTTCAAAAAAATACAGCAGGGGAAGAAACCACAAACCCAAACAAACAGGCAATACTGTGGCTATACCTTTCTATACTGCTGTCTGCTGACAACACAACACAGACCAGATTCCTTTTCAAAGACCTTGGCTGTCTTGTTAGTTGACCACCAGGAATGATACACAGGGTATCTGAAGGTTAGTTTGGAAGCTGGGTAGGAAGCCAAGAAAGCTGGGTGGCAGCCACATCGAAACCCTTCCATTTCACAGCTCTTCTACCTTTCCAGAGGCTTGGTAAGGGTTAAAAAAGTACGAGGAATATGGAGTGAGGTTCAAGAGCAGTTCAGATGTAGCAGCAATGATCTACGTGCACCATGACACATAACTCATCCTTTGAGTGCTGTTACTAGTTCTCAAAAGGAGCAATGAAACACCCCTGGTTCCAAACACTGAAAAGGAGCATAAAACCCAGTGTGCCATGAGAACCAAAGCACCATCAAGGGGATCAACAGATCTAAATGAGTTTTTAATGGTAATAAGTGCTGACTGACCTTTCCCATTAAGTAACTCACATGTCTACAGAAGACACTGGAATATTCAAAGTACACTAGCAATAGGTTAAGTGGACAAACTCATCCTTTAGAAAGGATTAACTCATCCTTTAGAAAGAATTAATAGTCCCCATTCATAAATACATCTGTTTTCCAGAAAGAGAATTTCCAACAATGTTCTTGAGGTATCTATCAGCTCAGATCTGAACAATACTGCTGAAAAATCATTACACTTACATAGAAAACCACCCCAAACATGAGACTTGAGCAGAACTGGACAGAATTACCACACAACTGAGACACTAGCCTGTGGTTCATTAAGTGGTTCCAGCAGTAATCTGGGACTCTGGAAACTGGGGTTGACTCTCCTGCTTTGGAACACATAACTATTGAAGTCTGATGAGGTGACCTCATGCAGCTGTGCCTAAACTTCTAGCCTGCAAAATGAGAGTACTGTTCCTTACTTCTCAGAATGAAGAGAGATACATTAGCCAATTCATTCTGTATGCAGTAGGACAAATAAAGCTTCTGGGTGGATACATTTCCCCCTTTCCCTTGCTACAGGGTGTTCATCTTTGTTTGTGACACCTGTGCTGGACAAAATCAGGATGTGTAACACCTAATTCAAATAACAGTTGGCCAGCCAATGCCTCCTTCCTGACTGGCACACCAGCTGCTTCCAGCCATATGTACAACAATTCAATTCTGCCAACTTGACCCTTAGTAAACAATGATTTATGGTTTCCTGCTCTATCCAGCTTTTGCTTTTTTAAAATCAAAATACAAGATTCACACCCTGATACATTCATTACCCTTTGAAGCTAACATCCCCTCGAAATGTTGTCCTGTGAAGCAGGAAAAGGAGAAATGTGATACCTCCTGGATCTGCAGAGTGGGAAGGTTAGTTACAAACAGACAAGAGTATGGGGATACAAATGGAAAATGAAAGAGAAATACACTCTACTTATGAGGTGTATGCTTTGAAATGGTAGAGCATTATCCCTCTCAGGTGTCGAGATATACCTTAATCACCCTGGCCTGAGGTTACAGTGAAAGAAAAAGATTTCTCAGTCAGGTAGAGTATTTTCCTTGTGGACTGAGTCTGAGGGGTCCCATTCACTTGTACATTTCATAATTCTGGTTCTTTTGTGGCCATAATAGAGGGCATATCTAAAATTTGCAAGTAATCTAAGGATCTTATGAACTTACAAAACTTTAAAATTCACAAGGCCTTTTTTTCCTCTTCCAAGAAAACCTAATTCCAGACAGTTTGTGACAATGTGGACTTTGGCATGTCAGGTTGAAATTCTGGAAACCTCCCTTACACATCCAGACTGAGGTCCATACCTAAAGGACTTCTTTTGGAATGGCTTGTGGGCTTGAGAAATTGCCTGAAGAGCATTGGGAAAGAAAGCTTTTGGATCCTGCATGAAGACTTACAGTGGGAATTCAGTTTAAGCATATGCTCCTAGGCAAATGATTCCCAGTATTGCCATTCTGCATCTTTTTCAATGCACTGCAATAAAAAAAAATTCTGAAGCTGTTTTTTTAAATTGCATTACATAAAATACGTGCATTACTACTTAATTTATTTAAATACAGCTGTCAGCTCTCATGTTCTTACTCTTTCTGAGATTCTGAAAGACACAAAAGTCTCTAACACAGTGAAATAAAGGTCAGCACTTTATATCACTAGGTCTTTGCACTGCTCTTTCTTCCAAAATATCCCTTAAGGATGTTCTTTAGTAATGTTTATCTGCTACACAGTCAATAGAAGACTGTGTGTATATAACACAATCGTCTCCTGACCCTTGCTTAGCTACTACTAGTAATCTAAAGTGAATACAGAAATTCCCCATTTTCAACACAAAGCCAGGTTTTCAGATAGCAGTAAGCACATGATTTAAGTGAGAAAGTGCTACAAGACCAGAGATCATACAGAAACTAGAAATACCACAACTGGTAGAACAGAATATTTGCTTGCTGGAAATACTTGGCTTGTTCACCGAATCACAGAAAGTCTGAGATTGGCAGGGAACTGTCGAAATCATCCAGGCCAACCTCCCTCACTCAAAGTGAGGTCTTCTATTACGAGTTGCTAAGGACTGAGTCCACTCAAGTTCTGAACAGCTCTGAGGAGGGAGACTCTACAATCTCCTTAAAAAACCTGTTCCAGTGTCTGATCATGCCTACAGCAGAAAGGTTTTTTAATGTTCAAATTTTCTGTGGTTAGTTATGTGCATTCTGAGTTCAGAATTATGTCAGTGTGAGTCTTGTCATTTTATGTTGTAAAAAGTCTTTTAAGCCCATTAAGACACAGGCAACATGTGCAACATAATGATAGAAGACAACCAGCACCCTGGGATCAGCATTAGAGCAACAGTTCTGTGAGACATACTTTGGTGAAGGATTTTAGTGGGTTGACACAAGAACTGCAGAAGGTAAGCTGATTTGTTTTGTGGTGTGTTTGTGGCAGTTTTCATTTAGAGGGATAAGAAGAAGTTGCTGGCAGAAGCAAATTAGGTTTGATTCGTGTCTACATTTGTCTAGTACATTACAAAAGCCACAAGACCTTCAAACCGTATTATAACTGTTCTGGGGCAGCTCTGTGGAGAGTTGAACAACAACAGAAATAGCATGACTTAAACGCACTAGAAAAGGGTTACATCATTTCATAAAGATGCTTCACCTAGGGTTGTTAATTTTATATTTTAAATCAATTGCACTTCATGCTAAAAAACACATCAAGACTCAACTGCTCTTTTAAAAAAGTGAATTTCTTGAGGGCAAGGAAAGACAAATTGTTGACTATGATAAAAAGCAACCTTGAATCTGTTCTGGAAAACAATTCCCTATGAAAAAAGAATCGTGCTAATGCTACCAAACAATTACACAGGTGCTTCACTCTATTCATAGCAAGCCCCTAGATAGTGCACCTTTCCTCACTATACAGCAGCATTTCCAGGCAGCCTCAGTTCCCACAGATTGCCATAACCCACCATGCCAGTGTTCCTGCACACCCATAAAAATGGACTGAGTGCTTCTGTCATCCTTGCATGACAGGGAGCCATCACCTAAACAACTTCAGTGTATATGTCTCATATCTCCTCCCAGAACGCCACAACCAAAAATATAAAATAATCTAGTACCAAGACAGACTCCCTATTGCTCTCAGAAACCTGTGCTATTTCAGCTCTTGTCCATCTTTGAGACATGAAACTCTGAAACATCTTTTCATGTTCTTGGAAAATACATAGTACCAGGAATGTTATGAAAATTTAATTAATTGGTCATCATCCTGTTGTCATTAAGAATTTTATACAGAAGCCATTATTATTTTTCTTTGCTTAACCCTTCTTTCATTTCTTCTGCTCTTCACTGAGCCACTCAGAATGTTTTAATCCATATTCACCCTATTCTCCTTTGTCTGTTTCTCCTCCTTTCTTTTGCACGACAGGTGTGTTTTAATAAATCTTTTAATTTCTATACATAATCTCATAACTGTGATCTTTCCCACACTAGTTTACTGGTCCTAAACTCCTTCCATTTTGGTGTTCATAGGTACGATACAGCAGTACCCTGGGAAAAATGCAGTTTTCCAGACAGAGCCGTACTTGGAGCCAAGTCAACATAAATGATTAATTCCTATTCCATAATGCATGTATCCCCAGTACTACTCAAAATGCTTCTGACTATTTGTGCTGCTTTGTTTCAAATTTCAATCCCCCCTCCCTTATCTAATAACTCCCTGTCTGCACAACTGGTTTACAGATTCTTGTGTCACTCTTGATTTTTTGGATTATTTTTCCTAAAACTGTTTTGCTTCATTTTTCTTAGTTGAAAATCACTGTCTTGCATTCTAACCTTCCTATCACCTTTCTGACATCTTCAGCCTTATCTTCTAAAAATGAACAGGAGCCTTTTGCAAAACTCTTGAAGTACTGAGTCTGATTTAATTGCATTTGCACCCGTTCCCCATGCAGTCATGCATGACCAATACCACCAGACAATTGTATGATCACAAATTATATCTAGTGTGGACCTGTCATGTGGAGAATTGCTCTCCAGACCAATAGTTTTTGATCTCACACTGCTATCAGGAAACTTTTTTGAATATGCAACCCATATATTTATATTTGTAAATAATGCACACAACTACTATACTAATATATTATTTACATTATAAAAACATACATAAAAAAAGGAAATGAAAAGTGAATGGGATAAAGGTGAAATAAGCACCGTTTAAAAAAGTACTTTAGTAATGATACATAAAATATTTTCTTCCACACCCCAATAGCTGGGAATGCACTTTGGAGTGCACTGCCCAAGCCCTTGTCCAGGATACATTTCCATGTACATCTCTGAAGAAGTGAGAAAACAATGCTCAATATTCTCCCTGTTTAAACAATACTAAGAGTTGGTGATAAACTGAGGAAACAAAGACCATTGCTCAATCTAGCCTCATTTACCTAGCAATACTTCAGGATTGTTATTTCTGCTTTTATCTTTACAGTGTTTGTCTTCTACAGCTGAAAAGAACTCTTTCTAGTTCTTCATTTGAATGAATTAAATTAATTAGGATGCCAAATGTGACGTTTTTCTTGTTCTTTTCAGCACACTATAACCTTGATTAGTTATAAATGGAGTAAAGATGATTTAGATGAAGATGAGTAATAATTTTTAATGGAAGAAATGAGGTGGTGTGTTGAGGAAATTTCTCTTTTAATTATGTTTCCCTTAAATAAGTCCTGAATAATTCAAACTACAACATATGAGGTACCAACAATTTTGGTATATTTCATTTGTTATAGCAGTTCCCATTTTGGAGAAGCTCCTTTTTAGAAAGATTTGTTCTGAGGCTTTTTTGGTTGGGTCTTTTTGTTGATTTGTTGTTTTGTTTTGTTTTTGAAATCTGACATAGGCCAGTGCTGTTAAAGAAGGATAGTAACAAAATAACCTCTCTGAAGTAAACACGATCAGCACTATATCTAAAAATATAATGAACTGACAAGGCAATAATTCCAGACTTTCTACCATCTTAATTAATATTTTTACATTATAGACTGCATTTAATTTTCAGTCAATGTTCATTTTGAATGAAATGCTGTTCACAGATCACCACTGATACCACACCTGAACTTAAGAGCCAGGTCAGTTGTGCTTTTTACTTTATCCCTAAGGCTCCATAGCATGTTGTAAGAAATGCTCATTATAGTTACCAGACCTAACTGGCATCCAAAAAGAGGACAGCTTCCCTGTTTAGTGTATTTACTGAATACCATTATACACTGATATCCCATTTTGGCTCAACTATTGATTTTTGATGGTGACAATTAATGTACAGCTCAATTCATGTAGATCTAACTTCTCAGGGTGTGGAACAAACCACCTAACCCATCACTAGGAAATGAAAATGTTATGCTAGAAACTTGAACAAAAGACAAATACAGTCCAAATTGTAAAATAAAAACAGTAGTGATTTCATTAAACCAGTATTAAAAGTATTTCTTGGTGCATTTCATCACAAAGAAAATACCTGTCAGGCATCCATAAATCTTCCTTGCTTTTCAGTGCTAAAAGGAAAGGAAGCACAAAATATGTTTTGTTCATCTGCTCTTCATGAGACTTTTCTTCTTTTGATAGATCAAAAGCCTTAGTTGGACTGTTTGTCTTTCTGTTTTGCTGCCACTGCAAACGTCCTTCTGTGCTCCTGACAGCCTTCAATTAATTTCTCTGGGTTAGACAAATACTGCTCTTGAAGCTGTCTCATAAACTGCAGAATTCTTTGTGTGTCTCCCTGTATACACTTTTTATTGCCTGCTGTGCCTATCATACCTAAGGAACTCATTCCTGTGGGCTCACGCAGGATATAAATCCAGAGAAGACCACGAAATTACATTGGGACTATTGTCTGTACAGGTGGGTCTACTTCCAGGACAGGAGCCTTTTTCTAAAGAATGGAGGAGTAATTCAGATCAAGGCTTGACTGATATAAATCAACATCGGTAACAACGGCCCCTGGAAAGCTAAAGTGTTGGCAAACTCACTGACCTTCAACCCTTTGTTGAGACATTTAATCTCCAGTGTCAGCATGGAGGCATGCAGCTACAATTCAATTCCTTTTCAACGTGGACAAGCTTTGAATCTATTGTTATGTGGGTGAAGGGAATGTCTCTACGTGGTCCTGGTAGTGCTGGTGAACAAACGTTGAGCTTGTTCTAGTTTGAACATCAATGGAAGTAGGATACAGGTATAGACAGACCCCAAAATTTTTATAGGTGTTACTGCCCAAGTCGGTACAAGTCTATTGACCTGGCAAATTCCCTGCTGAATTTGCAGGACCTGTAGTGTACAAGCATGGGCCTGATTTGGCCTGCTAG
>WAAE01014797.1:160076-253939 GCA_013400495.1 Nicator chloris | reverse complement strand
TATTTCAATCCCTTAGGCTGCTGCAAAGGTTTTTTATCATGTCTGAGATGAGACAGACTGTGGAAAAGGTAATCCCTTTGATAGATATGTCTGACAGGCTGTCTTCTTTCTTTTGTCCTGTAATAAAAATGTAGGAACTAAACTTTGAAATGTTCCCTGTTTGTATAGAAAGAGAAACTTGGAAAAAGGACAGTAGTACGCCGTAGTTGTCAGGTGCGGACAGTGAAAGGACAAGTACACAAAATAAGATGTCTATGAGGAGTTTTTACTGCATAGATTTTAATTTTAATCTGGTTTTTTTGACAAGGGTTGTGCTATGGAAAGACAAATGACTGCTTGCAATTAGACAAACAACTGGCAATGACAATTCCACAAGTTTGTTACTGGCATTGTTGCATAGACTGTGGATGAGCTGCTCGAACTTGAAGGTGTTCCACAGAATAGCAATTACCAGGCCAGTTCTTGTAATGCCCCTGTGAGATAACGCAGTTATTACTTGTCGTTGTCTTGGCTGGCTGCAGGACGAAAGGCTTAAGTCAAGATGTATGAGCTTATGGTATAATAGATGTGTAGAAACTAGTGCAGGACTAAATGAGAAAGAAACTCTGATATAACTAGGCTATTTTTTCTTCTCCTTCCTCCCCACTACTGCTTTTATAGCCCACAGGTTTGTGTAAGCCGTTTTCAAATCATCCACATCTTTCCCTGTGCCCTTCTGAATGGGAGCTCTTTTTTCTGTCTCCATTGTCTGAACAGATCTCTCTCTGCTCCTGCACCTGCCTTCTGTTGGTTTGTGTGATATGCTTATCTCTTTACTGAAGCTTGACTTCTTACACAGAACACAGCTTTGGACATGGCTGAAGTTCTTGAGCTCAGGAGGAGGAGAGAGGAGTGGGGAATAACAGCCAGGTTCCAAGATGGACATTCTGCTGTGTGTATGAACTTTTAGGAGGTGGCCGTTAGGTAATGAAGAGGAAATATTTTTATGTTAGAGCAAGAAACAGAAGTTAATTATATTTTCTGAAGGGGCATTTTTTCAAGAGCATTGCCTTAGCTTAAGGTACTGGCAAAGCATTACTTCAACCTAATTTAGAAGGATTGCTTTTAGATCTTTCTCTTAGTCTATGCAATATACAACTGTGCCTGTAGAACATAGAAATCCATTGATTCAGCATGTCTTCTTTGTCTGTCACTGGAAAGGTGTATATGGAAGAGGGAGGTGTCTACATATAACTGTTTTGATTTTGCAGGGATGATTATTGGAGATTCAGTAGTTGGCATTTTTATTTCTGAGTTAATACCAAATTCAGCCTTTTTGTGTTCACTGTTTTTCCAATAACCTTGTTTAGCTGAGCTTTGAGGAAAAAGTCATTGCTTTTGTCTGGACACGTGTTTCTGCACTCAGTTCACCTAAGTTGTCATAGCAGCTGAATTGCATGGAGCACTTGGTTCTTGTTTAATACTCATATTAAGCACTGTGGTATTATTAAAAAAGTCTACTGCAAAAAAAAGCTACTCCTTAGAGAGGAATGATGTGAGATCTGATCCTGGCAGATACTTCTTACAGTGTCTAAGTGTTTTGGGAAACATCTATGACAGTTTCTAGCTCCTGGTAATTCTTCAGTCTTTAGATCTCAAGGGATGTTTCATTTATCAGTGAGGTCAATGATAATTTACAGTCTAATGAACAGTGTTTTGCTGCTGTAAGATGGGGAAGTAGAGGCACTGAGTTCAAATGAGGTTTCCTAGGTGATTCAGCAGGTCAGTGCCAGAGCTGGAGAGGGCCCCTCTGGGGTCATTACATCCACTGAGAGTACTATTAAATGTACTGACTAAATAATTGGATGATGTAAAAACTACCATCTAGCATGTACTGTCTTCTATTCTGAGTGTGTCTCAGGGGTGCAGTTATAAGCAGCAAAACAGATACTCTCTAAACTCAGAGAACAAAATTATTTCTCTATTGCCAAAGAATTATGAATTCCATTGTTTCATAAATTAGTTGATTGACTATATTTATTAATGTGAGCTAACTCATGTCTTCTATGGTACTCCAGTGCAAAAAATGCTGATGATTTGATGACACGATCTTGTTATCTGAATTTCCATTTCAGATGCTGCTCATTTGATGTGGTTTGAAAGGCTTTATGTGTGGCTACAGTGCTTTGAGAAATACATTTTATATCCAGCCATAATACTGAATGCGCTCACCATTGATGCTTTCTCAATTAGTAAATACAAGAAGCTTGGTACACAGTAAGTAGATTATAACTCAAAGCATGTGATTAGTAGAATATTTGGTTTTAGACTGAAGACTGAGAAATGGAATTTGTTTTTAAATAAGCCTGTAATCTTGTCGCAGTTTGCTTTCATGCATATTAGTTCAAAATACAATAATCATTGGCTTTGCTGCAGGAAAAATGCAAAACTGCTTTAGCACACTAAAATATGTCTCCAGTGAGAGAGAGTGAAATTAAAAGATTAAAGAGCTATATATAGATATATGTGGAAGGTCTAAATGTCAGTTAAAAGCAAGACACACTATACCAGGCTGCAGGTGTTTGATGGGCATAAACTCAGTGGGGTAACTAGAATTAATCAGATGAAAATGAGAAATCTAGGCTGGATATCAGGAAACATTTCCTAACTGAGGATTTTTAACACTATGCCGTAGTCTCCCAAAGGAGTTATCAGAAGCTTCACCACACAAGTCTTTTAAGACTGAATAAAATATTAAACAGTGTAGAAAGGTGTGTAGTCCTGCATTAAGAGTGGTTTGAGAAAGGTGGAGGTACAAGTTTTGATGAAGTCTGATGTCTTAGATATTAAGCAGAACTGGTGATGCTGATCCATGGTCTCACAGTATGATCCTTGCAGACAGCCTTTTATGGTAAGTATTTGAGTCAGTGACTTTCCTACTGCAGATATTCAGCAGGCTTAGTGACTGCAGTATCCCCAGTGAGCAGAGTTTCTGCAGTCTTTTTATCAGAATGACAGTGATGCAGATGATAAAACAAAGAAACAGCCTTGGAATGTTGCAGTAGCAAGAAAAACTGCTGGGAGGTGGAGGAGAGTTCCTCAGTGTCCATAATAATACAGATTCCTAATTTCAAATATTAGATAAAAGAACTTCGATGTAAAAATTGCATGTTAATAATTTCTCTCTCTTGAGGAGCAACACAGCTTTAAGAACTACACAACTAAAAGGAAAAGGCAGTCCCTGCTTTAAGGGGTTAAAACTTGGACTAGGACATTAGTGAAATTTTCTTTGTATTTCCCACAGACAGCTACTTTTTCAGAGAGACTCTTGCCACTCACTCACTGATAACCTCTTCATCCCCACTGACCTTTTTTCCCCCCAGGCACTTGGAAGATGCTACAGCCAAGGTGCTTCAAGAGTTCAGGTGTATTGTCCAGGGTGACACTGAATCCACACTCATCCCTCTATTTAGTTCTGCAAGGCTGGGAGAATTAAAAGTAGTCAGAATGCCATTTGTTACCAGTTAGCAGACGTGACTGAACACATGCGCGGAGCAAATATGTAGGTTTAGGAAGGTGCTATTTTTACATAGTTGTTCCTCCAAGCTAGATTGCACTTTAAAGTATCACCTCCCTCAAGTGTTCAGAAGAAATGAGTCAGACCCCCAGAAGTCTTGAGATTAAAGAAAGTAATTACATTTGTCTGCCTCTGATTGTTTGGCCTGTGGGGGAATACCACAGCAATGCTTTCCCTCCCCATCCCCCTTGTGTCTGTGTGATCACCTGTGTAAAACCTGCTTTCTCCTTTTCCTTGTAACTCTGGTCTAGCCATGAAACTCCCTTTTCCTCTGGCTCTCCTCTTTAATACATTCTCCCTACAGCTGCCATCCAAATGCCACACACAAAGCATTAGTCTTCAGATCCTACCTATTTTTTAAATCTGTAAACCCATGAGGGATCCTGGATTCTCCTTGCAACTTCCAAATACAGTGCTACTGAGGGTTGTACTTGCTGTGCTTTAATGCATAAATACCTGTTTTCTGTCGCTGGAACATTCCTTAGTTATTGACCACCCAAGGATCAGACTGCACCATGCTGTAGGGAAAGGAAGACACTCTCCCACTCTGTGTCTGAAAGTGTCTGAGGTGGTGCATTTTGTGTGATTTGATGTTAGAGATTTCCTCAAATTGAATTTATCTTTTAAAGAAGCTTCACCTTGCTTTGTGATTTAAAGGACCGCAGCAGTTTGCTTCTTGAGGAGGCAGAACAGCTCCTTTTAGTCAGGAGTTTGCTTGAGCTTTCCAGACCTTGATGTGCTGGTTATTAACAGGACCCATGCTGACAGTGCCTGCCCCTGTTACCTGCCAAAGAGGCACTGGAAATCATCCCCTTCTCATGCACCCTTACATCTTTTCCCAGGAGTTAAGGCCTCAAGAAAAGCACCTTTTGTGGCAGTATTTTTAAAGAAGAAGGAATAATGAGCAAATTCTTTTCTGTTACCTCTGAATGCATTATTTTGTAAAGTGTCATTTTTTGGTGAAAGTTTCATCACGGTAACAGGCACAGTAACAAAAATATCTTCCTTTTGCTCTATAGTCTGTAAGTTTCCGTGTGAAAATTTCTCCATGTTGCAAGAATTATTTTTGCTTTTTTCTGAAGAATGAGATCTACAACTGGTTCATATAGGATACGCTGGGATAGCTTCTGGTGGCTTCAGAATCCATTTAGCTTAGTCATTAGGTTTTCCATTCAGAAATGTGGGGCAAATTGAAAAGAACAGCTTTGACAAGGTGGAAAATAAGGTCAGCTTGGTGTTTAATTCCAACAGTAATGCCCTGCTGATCCTTTAGAATGACCAGCACTCAAAGTTTCATCTGCATTATGGGAGATACACAATAATGAATAAATGCCACATCAAATAAAATCAACCTGGAAAATAGGAATCTTGCTAGGATGGTGGAAACCTGTTGAGAGCTTTCTGGCCTGCCAAGTGTCAGTCATGGCAGCAGGTATTCTCCTGGTTAGCAGCAGGATGAAGGAGAACTTCCTATGCATTTTGCAAATAGCTGCCCTATTTCTCACTCATCATACATTGAAGTGCCCGCGTTTTGGAAGACATAGGCGCAACACAATTTCTTTTCATCTGATGAATTGCTAGGTACAATAGTCAACTTTCTGATCAAGAACAGTGGTAAGAATTTCAACCACTTCACATCTATGTGTGCTTCTATCCAGAATTTTGGCAGTGCATAATGAAATTACAAGTTAAATTATAAATTCTGTCATAAAAATCCTTAAGCTCGTTTTTTTTTTCAAATTACAGTAATGTATTAATGAAAGTGCCAAGGTATTTCCTGGACTGAAATTTTATTTTAAAAGGGATATAAAAATGTCTGGTCTAGATTCCTGGGTTTTAGTAGTCATAACCACTCTTTTCAGCACAGAGTTTGTTCTTTTTTACAACTTACAATTGTGTCATAATGATAAAGGAAAAATAGAAAATTTCACATAAGTAAAATAAATGTGATGATTTCTGATCTTACTTCTATACCCTTTTAATAAATATGTGGATTTAGATATGCATAGCAATCTAAAATGCATCTGCTACAGATACTTGTATTTAAGAGCTTCTTCATTTAATGCCTTATGGCTTGATTAGGTTTTTCTCTCTGCTTTTCTTACAGCTGTGACATTATCCTGATAACAGTTGCTGGGATGAAACTCCTCCGCTCCTCATTCTGTAATCCTATTAATCAATTTGTTACTTTGAGCTTTACTGTGATCTTCTTCCGATTTGACTACAGAGACATTTCAGAAAATTTCTTGCTGGATTTCTTCATTATGTCCATTGTGTTTCATAAGGCAAGTTTTAGAGCTCCTTTAATTTCTTAGGAAAATAAATCTTCTCAGGGTCACTTGGCTGATCAATACGTAGTAGGACTTTTTAGAAGTAATGAATGCATACATGGACTCAGCTTATTGGTACTATGGAGGAAAAAATCTGTTACATTGAAAAAAAGGCTTTGATTAGGTGTTTTTTCTGGCTTTGTGCAATGTTTTTCATCTAATTTTTGTTCACATGTTGCTATATAAAGTTCAGAATTGTTGTTTTCAAGAGGAGAATCCTCAGTGAGTTTGGAAGAGCCTCTTGGGTCATTAGTGCAGGGCTGCCCTCCAGATCAATCGCCTGGTGTTTTTATCTCAGTTTCCTTTGAATGCCTCTAGTGGTTGGCTCAACAACTTCCTTTGGGAAATTATTCCATTATCTAATCACCCTCATGATAATAAATGTTTTCCTAATGTCAGCCTTAACATTTTTCTTTTCCTATTTTCAGTCTGTTATCCTTGTGGTGCTGCCCTTAACCTTAACCTCAGAGCTCCTTCCTCTCTATTATATTGTTAACTCTTGAAGTGTGCTCCAGTTGAGTTTATTTAAAAACTACCAAACCTTTTGGCATCAGTCAGGTCAGACCCTGTCTTTATTTGGAATCTAAGCTATTTTGCTGAAAGAATTCAGCTTAACCAATACCTTAAGAAAACATGGGAAAGTACTGAAGATTTGAAAGTATTCATCCAGGGGTAACTCAGGTGAGGTGTTTGGTTTTATTGCTCTTTGTTTTATTTGTGTTTTTTTTTGCTCAGACTTCTTTGCTTTGTTTCTTTTTCTAAAATATTCCCACTATATGTGTGAGTGTGACCCAGCTAACATCCCTTAGTTTCTGAGAGAAGAAAGACATGGTTTTATATTGATTGCTGCGTGTGCTGTGGAGATACTTAGCCCTTCTACACAAGGGACATCAGCTCATACTGCTGTCCATGCCCACCTGGAAGTTTCAGGCTTCTTGTGAAAAGCCCCAGTTAATTGGTGCTACATTGGGAGTTCCCGGTCATTGAGGGAAAGAGTGAAGGAGAAATGAAATGCTTTTCCTGGTTTATTTCTGTGCTGCTGTAAGGGAGGATGAGGAAAGAGGAAACACAACTTGGTGAGGTAACTTGAGCTCACACTTTTTGCTGAACTGTTGGACCACACTCTAGCAGAAGCTTCACCTGCTTTAAGCCTTCACCCTCAGAACTGTTCTGCTTTCGCTCTGCAGGGGTGAGAAGCTTGGGCTGGGGAGGAAGGGCAGAAGAAGAGGAGTAGAAGAGATGAGACAAAGCTCTGCTTTAACAAGATCCCCCTCCACTATACTCTGATGCTAAAACAGGACTAGAGTAATTTTTTAAGCTTCTTAGCTTAGAGTGAAAGATAACCAGCAAAAGCGATGCAGAGTTTGGTAGCATTATGCCAGTTTTCAGTATTTGTTTCATTGCTGTGTTCCCTAATAAAGGGGTAAATTTCTGTCTCCAGAGGAGTTTATCACTGATGTGCATCAGTGGAATGCCTGAATGATGGTTTACTTAGTCCTAAAACTCAGTCTCTAAAAAGCTCTTTTCAGGATCAAAGAATTAGCATGCCAGAATTGAAAATTCCACTATTTGTTAATTCTTCTGAAAATGTTGACCTCATGAGCATATCACAAAATACTGCTGTGAATTATTGCATGCTTTTGTAAGAAAGAGATGTAAAGTCTTTTCAGTAGGATTTTTTTTTTACAGAGTAGCTTGGGTAGATTGAAGCTACTGTTCACAGTGGAAAGACTAGTGTTAGCAATGAGAAGGAGATAACGAAGTACGCTTATTAAATTAAGCAGAGATGTTTGCTAAAATAACTACTGCTCTACTACACTGAAAGCTGTACTGCAGACATGTTTTGAAAGTGTAGTTTTAGCATTGATCTTCCATCTTCATATCTAACAATATCTGAAATTTTGCAGCTCATTAGTTCAGCGAGTGGAATTGTCCTTGCTCCATTTTAAAATTCCAAGTCAAACGGTTGAATTATTTATATTACAAAAGCACATGCACAATTTCACAATGATCATTAGATCCAATATGAAAAATAGCATTGCAGATGATAGCAATTAAATTCCTTTTCATTTCAAATCATAAAGGGCATAAGTTTTCTTTACCCTAATTATGGTTTGAGCTTTAATTAGCTCAGCATTGTGGAACTTCAGAAAAGGATATGATCACTTGAGGATAAAGATGATGTGTGTTTATTTCATACTATAGGCCCTAAGCAAACTGCATCCACCTTTTTTCCTAAAAGCTTTATGGGTCTTCACAGATTGTCTGTATTTCAGTCATTTTTATGTTTGCACTTGTTTTTTAAAATACAAACAAAATCTGAAATATTGTCTATTACTGTCACCTTTAGCTGTGCAGAGTTTATTACAGTCATGACTGATTTCTGTTTGCACATTGAAAATGTCAGTTTGCCACTCTCTTAATTAGGGAACACTAGAAGCACTGTGTCTTAGTCATAGTGATGGCAATTTTTAAACAACCTTACCCCACAAAAAGCTTTGCATGCTTTCAAAACACGATGGTAATATCTTCTACCAGGCACTGGGGAAGAAAGAATGTAAATTCAACAGACATTCACAACTGCACTAGTCGCTCTTGATACAGATTATATGGAATAAAACTTTGCTAATAATGTTTGGTAGAGAATTTCTAAATAGCTCACTGATTGTGCTTCCCTTGTTTTCCCCATTGTGCTGTTAATTTAATGTAATTTAGTCAAATCAGAAACTCCAAATGAGCATACTGCTCCCTGAGCAAGCTGGGACACGGAAGTCCGAAATGCTGCTCACAGATTTTCATCTCTCTTAGCCAAAGCACCTGCAGTGAGGTAACACAGAGAACAGGAGAGTCTATTTAGTTCTATTCCTGAGAATTTGTAACATTTTTTACCTTTTTTACATCATAGGACTTACTAATGTGACACAGTCAATTCAGTTCTTTTTAAAAAATGATTAGCTGTTTACATTTTGACAATTCACAGCATGTGAAAACACTAAATGTTGATTTAGACATATGCAGAGTGTGCTATTTTGTATTTCAAATTTGTATTTCAATTTGCATTGGGGAGGCAGCAAGATAAACATTTAGGAAAGATTTTTTTACTTGTTTTTGAGAATGATTTCAGCTTTCAATTCAAGTGAAACAGGACTTCTCCATCTTTCTTAAACTAAGACTTTCCATGTAGCAAGTCCAGGTTATGTCCTTGACTACAACCTGGGGTTCTTCTGTCCAAAACTCCTATTGTCTATAATCTTTAAATCAGAGCTGAATGGCCTTTTAAAAGTATGTGGTTGCTCATTCAAAATGGATGGGGTGTAATGCTCTGATGTATATTCTGGAGGAAGTCAAACCAGATAGTCGGGACAGTCTTGGTCTACATGACTCCATGTAAACTTTTCAAATGAGCCAGTTGTTCTCCCTGGATGTTTTAGGAGATAATGGCAGTGCAAAGGTTAATAAGAATATTCATATTAAGTGGAAATGAAAACCCACAAAAAACTGAGGATATATTCTTCATAGGCATAGCAAAGATGGAATAAATATATAATAGGATTTATGAGATTTCTGCCTAGACTTTTAACACTAGGAAAAATTCTGAGACCTTTTCTTGTAATAGAGTAAAAAAAAGGTTGAAAAATTAAATGGTTTGAATAGTTTATTTGGAACTGATGAAAAGATGGGCCTTTCTTCCATCCTTTTGCTGTCTAGTGACATAATATCTAACTGATGAAAAGCTCTAATGCATGCAAAAGCTATGAGAGGAAGAGCATATGGATGGTTAAGTGATGTTATAGCTCATCCAGTCCATTTTTCTTCAGTGTGATAAAAACAAACAAAAAGTAAAACAGTAATGTACCCAGCCCTGCCTTCTGTGGCAGATGTGTGAGATGCTTTTGAAGGAAGTCTGAAACAGCTGCTCAAGAATGAACTGGTATTTAAGTGTGAAGTAGAAGTGAATGCAAATCATTCAAACAGCAGGGCTATCAGTTTGGAACTGGCTGAGTGTTAACAAGGATGCTCAGGGCAAGACTTGTCCCCAGCTCTTTTGCTGTGCTCTGTTAAAAATGCAGTTTTCCGTTTCATCCAGTGCCACAGGCATCCTCTCTATTTTTCTGGTGGAAAGGAGTCATAGTATCTTCCTGAACTGCTTTTGGAACCTCCAGCAGAGCTGATGTTGAGCTGAAGGAGCAAAGACAGCACAAAAACTCAGTAGTGTGGCTGTGGATCCTCCTGGCTGTAGTATGCTCTTGGTTACTACAGAAGCCTAGTGGGAGGTTCTTGCCAGTCTCTTCACTACTGGGAGCATGCTGCTAAACTGGCTCTTACCAGCAACTCTTTCATCTCTACAGCACAACTGAGAAATTAGACTTGTACTTTGGAATGTGGATTTTGGACGAATCTGTGCAGCTTCCTCCAAGCCCTAAAGAGTGAGCCACCCCCAGCTTACACACTCATGTACCACATGGATCTGAATGGGAATGATAATCCCGAGTGCCATTAACCTTCTAATGTATAGGACTACAACTTCTTATCTTTCACTGTCTTATATGTAACTGTCAGGTAGTTTAATGGCCTCCTAATTTGTGTGTGTGGGTGAACTAATTAGCAATACAAAAATATGAAATCACCTGATGTTTTCTTAACATCAAGTCTTCTGAGGGTTCTGAATTTGTCTTCATGCGTAAGGCAAAATAATCAAAGAAGCAGAGCTTGTTAAATTTGCCTTCATTAACACTGAATTTATTTGCCTAAGTACTCTTATTCCTGCTGAGCTCACTTAAATATACAATTTCCCTGTTTGATATTTTTTCTTCTTTCCCAGAATACATTTTCCAGCTAAGAAGGAATCCACATTTTTGTAAGAATTTTTCTCTTTCTGTATACTTCTTTCTGACATAGTATCCGAGACCACACGTTTGTGAAGGATGATCTTTGTCAAAGTGGATCCAGCTTATGCAGCCAGTTTGTAGCACCCTGGTAGACCTCTGCTGATCAGGCTTAACTTTAAACATCCACAACACAGTCCCTTGGACAGGAAAGAAATTATGTGTGTCATCTTGTTTTCCTTCATTTTATGAGAAAGTGCTGCCAAGTGCATTGACCTTCTTGGCGCTTTGTTGAAGTCAAGTAATTACCCTATTGGATCTTTTTATTGCCTTTGTGGCAATAAAACTCTTGGTTGGTTGGCATGTCTCATTGATTTAGGTGCTACTCATCAGTCAAAAGCCTCACTCTTTTTCCTTCCTCTTCTGATTTTTCATCCTCCTCTAAATCTGATGTTTCACTTCAAAGCTTCTGGCTCTAAGTCATTAATTCATATTTTAATCCATTCCTTGCCATTTGTACATACTGAAATCCAATGTCTTAATTATCTGTACCCTCTCGGCTCACAGCTGTTTCCTCAACTTGTGATATCTGGCATATAAACCCTTTTAAGACACTTTCTGCTGAGTAAAATACCCAAGGCTACATCTGATATTTGACAGGATAATCCCAGTGGTATTTTCCATAGACACCTTAACCTCTCTTGGGCACTGTACAGTTCGTGTTTCCTCTTAATATTGGAGCAATGGTTTAATTGATTTTTCATTCAGCCTTCTGTCACTGACCTCTTTGTCAGACTTCATTCATTACTCTATTCCCAAATTACATTTTCTCTCTCTTTTTGTTGTTGTTGTTTTCCCTAGAATGGGGCGAGTGCATTTGGGGGTTCAGGGAGATGTGCACCCACTCCCTGGATCAGTATGGCTCAGTGTGCACTGAGGTCTATGTTCATGTCCGGTCATGCTGATGGAGGCCTGTTCTGTCTGTGTTGATGCAGGCATTGAAAGAGAAACCTGGAGTACTTCAGTGCAAACTTGATGTTTTTTCTTATGTCCATTTTTACCACAAAATGGTAGAAGGCTTGGGTTGGAAGGAACTTTAAATATCATTGAGTTCCAATTCCCCTGCCTTGGGCAGGGGTACATTCTACCAGATCAGGTTGCTCTAAGCCCCATCCAACCTGGCCTTGAACACTTCCATGGATGGGACATCCACAGCTTCTCTGGGCAACCACCCTCCTAGTGAAGAATTTCTTCTTAATACTTTATCTCTTTTACTTAAAAACCATTCCCCCTTCTCCTTTCACTTCAGGCCCCTATAAAAAGCCCCTCTTTCCAGCTCTCTTGTATGTCTCCTTTTGGTACTTGAAGGCTGCTTTAAAGCCTCCCTGGAACCTTCTCTTCACCAGGCTGAACAACCCCAACTCTCTCAGCCTTTTCTTCATAGGAGAGGCACTCCATTCCTCTGACCATCTTTGCCATCCTCTGGACCCACTCTAATGGGTCTTTCTTGTGCTGAGGGCCCCAGAGCTGGATGCAGGGCTCCAGGTGGGGTCTCACAGAGCAGAGCACAGGGACAGAATCCCCTCCCTGGCCCTGCTGCCCACGCTGCTTTGGATGCAGCCCAGGACACGTTTGGTCTCTGGGCTGTGAGGGCACATGGCTGGGTCATGTCCAGCCTCTCATCCAGCAGCATCCCAAGTCCCTCTCCTCAGAACTGCTCTCTCTCCATTCTCCAAGCAGCCTGTATTTGTGCCTGGGATTGCCCCAACCCAGGTGCAGGACCTTTCACTTGGCTTTGTTTGACCACATGGGGTTTGCATTGGCCCAATCCTTTCAAAAAGGAGATTTCTGGGAAGGCAGAGTGTTGGCAGGATCCATGCCTGTGCAGGGTTTCCTGAAAATGCTTTAATCAGTGCAGCTGATGAGTGCACTCCCAGCTGCACTGATTTATTTTGCTTGTCTGGTCCTCTTCATATTAAGCTTACGAGCTCTGATCTTGTCCTTTTTTTGTCCACCTTAGGATATATATGTCTGTTTTTTTACAGTGCCACAGGTTCCTTCCCTGGGGTCTTGCTATCAGCTGACAATGTAGGAAGAAGCAGCATCTGCCATGAGCAGGTCCAGGGCTTTGTTAGGATTTGTCGTCATCTCATTGTCATAATCCCTACCATACTTACATCTGGTTAACATTTAACTTCAATTGTAAGGTTTTCAAGGCTTGCTACTCAAACTGCTTAAAACATGGCTGTTTTGTACAGTGTCAGTGTTAAGTGCTGAATGTTGTGTTTGAGGAATATATTCTTTCCTCCACGGTTTGATATCAGAGACTTGGATTGGTTATCATTTGATCCTCTTGTATGTATTGCATTAGACAATGATTTTGAAGCCCACAATATAAAGGCTTCAAGTGTCTGTGAGCATATGCAGATAAAGACATCCTGGAAAGTATTTGATGTAGGTTCAAACACAGCTGTCCAAATACACCAACAGAATGTCACAATGACTTAAGACATAATCATTAAAGACTTCTAGTATTTCCAGTAAATCTTGTTTTGTAATATTTTGTAGGTGAAGTTTGTTTTAAATGGTATTAAATAAAAACCCAAAAGTCAATGGTCTGCAAAGCAAAGCCATGAAAACGAGTAAAATTATTCCACCAAGTCTGATATCCTTAAACACATACATACTTACAGCTTTTCCCTCTTGATGGATGTTAGTTTTTATTGACATACCAAAAAGAAAATAAAAATATACCAGTAGATATTAGAATTTAATTCCAAAAGCTGGAGTTCCCACTTGATCAGAATTAGCTTAACATGAAAAAGTAAATACTCCTCTCAGAGTCTCAATTCAAATCATCCCAGGTTCTCAGGATCTAAAGAGGAAGATAAAGAAATACCTGTTTAAACTGGGAAATAATTTCTTTCTGCACTTAAATTTTTTAATCTTAGTTTCTGTTGCATGTACAGCATATTGCGACATATATATATATATATGACCATTATTTTTGTTTAAAACCTATGTATGTATATATACAGTTTTTTAAAAACATAGAAAAATTCAAACTTAGCAAGAAAATGTTAATGTTTATGCATTATTTCATCCCACAGTTGCCAAGAAGTCTGCCCACACAGTATCCCAACAGATGCCAAACACATAGAAGGGCCACCAAAAGCTGAGAGCTTTGCATAGTCTCCATCTCAACACTGAGGCATTTAAATTCAGGTGTTAACCTCTGCCTACTTTATTAAAATCTACCAAACTGAGAAAAGGAGATACCATTTTAGTGATATTTCAGACTCCACAAATCTTTCATTATTCATGTATGCTAACTAATTTCCATTAACTTCATTTGTACTGGTACTTAAATTTGGTTAAGAATAACCAGATTTAAAGAAAAACCTGGGAAGATAAGTCTCTGCCTTTTCTTTGTTTATTACTCTGTGGTGCACCAGAAGTCTGTAGAGGCTTCAGAACTCATAGAAGACTTAAGGATGATTAAGATAAAATGTGTATTCATATAAAATAGTCATGAAAGATAGATGCATGTTCTGCACTTTTACTTGATGGTAGTGGCAATGTGCTGGTTTAAATTCACTGAATGTGCTGATAATTTAAAGTCCTTATCAAAAACTTTAAAAACAGTTTACTGTGTAAAACTGTCACATGCATAAAGATACCTAGGAATGTTACAACTTTTATGCCCCCTAAATAATATATAATTATATATTATAAATAGTATATAAACATAATAATTTCTCCTTATTGAACTGTAGAAAACATTGAAGATCTAATACGGCATGATACAAATATTCTTGTATAAATCATTCTAAACCGGAATGCAGAAGTCTTAAATAAAAATTATTTTTTTATATATGTTTAAGGAAATGGTTATAAAAAGGGGGTTAAAATTCACCAGAGACTATTTTTTTAATCTTGTCTTTAGTTGGGAAGGTTCCCTCTTTGTATCTAGCACTGTTACACCTCACCCTCCCTCATTCAAACAAAACTCTGCTGAGGATAATTTGTGTGTTTCACAGAACCACAGAAGGGCTGAGGTGTCCCATGAGGTCCCATGGAAGTGGGTTTTTTCTCGTTTGGTTTAATGTGCCCTTAACTAATCGTTTGCTATGTAGGGTGTCTCAATTTCTCCATGCTTCCTCCCAGGTCTCAGGGGCCTCTGACTTGAAGGGTCACCAGTAAAGACCGAGGCGAGGAAGACATTGAGTACTTTTGCCTTCCCTGTGCCCTTTGTCACCAGGTCCCCTGCCCCACCCATCAGCAGGTCCATGTGATTTTTTTCCCAGTCTGTGTGTTGCTGTCAATACAACTGTAGAAGTCCTTTCTGTTGCCTTTTCTTTCCTCAACAGATTCAGCTCCATATGGGCTTTGCTTTTTCTCTGTCTTTCTGGTTCGTTCTGTATTGTTTCTGACAATTTAAAAAAGATCAGTTTTCCTCTTTAGCTCATGTCTTCAGATCACTGAAGGTTGAAATGCAGCTAGCTGTAGTTGAAATAAGAGAATAGCTCAGCCTCTCCTATTTATAAAAGCAGATTTTAGCAGCTTCAGTTTCTTTCTGTGAGAAAAGCTCTGTGAGTTCCCCTATCAGATGTAGGAGGAAGCATATTGCAAATTGGATGAAACTGATAAGGAGAAACGGTTTCTCAGATCCTTCCAACAAAATGAAAAAGAGAAAATGTAAAGCCAAGTCCTCCTTTCCTAAATCTCAGTGTTGTAGTTGGTAGATGACATCACCTTTAGCAATTATAGTTAGAGATGTAAAATGCTAATGGCATATTACCCTGAAGGCGTTTTTCAGAACATGCCCTGGAAGCAGGGATTTAAGAGGTAGTAGAGGCAGGCACTTGACAACTCTTAATGAAAGCAGTAGCTTGAAAATCACACATTTCCAGGCTTTTAAGTGCGGTGTTTTAAGGCTTTCAAAAACCAAGAGAGGTTCACTAAAGCGTTCTTGCTTCATGTTCTTGTGAATGGAAATGAGCTCCTTTGCCTGTCTTGTGGAAGTGTGAGCTGAGGCAAGTGTTGAAAGAAACAGCAGCAAGTTCAAGCAGTGGTGAATGCAGAAGCAGTAGGACTTGTTAGGTGCAACAGGGAACTTGGGCTCCATGGGCCAGATTTTGCAAGATGTAAATATTAAAGAACAACTAAAAATTATGTATTGGAACAAAGAGCCAGAAGGTTGTCCTCCTGGATTTGGTTTTCTAGCAAATGCAAAACCTAAATTTTATTTGAGATTTCAAAACCTTTTGATGAATTCTGTGCTTTGAGCACAGCTGGGGTGATTTATGGCTCTTTGATTTCAATCTGTAACTGGCAGAACTTTGCTGGGCTCTGCTGCAGTTCTGAAGTTTTGAGGTTTCAAATGAAAGTCATTAGCTTTTTCTAGCCCTTCACTTAAATCTTTTTGCAGATAAAATTTTTTTTTCCAGCTGTTGACTGTGATGTTTTAGATAAATAAAAATGAAGCAAAACAAAACAACCCCACAACCTGCTAAGTAAGATCCAAGTAAATAAATGTCTGTTTCGGTTCAGTTTTACTTGCCTACTTTAATGCTGCAGCCTGCAAGTCACGTGTCGTATTCTTGACAGAAAACAAAGTTACCAAGATACGAGTTTCTCAAAGTAAGTAGGGGTAACCAGGCTGTGCACTGAAGGGATTGTAACAGCTTATTTTTGTCAGGGCTTTGGTGGTTTTAAATAGTATATCTGTGCAATGTAATCTATACTTCGTGTATTTGTCCTGGTTTAGGACAATTGCTCCTAATTTGAGTCGTGCCAAAGCAAAGAAAATGCGTGAGTCACTGCTTGCATCCCAACTGGAAGGTTTATTAGTTGTAACTGCAGCTAGAGTGACACTGGTTATACCGAGTTAGCAGCTGCTGTCTGAGAGTTTTGTGGCACAAAGACCAAAACAGGTCAATGCTACAAGGAATTCCTACTTCCCTCTTATTTAAAATGCAATTATTTACTACTGTCCGTGGAGAAGCTCAGTGAAACGTCCTGTAAGTGCATTGCCACTGCGGATACAGATGGCCAAGTGGGACTTTGGGGTGGTGACTTAGGGAGGGCTGAAAGGAGCTGGCCAGGGAAGGTGTGTCCTCTCTGACTGTCAGCATACTCCTACATGCAGTGTGCCCAGAACCGTGCTCTGTGCCCGAGGCCAGCTGTCATGGGGATGCTTGTGTCCGTGCTCATGAACTCTCCCAGGCTGTATGCAAGGTGGAGGTACGGAATTGCCACCTGGAAATGAACCATGGTGGGTTTTCATTCAAAAGGATTCCTGGAAGTTGTTTGGAAGAGTGTTAGCTGGGCCAGAGCAGAACCTTCCCAGATGCCTTTCTAACAGATTAAAAATATGCACAATATCAGTGCTTGAGAACATTCCCTGGAAGCATTTTAATGTACAAGTGTTGATACAGTCTCAATGTCTTTCAGGATGTTGGCAAAGTCTTGTATTTCACTAACTCAAATTAAAAAAAAAATAAGAAATTCAACATATATTTCCTATATGAGCATAAAATATTGCATATGCTCCTGTTTCACTGTCAACTTCTGTGTGTGTTGAGCACTAATGTCTATTGATGGCCAAATCTTTCCTGACAGTTTGTCAGGAACCCACTCTGCAATAGATGAGACATAAGATCTGTTTTGGCCTGATGCCAAGAGAAATGACAGGGGAGGGGGAAAATGTATTCCAGGGAATAAGTACACATCATTCTTCAATCAGAAACTGCTAGTTGAAGCACCAAGCATATTTTACAGGAAGAAAAGTAAATTTGTTGTGTTTTTCATTTTGTGCTGCACAACAGTAAAAGCTCATATTTGTGCAATGTTTTTATGATACAATGGTGTTGAAAATGCAGCTATAATTCAGGATTAATGCTGTGCATATGCTTACATCACGATAGTTCTCCCATTGAGTCAACAAATGACAAAGTTGTGTTCTTGAGAAGTAAGTCTGATTTCCATGTGCGCAGCCACGTGTCACACATTGAACTTTCTCTGTTCACTGTATCCAGTTTCCCCTGGAGTCTCCTCTCCTGTAACTGTCTGACTTGCTGTTGTATATAGTCAGTGAATATCAGAACCTGCTTTCCCACTTTCTAATTAGAGCAGACATACTTCTGACAGGTAATCTGGGAGCTACCTCACTGTGGTGGCCAAAAATGTACCTCATTGCAAGTTTGAATTCTGAATGAAGAATATACTGAAATAAGACCTTAATACATATGAAAGCTAATAATACAATATAACTTACCTCATGTTTATTCCAGGGCACGGTTTTTAAGTGTCTCTTTCAGATCCTAGTTTTGAAATTATCTCAGTGCCTAAAAAGTGACCATGTTTTTCTTTTTTTCCCTTTTTTTTCAGCTGTGGGACCTACTGCAGAAGTTGCAGTTCATCATGACATACATTGCTCCCTGGCAGATTGCCTGGGGGTCATCGTTCCATGTTTTCGCTCAGCTCTTTGCAATACCTCATATCCTTTATCAATTTGTTTTTCTTTGTTCTTAAGTCCCTCTTCATGTATGCAATTTATTTACAGTGTTTGACCGAGTTGAAATTCTTCGGTAATTTACTTTAAAATTTGAAAATCTTGAAACATCTTCTAGGAAACACAGTTTTCTCTTTTTTTTTTTTCTTTTTTTGGCTGCATGGGATCTGACACTGGAAACTCAACTCTGACTCAACCTGGTGTGTTTATTCCCACCCAGCCACATTCTGGAGATCACTTACTTCCCTAGTTCTCAGCCCTGAGTTTTGATGCATCCAGAAAGAAATGTTGTGACAGACATATTGCTGGGCTTATGGCTGACTGAGCTCTCAAATATTAGTTTCTTTCTCAGTTGTTTCTAGTTGGTATGTCAGATAGAAATTCATTTCAGTGAGCCAATTTCTGCTGCAACTGTCCTGATTTTTTTTTCCAATTTCAGCAGCAGACAGATTTGTACATGTTGATGTAAATTTTTTTCATTGGGGTGCTGAGAAACATTCGTCTTTTTAACCTTTCCACTCTGTTTTATGAGTAACAGTATATATTCTTCAGCACCAAAGCAGTCCTTCAGAAGCAGTCTGTTTTGGTGCCTATTCCAGGGCTGTCTCCAGGTTTGTGGATGTGGGAAGTAAAACACAGAGTTCAATGACCTCCAGATGACCTGTCTGTAGGGCTAAAAAAAAAATGTATATTGAATTTTTAGAACAAAAATTATTCAATTTAAATTCAAATTCAGTTAGAAACTTGATTGAATATAGAAAAAAAACCAAAACCAAAAAACATTTTAACTGAACAAATTTAACTTTATTGACGTCTAAGGCATTGCCAGATACTAACTTTTAATTTCTTCCTTCCCTGCTAACTAAAGTTGTGGAAGAAGAGTTGACAAAGTGGTTTTAGTTCAGACCTGCTGACGAGTTTACTTTGTTCTGTTTATTAGACATGTGCTCTTAAGTTTTTGTCCCTTTCATCCCACAGGGTTGGGTTTTTTTTACCCTTGAGTGATTTCTTCCGTCTGCTCTTTGCTGTGAAACACAAGCAGTGTTGAGTAACAATGCTTATGTTTCTAGATAAGAAGAATAAATGGAAGCCCCAGAGAGAGGGAAATGCACACGGAATAACTCCTAGAGGGAAAGTTTTAGATTGTCTCCTTATAGCAGAAAAGCATTATAAAAGCAGTGATCTGTCCTAAGAGTTTTAGGTTATTTGTAGCAAATCCTTCCAGAATTTCACAACAAAAAAAAATTTCATTTCTGATGGGGAAGTGTACATGAATTTATTTAGCAAAACATTGAAGAACTAAGATTATATTTCAAGAAGTTTCCCTTTGGTCACAGAGATTTTCTGCAGTGGTAACTTTGCTCTTGATAAAATTACCAATTAAATTTTGCAAAATGGAAAGTAGTTAAACCAGAGTTTGTTTGTTTAGAGAGTTATTGCTAAAGTGATCTAGCCTAGCTTTTTATTATTTATATTTATAGTATGCTTTGTAAATGCAAATTTGTCTTCTATGGCAATGCTGCAATTAAGATACTGGTTAAATGCTGAAGTTAATATTCCCACAACAGCAATAACTCTGCCTCCTTGCACAGTAATTCTATTTGTTGTTATCACAACCCTGCAAACAGTAATGATGAATGCATGTTGCAGTTTACACAGGTACTAAACCTGCCATTTCTTTACAGAGTTAATTATTTGTGGCTCTTAATTGCTTCAATCAGTTCTGCAAACACGATGTAAATTTTTAAATTTTGATGTGCCTGGGTGAACTTTTGCTGCAGAGCTCAGTGATATGAGGAGCTCAGCATACTTAAATGCCTTTGAGGGCAGCGTGCAGGGCATAAAGGGCAACATGTGTGGAGCTTTGCCTGGTAGAGGTTGTAGAGTCTCCACCATTAGAAATCTTCAGGATTTTTGGTGAATGTCTATCAGGAGTCATAAAGGTTTAGCTGATTCTGCTTGTGACTGCTAGATGACTAGATGACCCTTCAAAGTCCCTCTTAATCCTAAAAGACCAGGAGCAAGAATGGGCTTCAGACTTGAGGGTAAATCTGCAAGTGAATGCAACTTTACTTCCTAGCATTTAAGTGGGTAAGATGAGGTTATGCAGTTACAAATATCAGCATGCTGAGAAAGTAGTTTGTAGGGTAGTTTGTAGTTCAAAGGCAGATTTTACCTAAAAAAGGAACAGTAAAATAGGAGAAAAAAAATAAATTTGTAGTTGAGATTATCCTGTTTAGGAGAGTTTCTGCTTTGGTTGTTTGAGGGTTACAGCTCATACATCAGAAAACAGAGCCCTGTGACAGTCAGTTTTCCCATCCTCTAAGTGACTGAGTGCCTGGAAGGGACCTGTAGTAATTGCAAGTAAAAATGTGGGTTTTGAGAAACAGGATTTGAGCTGGCCTGACTGCATTGTTTTGTGTTAAAAGAAGGGGATGGGAGATTTTCAAAATGTCAGTCTTTCACTTGCTTGGTTTGAAGCTGGTTTGAATTTAAACAGATTTTTAAATTGCAAGAATTAATCCTCAAAGACAGTGTTTTATTTAATTTTAAGAGGTTTTAGTTTTGAGGTTTTTGTTCTCAAAATTTGATTTTAGCCATATTAGAAAGAAAATCCATTATTCACAAAGAAACGAGTTCTGCTTCTAGACAATGTAGCCTAACAAAGATGGTACACAGAAAACCTGGCTTGGGTCATAGTGTAAGAAAGTATGCCTGTAAGTTTTTGAAACTTCTTTTTTCTTAGACATAATTAAAGCATTAGTATTTAAAGTAAATAAATAATGACCTAATACAAACAAATGGGATTGCCTCAAATAAAAATACCCCTGTGACAGATAATTGGCCACTGCACATGTTAGATATACATAAGAGAGTCAGATGCTGTTACTTGCTCTCACAACACGCTTACAGATATGAAACAGTTAAAACCACTTTTCACAAATCAAATGGGTAATGTCTTCTACTGTCCATTTAGAGCATTATGTCTTTTGAGGAAAAGACCCCCGTTGCTAGTGATTATGTCTAAGACACAAACAGTTCACAGTGGTGTGCAAAATGTCTTAGCTCATGATGGTGGCAATCTTTAAATCAATCATTACGTTAGTACCAACTTTAAAAAACTTGGTTTGCTGCCCTTATCTGTCCTCTTTGTTCTCTTTTCCTCTCTTCAGCTCCCATGCCTCCTTGCCTTATCTGACACTTGTAAATACTTGGTCATCTTTCACAGCCAGTGCTTGGGTATGACTGCACTCTAATGTGACAGTTTAACTTTTTTGATGCACTTGCTTTCTGCTCTGTGCTCTCTGTCACTTTTTTAAACTTTAGGCTCTCAGGGCAACTCATTTTTCAATCTCTCTAATACACAAAGACACTGTTCCAAACCACTGTCTTTTAGTAAGGTTGAGATATTTGAAAGGTGTCTTTTGGCAAATATTTTTTTCTACATTTTGCAAATGGCTTTGAAAGCGTGGCTAGCTAGCAGTTTTATGGAAATGCTGTATCAAGAATGACATTGGTACTTTTGTTAAAATGGGCTTTTTGGGAAGTCTCAGGGATTGTGGAACATGTGTACAGTATATTGCTGCAAGAGGGTAAGCTAAAACACTCTGGTTATTGGATGATTTTACCTGAAGTTTAATTTGAGATGTGCTTGATTGCTGTCCATTGATAGTGGTTCCTTTAGTTCATGGCTTCTTTACTTTGCACCTCTCTCCCAAGAGAGGTGTAAGGAATGACAGCTGGATTCTTATGCCAGTTTAAAAGTCTTTTTCCTTAAATTTTGTGGACATGGTATGAATTAATGAAGAATTTAGGCCTAACGTTTTATTTGCTTGCATTTATTTAATTATGTTCCTTTTAACTTGCATCTTTTTCAGTATCCTTATCCATCTCCTACCTTGCTTTCCAGTAGCCTGAAAGTTGACTTTACATTTAAAGTAAACTATGGGTTCAGGCATTCATTATGATGTTTATGTGTACTTACTGTTCCCTTGTCCTCACCTTCTCATTTCTTATATATTTCAAAAAGTATGAAAAGCTGAACATTTTTTAGCCTTTGGTCAGCCTGGAATAGTAAATTCTCAGTAAGAATCAATGTGAAAGCATGACTTTGAACCAGCAGGCTGGAGTGTAGAGGCATAGTTTCTCCACATACCAGGTCATTCCAAAACAAGCAGAAACACACAGAATGGAACACTGAACGGTGAAAGCAAGACACCAGTATGGAGAACAAATAAATTCCAAGAGATTGTTTTTTTCCTCGTGTATGTGTGTTTTAAACTCCGTGTCAGACTGGAAAGGCACTTTTATGTTACAGAAGGTCACTTAGGTAGCTGGAGAAGGGTGTTTACTGCACTGCCTGTGCCTAGCATCTGTCCTTGGGCAGAGATCAGACAGGGTCACCCCGATAATAAAACTGTAGCATTGGAGAGCCACCGATTACATGCTGGTAATGGGTGATATTTGGCCCTGCCTGCCTTCCTCCCTTTCCATGTTACCTTAACTTGCAGTTTTCAGACTCTGCTATGCTTTTTTTTCAAACTCTGGCTGCTTCAATCTTTTCTACACCGCTGAGTCCGTTTCTGGGTAGTGTCATCTTCATCGCATCGTACGCACGACCAGTCAAGTTCTGGGAGAAGAACTACAAGTAAGGCTATTCAAAAATTTCTGCCCTTGTTATTTGTAAAGGTTTTGCTCTCGTTAGTTTCACTTCTGGTGGTGTTTTTGTTTCCTAAGGTAATCCTTAAATTAGGGCATGAGAGGTTAATCTTTGTATCTTGTTTCCGGTGTTTTGCTTTCCCATGGTTATTTGGCTATCTGAAAATGTATTTAAGCAATTATCAGTATGTTACAGATGAGATGTCATGTTGCATTTGTTGTACAGGCACACAGTAACGAAGCTGTGAAAAAGAAAAAAGCAGTAAAACACCCAGTTGTCAGCCTTTTTTGTCTTGCTAGCTAGTGCTAGCAACTAATTCTGTGAAGCCTTTGGCACTAGCAGTCAGACTGCATAAATACATTTTACACTAACTAGGTGGATTAAATGGTGCCCTGTGGGATGCCGCAGGTAACTGCAGCTGCAGAGCTGCAATACGAGGCACTAAGGGGAAATTGCATTGGCCAAATCAGGCCTTGGCCTCACCAGTGAGAAGGGCTGTACCCTCACCACACCTCGTGTGTCAGTGCTGCTGGTGTGTCTTAATTTGAAGAGTTTTATTTTGTTGCATTTTGACTTGCGTCAGTGAGTGAATATGTACTCATCTATAAAGAAATTAGTCAGACAAAGCCAAGTTGTATAAAGAGGCTTTGTATTCGTTTCTGAATGTGATGAGATTTGTGGAAACCTTTCAAGGAGAGCCGAGTTTTGTATATTGGGACTAGATCTTAACAAAATTCTCTCTCACATCTTTTTTGCTGGGTCAACAGTTTAGTTCTTTCAGGGGAGTGGAGGGCAGTTATGGAAAGGCAGGAAGCTACTGCTAATCCCACAGACAGCTATACACTTTTGGATGGAAACTTTGAACAATATTAAGTAGGAAGTGAGGATTTTAACATCTGCTACATTTTACTTCAACCAGGGTATTTTGAAAGCATGCAGTTCCCTTTCTAGGTACCAGTTAGAGAACCAACCTCTGTTGAAGGCACATCACTGCCATATAGTTAGGGTAGTGTCAAGTCTTTAGGTTATTGTCAAGGAAAATGGAGGGGATCATTTATATTTCCTTTTGGTTTGTCTGATCTTTTGATACAAAATGAACAGGAGATATTCACAGGAAGTATCAAAAAATGGTTGATACTTAATACTTTAACAAGGGTGTATGTGTGACTTGTTTTCATCAGTAATGACCATCTGTGATTCCCACTGAGGGAAGTGAAGAACTTGATGCTAATGGTTTTCCAAAGCAAGGTAACTATTTTATCCATAAATGTAAAACCTCAAGTGCAGAAAACCAAACCCTTTTAGTACTTTAATCCACCACTGCTTGTTCTTTCAAAATAAGCAGCAACTACAACTTCATCTTCAACCAGAAGGCTTACATTATTCTTTGTAAAAAATTGTGCTTTGTTGCTTGTTAGAAATTCTACTGTATCTTCTATTACCTCACTTAAAACAAAACCCACAACCTTGCCTCTCGAAAACCTTTCAGAAGTAGAAAACAGCCTTGTAGAAGGTTCAGGTTGTCATCAAAGTGAAATAAGTCTTTGCCTGAACCTGTAGCATCTCAGAATATGTGCATGGAATGACTCCTCCTAAATTTCTGTTCATTTTGTCTCTAGTACTTCTGAGTCTCCTTTGCCTTACTTCCATTTCACATGAGGAACTAACCAGAATGAGTGAGAGTTGGACTGAAAAACTCATGGTTTATTGAAAGGACGCTGTGAAAAGACAGAAAAAGGCAACAAAGGAGAGTGATTTTGTATTAAGAATAAGGACATTTTCTACGAAATAGTTCAAATAATTGAATGAACGGAGTGGGCCTTGCTGCACTGCTTTGAATTTTGACCTTTCAACATATAAAAATTCAAAGGGATAGCATAATTGCTCTCTTTTTGAGCTATGGAGTTAGATAGGATCAGGAACTTGAGCTGGAATGGAAAGTTGTTCTGGCTCCTGCACGTCTGCCTGTCTTTGGGCTTCAGTTCCTTACAGCCAGATGTGCACCGAGTTTTAAGGTTATATAAGACAAAACAGAACAAACAGTTGGGTGAATTGCTGTTACAGATTTCTTTTTCAGAGTGCATTGGCAGTTTCCCCAAGTTCAGCTCAGGGTATTCGTGGAAAGTCACAGGTTCACTGCAGTGTTGTCTGTGATGAGTTCATACAAAGCAGAAGCTCTTGGAGACTTTTATTTGCTGTTTCCATACTCACTGCTTGGTGACAGGAACTTTGCCCAGGGGAAAGCTGCCTTCAATGTACTTGATATAGCTTTTTTTTTCTGCCTGCTTTGCATGCTTGTTTTCAAACACTTCCTTGCTGTATTGATGACTATGTTAAATTATCACATCATAGCTACAAATAATTCATTTACACTTACATGGAGTTAGATATTGTCAGTTCCAGGGTTATTTTTTTAAATCATTTAATCTCTTAATTGGAATAACTGAAAACAACTTCGACAAGCAGTCTAAGTATCAAAATTGTTTTTCTTTCAAGTCATACATTAGATTGCTTTCTTAGATTGTAATTTCTGTACTGATTGTAATCCGTATTGGCACACTTTCCTGTTGTCAAGCAAATTTCATTGTTGCTTCACTTAAGGAAGAATTATTTTTGCATCTTGTTTGGGCCAACAGCCTGAAATTAGATGAGGAAAAGAAAATCCCTTTCATTTTTGGTAGAGTGAATCCAAAGTTGAAACTTTGAACTTGAACAAGTACAGAGTACGATGTTTATCAAGAACAGGGCTACTAGGCCAGTAGTCTGAGTGCTGAGCAACTGATCCATCTATTCCTTAAAGTGTTGGTTTGGTTGTCCCTACCTGGTGTTTTCTGAGTGCACACACATGTATCTTGCCTTTCCAGGTTTCTTTTAGTCCCACTTTTTCTGCTGGCTAAAGAGGAGTTTGAATCCCCAGGTTTCTCTGACTGAGCTTCTTCCATTCTAGATGATGCAAGCTGGAGCTGAAAGTCTCGAAGAATTAAAATGGTGGTGTGTTGTTTTGTTTTTTTTCAAGGAGCTGAAGGACTCAAGTAGGTAAAAAAAGCAAAAGGGATTCATTCTGATAGTAAGCAAACTGTGAAATTCCTAGCAGGCTCTTCAAAATTCAGGACTCATGCTGTGCCTGTTTGGGTTCTTGTGGTGTGTACGCAGAGCATGGGTGTTCTTCCCTGCAGTCAGCAGATGCTGTTTACTTTTAGTGTGCCCTTTGGTACTCACTGCAGGCAGAGTCTACTACACCAATACATCATTGAGGTCAGGGATCCTTCAGAGAGGAAAAGGAAGGGTGACTAAGAAGAAGAAAAAATAAGGCATTAAGGAAGGTGAATGAGAAAGAAGAACTCTTGCAATCACAGTTTTGCAGCTTTTGCTGCCTTTGTTGTTGAAAAGAGAGGGGTGTTAAATGAGAAGCTAGGCTGCTGTTCATGAGCTGGTTACTTTGTGGGAGTTCAACTATGAGAATTTTTCTTTTTCTCTCTGTGTTATTTTTAAGTTTGTTTTTTTTTTGCAAAGGAAAGTTTGCTGTGACACTGGTTTTGTCCAGCCACTGGCCTGGATCCTGCTTCCCAGTTTGATGCTGCTCTTTTAGTCCCTATTTTCACAGCTGTTGGGATGATTAGGCTGTAGATGTCAGAGAGAGAAAAGGAAACAGCAGTAAATCTTGTTTAATGTATAGCGCTTTAAAGCAGAAAGTGTTTGGCCAAATGCTATTGTTCAATTCCTCTGCTTTTGCTTTTTTTTTTTTTCAAATACTTTGTCACGCTGCAGCCTGACTCTGTCCTTCTCCTCCCTTCCTCTTATCTTCCTTTGTATCTTGGATATGACAATGACAGAACAGAGTAGGAAGTTTACTTTTATTCCCCAGTGGGTCTAAGAGCTGGATCACGTTGAACAGCCTGTTTGTTCTCTGCTGCAGTTGTGACTTGTCCCCACAAACAGCAAACTGCCACCAGGAATCTGGAGATTTCACTGTTTACAAGCTGCTTGTCTCTCCTGCACCTTCCTGTTTCTATTCTTCTGGTTCAGTGCCTATTTTTGGGTAAGGCACAGCTTGCATTTCCTTTGAAGTGCCTTGAATGAATTACAGTGTGGTGTAACTGAATTAATTAAGTGTCTCTAAAGAGGCTGTGATTAAATTGCCAGTTATCTCAGACTGGCGTTACAGGATTCCTCTCTATGTTTGGGACTATGTGAGCAAGCCTTTCTTTTCTCCATCTTTTGAAAAAGTGTATCACTGTGTTATTGTTCCAGTCATTGTGGTCTGGAAAATAACCACCTAGCGTTAATACAGCTGGGAATGGAGGGTGTGGAAAACCTGCCCTGCTTCAGGTGCAGTGCAGATGGCTTTTTCTTCTTTTTTCCTGCCAGCTCACTTAACCTGCCCGTCACAGACAGCCTGCAGGTGGAATGGGAAGAGTTTTCCCAGTGTACACATTTGTGGTTGACCCCACATTATGCACATGTGTGGGAAAAGGAGCTGTGAAAAGTACCTGACTGTTCCCTCCCTTTTTCCCCATAAAATAGCAGGCCTTCCACTTCCAGATGCTTGTTTTTAACACATGCTGGTGTCTCTGGTTTCCCTGTGAGCCTGCTCATCTGTTACAGCTGTTAAAACCCCTGCTCCAAACACAAAATGTCATTCACCCATAGCTGTCCATGGGCCTTGTTTGGGATCTTCACACTCAGACCTTTCAAGTTTTTATTTTTAGGACTGGATTTCTTTTTTTCTTAGTCTTTTTCTTGCTGTGTTGTTTGATTTTTCATATGTGTTTAGACCTCCATAGTAGTGATGTTTACAGAGGAACAACTGCAGCAGATGTTTGTAGTTCAGTAATGGCTTGGACTTTGAATTATAGTGAATAGCATAACTTCAGCATTTTTTCCCCTTTTTCCCCCTAATTGACAGGAGATAGTGTTTGCCTTCTTTTGTCAAATATCATGTCATATGTTCTAACTACTGCCCTACTTGGGGTTCAAACTTAGGCTTCAAACTTCCTTGAATATTTCCAGCTACCTGGTCTGAAAGCCACCTTGTAGCCATGAGTTTTACTCGAGTTCATTGCAATTATTGTAGTTTCTTCCAAACTGATTTCTCTGCAAATTTTTGTGTTTCTCTCTGGCTCCCTCTATTTCTATCCTGTTTTTATGAACTGACCAGAAAGAAGCTCTGTATTTGTTTGCTCTAAAATGAACTGAGGTTCTAGTGCCTTTGTTCACAGCTATTACTCATTGATGGATGCTGGTCCCTTTGATGACTGTGGTTCTTCTAAGAGAGGTTTTCACTGAGTTGGCCTCAGGGCTCCTCCAGGCTTTTATTGAGAGTTAATTTGGAACTCTTCAAAACAGTATAAATAGTATAAAAAAGTATCAGTGTGCAGATAAACCTGAAATGGGTGCTTATTAGCACATGGGACTTACAAGTCAAAACAAATAGGACCAACAAATGAAAGGTTTTTGGCCTTAATTTTTGGGGTGTTGCCTCCAAATCAGAAGGGCTGACCAATCCTATTTACAAATCATATAGAATTTGGTGGGAGTCTTTCTGTAAATTTCAAAGATGCTTAGATGTGTGAGAATCCAGCCTGTACTGGTATACTGCAGCCTATACTACAGGATGCTTAGGCTTGACTTGGTATCCTTGGTATACCATTGGTGCAGTTGTACGTGGTGGTCCCTGGCTGGCAGCAGTGAAAAAGCTGAAATATTAGCAAGCTGCTGCCATTTTCCCTTCATTTCTCTTCTTTTAAGATTGGCACATCTCTCAATAAAGGTGGTTTGTTTTTTGGTTTTTTTTTTGGAAGAAGATGCTCCTCTCTTTAAATGATGCCTATCTTTGTATCATGTATCTCTTTAACTGGTCTTTGGGAAGTTATGCTCTGTTCTCCTGGGGCATTTGTGCCCCTTAATTCAGGGGCATTTGTGGCCATGGTTCTGGCGCTGGGGGATAGAACAGAGAAAACCAAAACGTTTGAAGAACAAAGAACATCCTTGTGTGTAGTTCAGCCTAAGTTCTTCATGAGCTCTCTGAAATTACATGTTACTCATTAGCCTTATTCATCTCACTGTCTTCTCAAGACCCTTCCCTGTCTGCTCCCTGCTGTAGTGTAACCACTCTGTCTTGCCCACCAGTACTGCCCATGGACTTTTACCTGCAGCACTTACCTGGTTTGGGAGTCTTTAATTCCTTTCAGTGTAGTGCTTTGCAGAGTGACAAAGCCACAGCATTCAGGTGGGGGGGGTGTTGCTTCAGGTACAGCCCCGGGCTAAAAGAAGCCCTGCTAGAAACTACTTTCCCTTCAGTGTCTTGAGCTGTGATCTCCCCTAGAGAAAGTGACCATGTGTGCCCCTTTGGCTACCTGCTGTAGCATGGAGTTGTGCACACCTCCTCTCTAACTCAGTCCTCACCTCATCACTTGGCTCCACGTGTGGAGTCACGCTGAACTGGGGGAACGTGAGAAAGGATGGACAAGGAAAACCGGACCTTTAATCAAGTAGGTTTGGTATTAAAATAAGTGTTTTCTCAGTTGCCTGAAGTTTCACACTCAAGGGAGGCTATACAAAATTGAAAGATGTAGTTTAACTGTTTGGCAGTATCTCTTTAACTGGTACCATCTCTTCTCAAATTTTTGCCCTTGGCAGTCAATAAAACAAATTGAGGCTAATTGACTAGGAGCCATATGTGTGATAATTAATTGGGAATGTATTCTGATTCAGTGTTTTCTGTAGTTCCCTGCCGAGTTAAAGATGCATTCACAACTCCAATTCACTGAATCATTCTAAGAGGACAGAGTAAAGACAGAAGGGAGACATCAGAAAGGGAATGCATGCTGAGATCAGGACGATCACAAGTAGAGATCAAAACCCTAAGTGTCATGAATGGAAAGGGAAAGGGGTGGGTGGGCAGAAAGGAAAAGGCATGCAATGAAATATCTGAGGGGGTCACCCAACAGGCATGGGTAAGCAGGAACTCAGACCTACAAAGGAGAAGAAATCATGAGTATGATAGAGGAGGGCTTTTAAATATATATTTAGAAAGGAAGGCAGCAACAGGACGTAATAAACAATAATGGACTCCCATCAAAAATAGGACACATGTAATGCTTTAAGGGTGTATGTGGAAATACAGTGGCACTAAAGATTTATAATGCTGTTCATCTAATCATTAGCTTCCAAATTGTGTACATCTAATGAGATCGAGTTAACTCATGACATTTCTGTCATGTTGAATATCGGAAACCCCTTGAAATGGGCTGCCTGAGTTTCCATAAGAATAAGTGTTCTCAGCAAGTGTTCATCGCTTCACTTGGATAATGTACATCACGTCCTGTGTTGCATTTAAGTGAATCAAACATTTAGGGGCAAGCTGAGGTTTGGAGTACTAAACCTAAACTTTACATTCAAGGAAATGCTTGCTCAAGCCACTTTTGTCAAGATGTGAAAACTGGTAAAGCTGAGATCCAGGAGGAGGTGTTGAGCAAGTGTAACCATTCTAACCGGGGTGATAAGACACGTTGTGCACAGGTAGGAGCAGGGAACTGTTCATGCTACAGCATGCTTGGGCCTTGGTTGTCTTCTGATGTACAAAGGTATGCACTGGACCCAGGTTGCCTTGGGGCTTGTAAGAGCATAACATAAACCATCTCTTCTTTCTGAGATAGTGCAAAATGCAGAATTGTGTCACCATTGCCACTGAGAATTGCCTCCGAAACTTTGTGCTAGTTGGGACTAAGTAAATACTGGATAAAAGCTACTGGGATTTTTTTTCTTTTAATGTCCTTTGACTAGCATTGTTTGTTCTCAAAATATCAGAGATGTTTTCAGTCTGAAGAGTACTGTAGAGGATATCAAGATGAATGCTGTAAATTATTAACATTCTCAACAGTCCTTGCAATAAAAAAATAGAGGTATTGAAAGTTATCCCTCTTTTAGATTGGATTTTGTACAACTGCACAGGAGCAGTAAGATTTTTGTTCTTCAGTGTAGTGTCACTGATGCTGCATGTGCACATTTCATTTGCAGCACTGGAATGCCTTGGTTAGCTTTTGTTTTGCCTCCTTTCATCTTTTGGTGAGAAATATGGATATGGAAAACCCTTTAGTGAACTAAACTAGTATTTCTGATACAGACTTTCTTTGGAAGACTAATCTTAGTCTTGTATTTCCTCATACTTTCTTGCCATCTCTACCTTCTAATTTTATTATTAAGCAGTCACATTGAGTCTGAAAGTGAGAATTAAAATATCTTAAATACATACTATTTTAATATTGCACACTGAAAAAGCATGAAAACACTTTGTTGTCCGCAGTAAAGAATATCAAGAATGATTTCTGAAATGCCTTGTTATCCTTTCCTCCTTTTATGATGTGTAAACAATGTTTCTCTCTTGATGTGGAGTAAAGAAGAAAAACATCTTGGCCTCATTTGCTGAAGCAGCTCCCAGCATTTGTTTTGGTTTTGTTTTTTTTCCCCCGTCTGTTCTCACTCTCTCTGGTGAAAACTTCGCCAGGATATTTCTCATCACCTCCTTTCTACTCTCCAGCTCCTTGCAGTTTCTCAGGCTTTTGCTGCTTCCCTCATAGGCCCATCAGTGCAGAGCCCAGGTGAAGCACTTCTTTCAACTGCAGACAGCGAGGTCCAGCAGTCCTGTGCTAAGCCCCACCCGTAGAGGAACATCAGGATCCTGACCTTTTTTACATCCTCAAGAGTGCACACAAAAAAACTCTGTGCTGTTGCATAATCTTTCCACTTACAAAGCTTCTATTGCGTAGTAAAAAATAATCTGAAGACAGTAATTAAATGTCTTAAAGAAATTACATAAGTCAAAAGCAGGAATATTGATGGCATTTTAGTAAAGCATAAGTGACTATTTTAAAGTACACAGATGCTTAAATCAGCTGGCTTACAAATAAGAGGTGAATTCCCCAGCTAAACCTTTGAATGTCAGAGCACTAGGATGGGCTGTTTAACCTATGTTTGGGCACTCAGCTTTTGTTCTCGAGTTCACACCTCGCATTTTCATTCCCCTTGCTGCAGAAGTACGGAAACTTCCAGACAGTTGTTGGAATATACCAAATAAACATGCTAAGTCATCTCAGCAGATGACTGGTTTTAACACCCACTTAAACAAACAACAGTAACAAAAAAAAAACCAAACCAAAACCTCCAAAACATTAAAAAAACAAACAACTGCAAAAAAATCCAAACAAACCCAAGAAGCCTCAAAATCAGTTATAAAAACCTTTCTAAGAAAGTAAAGAAGCTCTAAGAACAGGAAGCGTTATTGATAATAAAACCTTTCTGTGTTTTAAAAGGATGCTTCAACAGCACTGTCTTTAACAACTGGGACTTTTCAAAGCTTACCAGTTTCCTAGTGTGCAATCAAAGCCACTTTTTATTGTTGTTAGATGAAATAATGGCCCAGTCAGGGAAGGAGAGGAAGAAGAAAGCATAAAAAATAAAAATTGGAGTGAGTGATCAGGAAGGAGAAACTGCTCTCATTTTTAAGAGATCCCTCTTTCCTAATGTGAGTTAAACCCAAGTTGTATCTTCCACGCAGCTGCCCAGAAAACCTGGGCAGGGTCACACGAAGGGGCTGTCAGCCCTTGCTGTTAAAAGCACACTGAAATAATTCTGTCTTTTAGATGAAATTGATTTAAAACTTGTTCAGTGTCCTTTTCCTTCAAATTAATACCATTGTTTTTAGCTCTGGTGTCCTTCGGATACTGATGGATGCCTGCTTATTCTGCCATGTCATTCTCCTCCTCCCTCACATCGTAGACAACTGCTACTGTGTTTTTAATGCTAAGCCTTTGTTTGTAGAGCCAGCAGCATTAGGCATTCACATGAAAATATTGAAGATTTTTTTCCAGATTCCAATGAATAATCATAGGGCTGCAGCACAGTAAAGTTTCTCTCTTAAATTTGCCTGTTAGATGTCATCGAAGAGTGGATTAAAATTCATTGGACACAGACAAAAAAAAAACTTTGGATCAACCCTAGAAAAGCATCTCTGCATCTCTCAGAGGGAAACTGCTTTTCTTTGTTTTGTTCTCTTTCAAAGTAGAGATCCTCTTCTACACAGCAGGAATCCTGGAAATCTTGAATTTGTGTTTTGGGGGAAAACTCAGCAGCAGCAGGGGAGGTAGAACAGCTGGAATTTTATTTTGATCTTCTGGAAATAATGATTTATTTAGCATCAAATCAACAATGATTTATTTATTTTCCTCAATTTACTTGAGTCTCAGTATACTCTCTGTATTCTCCAGACTACCTTAATGCCCTTCAGCCTTTTTTCTGTCGTTCTAAGGAAATTGGGAAACTGAAGTGGGAGAAGAAAATCTTTCCAGGCATTATGTTTGGGAAAGAAAATATAGGAAGTGATTTAACTTTTTTGCAAAGGGAAGCAATAGGTTTAATGACATGAACAGTGCTACACAAGCCAGTGGGTTATCCCAGTGTCCATGTAAATGGGGGATTAAAAGAGCATGAAACAGATATCTCAGGAACTAAGCAAGATGTTGGCTTTAAAATTGCTGAAGACTTAGCTGAAGATAGTCCAATACAATCACTTTTGCTCTAGGGCAATTGCTAGAGAAACTGTGCTTGGTTTGCATAGAATAATGCAATTCAGGAAGAAATTCAATTACTGAGCTAATTATCACATTGGATGAGTGGTAACAACCAAATATAAAGTAAGAGGCCACTGGAGGAAAGCCCAAATCACTACTAATCCCAAAAGTTCACAGTGAGAGGTCCTGGTTGAGAAGTAAAGGTGTTGCTGGTTTGATTGTTAGGTGTAGTGGATTATAGTTAATTCCAGTGCAAATTCCCATTGCTTTCAAGAAGATACAAACACAGCAACACAGCTTTGGTTACTAATAATTGTAGAAGACTTTTAAAATCCAGATTTGATTACCTGATGGCATTTATTCAACTAAGCTGAATTTCAGCACAGAAGTTTGCTTCATAAACTGTCTATATTACCCTTGGTGTTAAAAAAAATGAAATAATAGCTGTATAAAGATTTGAGTTTTTCTAGTAGTTTCTGAAAAGATAAATTCTTGTCTCATGTCCCAAGGCCCTGCTTAAACAAAGCCTTAATGGAGCCTGGTTTTGTTTTGTTGGGTTTTTTTTGTTTGTGAGAGATGTTCTATTTCCTTCCCCTTTTTCCAGTCAGGCTACATCATCTGTCTTGGAGTGTCCCAAAGCACTTGTGATTTTCCCTCATTGTTTCACACATCTTTCTGTCAAAAGAAAAAATAAGAAGGGGAGAGGAAAGATATAGATGCGGAACTGCATGCTGGGCAAAAGGATTCCTGCTTAGTACAGATTAGAGTTTTCTGAAGTATTGGTTGATTTTATGGGTCTCAATATGCCTCCAGAACAGAAATGGTAAGAAACTGGGGTAAAGAATAGTGTTAACTTTTACCTTACACTACCACAGTGATTTCAGAGGGACTGAAAGGTAATAAAGCGTCTCATAATCTTAAAACATATGCATTTGGAAATCAGCAGTGCTTCTCTGCTGAGAATAGAAAATTGATTGAATTCCACAACCTAATGTTTATGCTTACTCTTGCATATGCAGGTGGATATATATCAGCGTGGAAGAATTCTGACAAGCCTTTTAAAGTAAAATGATTCTTTATATTCTGAACTGCTTAGAAGGCCCTCCCCCTTTGTCATTTTCTGTTGAATAGGAAATGATAATTGCAGTTACAATGAGCTTCAACCAGAAGCAGGAAGATAAATAATACCTCAAATAAAATGTTAATCTATGTAGATAATATACTAATATTAATTACAAATAATTTTAATTAAGACTGTTATTTTCTCAATCATACTTTTTGCAAAGTAGAGAATGTGCCTTTTTAAGGAAAAAAATCAGTTGCTTTTGGTAGGAAGTAGAACTAAAGCAAATCTGTTCCTCTTCTGTCTACTACATGGAAGGAAACCTGTGTGCAATTTTTCTGTTGGTCAGTTTTCCACAACTTTTTTGGGAAGGCTGCAGGGAGTGGATGGAAAGACTTTGTAACACATCAGTGGCATCCTTCTCCCAGTCTGATTCAAAATCCTGGAAACTGGTACTGAGTCTTTTCAAAGACACTGTTATCTTTACACCATCCTTTTTCAGTGTTATTTAAACTGTTTGAAAGCCTCCCTTATACGTGATCCCTCTTTGGTACCGTCTTCCTTGGGGCACATCTCCAGTTTTCACAGCGAGTTAAATTCAGGCTGTGGAGGTTGACTGGCCATCACCAGCTTGTTCAAAATCTCCTCTGGGCCCTGTGCTCCCCATGCCATGAGCCAGACCCCAGCCAGTCCCACTCAGCCATGCCAATCTCACTGCAGTTCCACCAAGGACACCGTGAGGGCCACACCTGGGTGTCTCCCTTGCATCCCATGCCAGGGAAGGTGGTGCTGTGGCTCTTCTCCCCTGTGCCTGCAGGCCTTCCTACAGATGAGGCCCTTGCCACTGTCACACGTAACCTTCTGCTGACTGTTTGGGCCTTTTCCTGTTTTTGCTTTCATCTCATTTTCCAAGGAATGAGAGATCATGTTGACATATCTGATAGATACGTCTTCTGTAAGGCTGGTGATTGAGGGCAAAACTTTTGGGGCAGTATTCTTAATGAGGTGTCCTGAAATCCTGATATACCCATGCCAGAGCAGTATTTCAGGGAAATTGATGTTTACTACAGCATTTTTATTAGCTGGAGTTCCACTTTTACCTCAGGTACCCCTGGGTGCTTGGGAGATACTTTGGACTTGGTGTTGAATATCCCTACTCACCACAACAATCATTTTCTTCTGTTTAACACGTGCTGGCCCTCAGTGATTTACTCATTCCTTATTTTTCAACTTTAATAGTGCATTTTGTTACAGGTAGTAATAAAAGCTCAATCCAATCTACCTTTTTAGTTGCTTTCTCTTTTGTAATCATTTTTCCTGTGTTGTTTATATTCCACTGCTACAGTGAAAATACTGAATAGGGAATGTGCCATTCATCAGGGTGACAGGGTTAATGCCTGTTTGAACTAAGGCCCACTAATTTACTCTTTTTCAAGCAGTAAGAATAACCAGGGACTCTCCTGTTGCTACCTAGCTAAATATGAAACTAAGTAAAATATTTTTGTATTGTTTTTTCTGTAGATGGTACACATCCACAGAAATGTTTTCAGCTGAAGAAAACTCCTTGGGTCTAGCTGTTTCCCTTAAGGCTTAGAAAGAAAGACAGACTGATTAAATATTCTTTCTGTTCACTGCTTTGGTGGCACCTGGCTGATCTGTTTCTGGAGCCAGTTCAATTATTTAAGTACACAGTGTTATACTTATTGTACAAATTCTGAATGGACTGTGCCCCACAAGAAGGAAAATGGGCAGAAAGAGTGTGCTGATAAGCTACAATATTAATAGCCATGCTGACCTGAAATAACTACGTATGCCTGATGAATGGACTAGTCTGAACTGCCTAATTATATAAATACAAAATGAAGAGATGTGTTAAACAAAAAAAGTGTTTATTGTGAGAATTATTAAAAAAAAAAAAGAATTGCCATAAACATGTCTTTATTTCCAGCACCAAAAGGTCGGACCATTCCAACACCAGACTGGCAATTCAGATCGAAAAAGATGCAGGTATGGCCTGGGAGTTTGGGTGTCTTGCTTGATTTGCAAAATGTGATGTATTTACACTGGTGAGGCTTTGCTGGGAAAGCTGAAGAGGTGCAAAGGGTTTAAATGGTGTGTGTACAAACCAGAGCATTTCAAATGTAGCAGAGCACCAGTTTAAGTCATGTGATCCAATGAGTAAATGCACTCCTCAGTTCTGTGTAGCTGATCAGACAGAGAGCTGCTGGGCTGCCAATTGCTTGGTTAATCATAACATTGGGGTTTGTGTGGAATATGCAGCAGGCACCCTGGCTAGACTCAGAAGTCAGCTGAGGGCAGGGAAAGGTTTTGAAATAAAAGCAGCAAGATAGTGGTGCTCCTACCACTGAGCAGTTTGGGCTGACAGGTATCTCCTCTTCCCTGGAGAGAAACCTTTTGAGAGCGGGGAGAAGTTGGAAAACTTGCAAGAGGAAGAAGTAGGAAAGATGGTGGGCTGCTCTGCTGGGTATCAGTGCATTAAATGAGCACCAATCCATGGCCATGCAAAGCAACTTCCCAGGCCACACTGAGTGCTTCCTGTGAGACTGGGAAGTGAGGGCAGTTTTTGGCACATCAGTGGACGCAGAGAACCTGTGGTACATCAGCTGACACTCTTCAGTGCCTTGTGGGATAGAACCCTTTCTGGGGGAAACCAGTGTCCCATGCCAAAATCCCATTCCAGTGAGAGAGGCCAAGGCTTAATATATGGGGTTTTTTTTTCACTTGAGTGTTCTGTGGCCAATTTTATCTTGCCACAGAGATGGCCAGGGTTCTATTGTAGAGTTAGAAGTTTACATTTTAATTATTGCTGGTTTACCCCCAATACCCTTTTAATCCTTATCCATTACATCAGTAACATGAACAAATACACATCTTCAAACAGAAATGGATTAAATCCAGGGTGTCCAAGAAGGCAAGAGAGGTATTAATTGTTTGAAGCTCGAATAATGCTGTTTAATTATTTATCATTTAAGGCAGGGTGCTAAGATTTTTTCCACAGCCGTTTTGTCATCTGATAGCAATAACTTTTAGCTTTATTATATATGCTAATAAGTGAATTATGTTTTAAACCCTGTAGCTCAAGAAAAGCATTCCTTTGTATATGTGCTTAAAAGACTCGTTTTATGACTTGCTTAAGTTTTGACCAAATACACTCCAGAAGGTGCACCGGTGAATGTGTCTGCATGGACATGGGCACACATGGACAAACATACCAGGGCTGGGTGCACAAAACCTTGGCTACAGGCACAAAAAGCAGTGTAGTTAGAGACCCTCTCCTCCTCTGGCATCAAGGAGCAATTTGTAGGGGAAGCCATAGCCCTTGCAAGCCTCATCTGGGTTTTTCCTCCTCCATGTTAGATCTCCTCCTAAATATGCACAAACATAAAAATGCATGACTGCCTGTATGTCTGTTTCCACATACACTCCCATGCATATACACAAATGCACCTACAAGATGTTGGTTTGTACCTATATTTGTGCACCAGCATTTTATGAGTATTGAAGGTGGGACCCTGATGCACTACAGAAGAGGAAAGCAGCTCTCATGTCAAGCATATATTGTGTAAAAGAGTACAAGCACGGGATAACATAATGTTGGATTATGTGGCATAATGATGGCACCATGATGATAATGTGGCACCATGATAGCATTTGTGAAGGGTTCAGTCCTTTTCACAAATGACCGTCATAAAGTGCTCCTTTTAATCCAGTTAAAGGCCACAGACCTTTATGAGATGACACTTCTAGACTGATGGGGTGCTTTTCACTGGGCATTTGGTCCAAGCAATGTGTAATTGAACAGCTACAATTTTTAAAGTGGAGCAATTCTAGTGGTGAATGTTTCATTCTTACTCAGTATACTAAGCAAACTCCTTTAAAATAAGTATCCTCATTTTAAGTACCAATACATTCTTCATGGACAAAGCCTTGAAAAATCCCTGGAGGACCAGAAGAAAAAAAATCCCAACAAAATTACTGGTAGCTGTGTGACCAAAGTATTTAAAAGTCTCAGAAAAAAACATTCAAATTTAAGCATGCGTTCTGAAGTAATAATGATTTTTTGTTTCTTTAGATTAAGGATAGTATGCAGACATTAACTTAGCATTGCAGAGGCTTTTAGTGCAGCCAAGAAACTCTTATTGTTGTAAATCATGGAGGTTATTTGATTGAGTCTGAAATATGTGTTATCGCTAATGTGATCTTTTATTTACAATATTGTTCATATTAACCTGATTCATTGAAGGGCTACCTAGGAAATGTAGACTGTATAAAGTATCAGGAAGATATCATCTAGCTACAGGAAGAAGATTTAAGTAGGAATGAAACAGGACATAAAATTTTATGCAGAATGGCTTTGTATAATTTTTTTTTTACAAATGTACGCTGCTCTGGTTGTAGGAAACGATGACAATAATCTCAACTCCATTTTTTATGAGCATTTGACAAGATCTCTGCAGGAGTCTCTTTGTGGAGATTTGATCCTGGGCCGCTGGGGAAACTACAACACAGGAGACTGCTTTATTCTGGCATCGGATTATTTAAATGCCTTTGTGCACTTGATCGAAATTGGAAATGGCCTCGTCACCTTTCAGCTCAGAGGGCTCGAATTTCGAGGTAAGGATCTGTGATGATTTAAATAGCAACAAAGCCAGCAATAAATCCTGTCTTTTTAATCTATCACAACTCTGTAGTAGGACGTAGAGTTTGAGGACCTTTCTCTTTCTAGAGATGATTGTCCCTCTGAAAGCTTGGTACTTCTTCATATCATTATATGGATGTTGTTTTGAAATCTAGATGTTAAGAAATTTGGAGCCGTGTTCTGCAGTATCATAAGACTTTCAGAAAGAAGGCTTGTTGAGTGGTTTGCTTGGTTCACAGATTTATTGCATAATGCTTAATTGTGTTTTCAGATTATTTCTTTTCCTCCATAATTATGAAAATTGGAGTTGTTCGTAAAATTGTTCAACCCAAAGACCCCTGTCTTTGAGAAACCAAAACAAAGCAAGACTCCTTCCATGGAAAATATCCTGTGTCAAACCATGCAAGAAGCTGGTGCTGAGATGGTCTCTGTCACACTAGAACAGCAGAGTATAATCAAGGTGACTTTTCAACAAGGTTGAGTGTGAGAAAATAAGCGACAGACTGGCTCTTTGAATGCACTTAAGTGTGGGAGGATTAGACTAGGAAATAACATGTGTGGGCTCAAGTCTTCACTCTGTGACAGACTCCATGTAGGATGTTGAACAAGTTGTGGTGAATGCTTCTTGTTTACTTTCCTTCCAGTGTAGTGGGGATGAAGATAACACTCTTGTGTCCTCAGCAAAGTTATGTGGAAAGAAAACAGTAAATGCCTGAAACAGCTTGGTGTTGTAGTACCTCATGTGATGCCTATTCAGAACAAATGCAAATTGTGAGGAAAAGCAACTGGAAAGGAAGAAAGATAATTTGTTTATCAGCCTTATAATTTCTTGTTGTTGATGATGATTGTTGAGGAATGCATGGTCATGCATGTGTGGTTCTGAGGCTTGCTTCAACTTCCAGGAGATCTGTGCAAGTATTCTTGTATTCATCTTTTCCTTGGGTATCTGCAAGTTGAGCAGTGGTGCTGCTGTGTCAGGGATAAGTACTTGCAGTCTACCTTCCAAAAGTTATCTTTGCTGATCATTCTTTTGTGTTAAGATAGTTCAGTGTGGGATTTGAAACAAACAGAAGAAAGAAATCTCCTTCCCACTTAAATTACAGGAGTTTTGTGAGGTGGTTTTTCTTTCTCTTTGTGCAGTTACCCCTTACTGCTGGGTCCCTCTCTATCATCACCATTGCCAGGTAGTAGAAGTAAAGTAAAGTAAATATTGGAAACAGATGAAAGCATATGAGAGGATGCTCAAGCCACGTGCTAGCTGGATAAAAAGATCAGGGGCCTAGCAGACAGGCATAATAAACTGGAAGTTGAATGGGGAACAACTGGACAGTTCTGTTGCAAAGTGGTTTGGGAAGGTTTTCTTTGACGTTGAGCCAGGATCATTCACAGCCAGCAAGTGCCATTTGGCACTTGGATCTGAGAGCAGAGCTCAAAAATTGCAGTGTGCCACCTGTTGAGGCATCTCTCTATTCCCTAAAATCACAGTTTAAGTCATTAAATGTGTCTGAAAATTGACCTTTCCATGCAGATTGCCTAATGGTGTTCAGTGTTAATTGTTTTACTTTGTGAATAGATCCAGCATGTCTGCCAGCTGCAACAGGTCTTTAAAGTCAGCTGGGGCTGAGCCCCACAGCATCTCGTCTTTCATGGACTGCTGTTGAGAGCCAGCTGAGTTCTCAAGAGGAATATCCTCTTTCCACATCTTTCTTGCACTCCTCAGGGGGAGCCTGGCGTCTTGCAAAGCAGCACCTCTTTCTTACCTGAGTCTTTGACGGGCCTGGACCAAGACAGCAGCAGCAAACTGAACTGGAAAGTAATGCCAGTTACTGGGGGTGGAGAGGAGTGGGGAAATGGTGGTTTCACCTAGATTATCTCATCCTCAGTACAAATCTAGTTCCCTATGCTTCCTCACCCTCAGAGTATCACTGGGGGAAGAGACTGCTCAATACTAGAGGAGGAAGTAGTTGGAAATAGGAGAAAAATTGACTCCCTCTCTTCTCTGAACCCCCTGGATAATCCTATTCCAAGACTAAGACAAAATTCGTGGTTATTTTGTGTCCTCACAGACATGGTATGTAAGGAAGTTTTGTCTGATTTTCAGAGTATTCGGTAGAGGAGTTGTTATGGGGACAGAAACTAGGAGTGTGTGTATTGCTATTCCATTGCTTGGCCTGGAACAGGGAAGCCGTGTAGGGTTGAATAAAGGAGCTTACCTGAAACCAAACCAGCTCCAACGTGTACCATTTGCTATGCCATGTGAGAGCTGAACCCCACGGGACTGTGTGGAATGAATGCCAGGGAAATCACACAGATTACAAGCCTGCTTAAGGAGGGACTAGGAGAAGCAGAGCAGCCCAGAGGGGAACCAAGCACAAGCCAGATAAGGATGCTTGGATCTGCCTGATGTAGATTATAACAAAAGCCTCATGGACACCAAAACGTGAGCAGACCATCTGCTGTGTGCCCAGTGGAGACTTCCTGGGGTGATGTGCTGACACCAGAGGGTTGTTTGTGTCGCCAGGTAACCCGTGAGGGCTGGTGTGCTTGAGATAAACTGTGCTGCAGAACAGTGCCCTTCCTGTACGTGGTTTGGTCCTTCTGCCAACAAGGAGGGGCTGCTCTGGTGGGGCTGCAGGCCACAGGGATGCCCTGGCACTCAGGCACCAGTCTGAGTAAAAGGAGCCAGAGGGTCTGACCTGAATGCAGAAGTTCATAAGGGGATGAATCAAGGCTGTTCAAAGGAAGTTGTGTGAAAGCTGAGACTGAAATTCTGCCTTGGAAGGCATTCTTTGCTCCTTCCCTTGAACAGGATTGCTGCCTGCAGGGCAGGAAGGTAGAGCAGGCTTCCACCAAGCAGCACCAAGAGACATCTCCTGTGTGCACTGGGCATGCTCTTCCCCATTTCAAGTCTTGCAAAGGGCTGGTGAATACAGCCTGAACACTGAATACAGTAGGAATTTTTTCTGCAGAAGTGAGACAGTGTATGAAACTGCCCTGGAAGAAGCTGATGGGTTACAAAGCCAAGTGGCAATTATTAAGCACCAGACCCTGCTTTGGGCATCCTGCATTCCTATTTTTAGTTGTCTGGTCATGCACTGCTTTTTACAGAGGACCCTAATTCCTTTCATTGTGCAAAATGGTTTCCCACAAGGGGGAGAAGAGGGCTAGAGGAGGAACTTGTAATCTGTAATTTCTGAGCTTTGGATGCTTAACTTCAATTTCAAACAAGTAATTTTAATTGAGGGCCCCAAAAATCTGCTGTTCCTTAAATAAGAAATCTGTGTTTGCTTTGGAAATGAGTGAAACACAACAGCCTTCTCTGTGACTGTTTTCTGTTTATGATGAAACCAAAAGTAATATTTGCCTTGGGGAGCTCTGGATTTTCCTACGCTTGTTTCTCGTTGTGGTGGCTGAAAGGCTGTGTGACAATACTGGTAGTGCCCGAAGAAGGGGTCAGAGAGCCTTCTGAATTTAAGTGCACGGTGGCAGGAGGTACTTGCTGCCTCCTCAGTTTGCAGTCCATCCTAACTGAGATTTGGCATTGTAAATGACTGATCCAGATGCCTTTCTAACTGTTAGTAATAGAAGCATTTGTCTCAGCTTTTAAATGAAAAAATAAACCCAACCAAATGCCTGCAGGCAGCCTCAGACTGAGCAGACTGAAAGAAGAGAGTCAGCAAATCTGGAATTCCTTTCATCTGTCTTTAGTCCTGTTCATATTAAACACCTTGGATGAATTATTTTTCCACTCTTCCATTCCATGGACAGTGAGGGGATGTGCCTCCATTGTGTCATTCATCCCGAGTGCAAAGGGGAGGGGAGGCTCAAGGCCTCCAGGCATTGACACGAAATGCCCAGCTCCTCCTTTATGGAGAGTAAAGAGAAGGTAGTAATGAGCTGAACCCAGGGGAACACTTCCAAGGAGCTGCACAGTGGTGTGGAGGAATTGTGCCCTTCAGTAACTTAACTCTGCTGTGTGTGTTAGACCACAGCAGAATGCTAAAAGCAGCCTGCCAGAAAAAATACATAGCGTGTCATTTCATTTGAAAGGAGGAGACGGGAAAGCCCACAGTCAGGGAACAAGCAGAAACAATGTCAAAATATCTCCCTCTCATGAGTTCCCTGTAGAACAAGGGAGATTTAAAATGTTTTCCTATTTAGTCTGTGTCTCTACAAAGTGTCTTTTGGAGAATATTCATTTAGGCATTACATGTGTAGAAACTACTTACTGATGGTGTTCCTGAAGTCTTCAAGAGCTGTTTTCTAACTCCTGCACAGTATTCTTCAGTAATTTAACAAACTTGTAAATCTCTGCTGTGATTTTTTGGTAGTGCGTGTTGCACATGCAATATTCATGCTTCCCTCGGAACTTCAGTAGATGGATCAAGGCAAGAAGCGCAGAGCAGACACAGATGTAGTGGTACACAGTGGCAGGCAGCTGTGGCAGCAGGATGGCATTGCCTCTGGGGCTCTCTCTGTGCTAGCTAGCTTATTTCCCACACAAAATGGTGTGTGAGAGCAGCCAGTCCAGGCTGTGTGCTCTAGGCATGGTATGATGTCTAATAAGGACAGTTTCTCATTTCTGCAGCATGTGTATGGTGCACAGTTTTATTACAGTAGCAAGTACATTACCAGTGTAAGGATTATTTATTTGTGTTTGATTTTTGTGTCTGAAGGCTCTGTAGCACTAGGAAGAATCATTCTTCTTTTAAGGAGTGGTTGCAACTTCTGGTTTTTTTACAAATCACTTCTTGCTGTTGGGAAGTAAAAGTGCCCATGTTCATATTTTTCCTGAGACCACACTTGAGGTATGTTCAATGTATGTTCCAGAACATTAAAAGGTATTGATAAATTACAGAGAGTCAGAGAAAAACAGCATTTTTTGACACATCCCTTGGGAGAAAAGATTAAAAACCAAAAGTACAGTGTTTGTGGGAAAGAACAAAGACTGAGAGACACAATTCTTGGAAATACTAGAAACACGGACAGAAAGGATGCAGAGGGGTTTCTTTAATCTTGGTGATTTAATTGGGAAGAATAGCATGAAACAGGGAAGAGGATACTGTATGTTAAATGCAGGAACTCTGTGATATATAGGCCTTCCTATGTGTACAATGATGCTCCAAGAGTGGAAGCCATCTATAAATTTCAGATAGAATAGTTCCCATTGCATATACTAGAATAAATATTTGATGTCTTTTTACCTTTTTCTTCCTGTCACAATTTTATGTGTATTTATGGGTGCACCAGAGAAGACTTCTGGAAGGAATGAAAAGCTTAAATGCGGTGCAATTTTTTTTACTGAAAAAATATCTCTGCCAAAACCAAAATATTGCATGTTGCATTGCACTGCAAAAGATGTGACATGAGAAGTTTTTGTGGTATTTTGTAGCTGCAAGTTTAACAACAAATACCTTTGGAGAATGCTACCTCCACATGGCCTTTCTTAATGTGTCTCTGTGGGCCAAGAAAAGGAAAGGTTTCTGAGGAAAGGGGATGCCTGTTATTAAAGCAACTGATCTGGTTTGAAAACCAAATTGTTTTTCAGACATACAAGCACCTGAAGCAGCTGAAAGCCAAAGCACAGTTTTATACCTAACAGCTTTGATATTTGAGGAATTGATACTGTTTTTTAAGTCCTGAAATTTTCTTTGAAACAAGCTGAGACTCTCAGAACCTATAAATTATTGTTCTCCATCCCAGTTCCACAAGCAAAAGAGCAGGAAGAAGCCAAAAAAGTTGCAGGTTTCCAGAATGTGTCTAATTCTGATGTCTATGACTTTCCATTTGTGAGCTCAGTTCATTCCTCTTTGAAGTATTTGGTTTTTTGTGTTTCTAGAACCATATCTGACGTGTGTTTCAGTAGAGGATGGCCTTCCAATGGCTGTAATTATGCTCAGTGTGCTTTTTTTGTGTGATAACTTACTGCTTGTTGAACTGCTATCCTGAGCAGAAAAGAAATGCTGGTTGAGAAGGAGCCTTATCCATCAGAATTTGGGAATACTTGGATTTGCAGCATAAGCTTGTTGAAGCAGAGCCAGATAATTCTACTGTAATGCATTTATTTGTAAGACATTCTTGTGCTTGGTTTTGCCAAACAAATGGTGGGCAACCAGGCATTTTTGTGGAGTCATCTGTGAAGAGACCTCTGCATGGCTTAGGAAAGGAGTTACCCTGGGCATCAGCCCTTTCTGTGTAGATTTGCACCCTGGTTGCTTATTTGTCAGCAATCCTCAATGCTCAAGCTGTTGCTACGTTCAGCCACCATAATTAGTCCCTGTTCTGGATGTGTTGTTAAACTGAAGTGTTTTATGGAAATTAAAACCGCTCCTAGAATACTTCTAGTATGTGGTTGTGTGATGGATTTTTCCTTCTGGCCCCTCAGATCTTGGAAAATGCTTTTCCCTCCCTGGATTTTCACAGTTAAATTCAAAAGCACACTATGGTTTCAGCCTTTAATTCTAGAAGGTTGGGTGATCATTCAGTTAGGTGTATTTTATCCTCTTGAAGCAAGATTAGTCTCCAGTTTCAGTTTTCTCATTTCCATTTAGGTCAAATCATTCTGGCAGAGCACAAGTCTGTCCTCAAATCCTGATGTGTCAGGAAAATACAAAGAGCTCCAAGTTCTCACCCTGGCGTTCTCCTGAGCTCACACAGGCTGACCTTGCTTTGCTCAGCTGGCACGTTTTTTACATTGATGCATTTTTGGCAACCCTCCAGTGGTAGATATCTTACAAATGAATTGGTCACATCTATACTAGCAAGGGTCAGAGTGAATGACTAAACTTGAGTGAAGTGCACAAGATTATTTTCCTTCTGCTGCAGAAAGAAATGTAAAAAAAATGTTTTCCCTCAGATTTTGAAATGACTAATTACTAGTGAAAACATTTTCCCATATTTTAATATTTAATGGTACTACACGTAATTATATTGCAGAAGTGAAGTGCACATTCTGTTCCCTTCTCTTTGGTTTTATGAATAATTCTCTCAGAGTTGCTTGAACTTGCTAATTTTTTGACAAGCAATATAAAAATTGTCATTTAAATCATCAGCTTCTAGCACATACAAAAAAACCCCAGGGCCAGCCTTCTGTAAAAGACAAACACAAATGCTTGACTTCATTTGCTGTGTCCTGTCCCTTCTGGCTCAATGCATAAAGCTGAGCACATGCTCTTAGTCTCTGTGGTACCAGTGTCTGGAGTAATGAACCAAAAAGGATTTATATATGCTCTGGTAAATGAAATTTTACAGTAAAATGCCAATCTGGCATTGAAGTCCAGCCAGTGTATTAAGGACTAAAGTGAGGCTCCATTAAAGATGAGAGGAAATTACTGGCAATTGTTCTAGAACTGACTGCAGCTGTTGAGAGGGAACCAACATGTACTTGAGCATCAAGCTTGAGTGTTGTCTTTGTAGACTTGAGTCCTTTTACTAGATGTTGTTTGGAAATACTAATCAGCAGGAATGCGGATTTGGTGTTTTGTCAGAGCCCTGGCCATGGCTCAGGTTACACATTTAAACTTGAGGGATATCCCAGAGGCTCCACAAGCAGTGAAGACACCAAATCCCCAAGGTGGTAGTGCTCAAGTCCATCAAACATCTTTCGTTAATCAAGTGCATGTTTGCCAGATGTTGAAGAGCACACCCCTGCTTTCATTCTTTGGAATAAATCCATATAACAACCACATGAACACCTTTGGTTGTTTACCATGGCTTTTGTAATAGCACAGTTCCTCTTAGAATGACTCTTGCTCCTCAAGTTCAACATTGATTGCACCCCCTGTAGCATAATTTTTACTCTAGCTGATTAAAATTACCTAGCAAAGACAACTTGGAGGCATTTTAACCTGTAGAATTAGCTAAGAAAGCAAATAATATTCTGGCATCATGTCCTGTTTATTATGCATGTGATGACAGTTTCCTTTAAACATTGAGGGTCTCTTGAATTCACCTTTCCTTTGCCTTACCAGCCTCCTTGGACCTCTATTTTACAAAATATGTTCCCTAAGAAAACTAGCAATTACAGAAACTGCAGTAATAGTATTTGGCATTTATTGAAAGAGGTAGTAGAGAGAGTAAAGCCTTCCACAGAAATAACATTTGTTATTTCCATACCAAAAGAAAAAAAAAAAATACAAATAGTTACATAGACTGAGCAAAGGCATCTTTAAATCCTGTTGTTGTAGAGGGATCAGGGACAGTTGTTCATTGTGTTTTTCATTTTTCATCACTTGCAAACATTTGGCAATACTTAATTTTGCACCTGGGATGAAGATATATCTTCTCTTAAATTCACTGTAATACTGAAAGGCGTTTAAACTTTCAAAAATAAACATAACAGCACCAGCATGGAGCATTTGTTTTGCTCTTTTCAAGCAATGTGCAAAGGAATGTTTTCCCTACTTCAGTTTGAGTACGATGTCTTCTGACTTGATTTCACAGAAGCATCTGCTGACCCAGAGCAGTTCTTGGCTTTTTTTGCTGTTGAGTAGTAAGTGTTAATTCATGTAGAAATCTGTGAAATATGAAGCAGAAGCAGTCCAGTTCATGTCCAGTCCAACTGGAAATGTCAGCCTAATAGGTTGTGTTTTGTACTTGGCAGTATTGAAAGACAATATGTTTAAATATGGATGACCTTAAGACTTCTAATAATTTTCATATTTTATATCCCTGAAGTCTAAGGAGGAATGCATATCAGGCTGTGAGCAACACTGGGTTCACAGTGTAAATTTTCATTCATACCAAACTGAGCAGAAAACACTGGAATATACTGAATCTTTTTCCTCCATCTCTGAGGGCTACAATCCTGTTTTTCTCTCACATTTCCTTCAGATTTTACTATTCTCTTTTACTTATATGTTTTGCTTGCTGCACACATTTCAGCAGATGCACAGGCAAAAAAGGGAAGTGATAACCCATACTTTAACGTATTTTCTTGTATTTTGAAAGATTTTTCATAGTGAGGAGAAAGAAATATTCTAGATGCTACTTCTAATGTTGATACAAACTGAAGGTCACAGGTTGTTGACCAGAGAGTTGTGATGGGACTGGAACAGACAGTCGAGGGCACGGCACTTGTCATCTTGCTCCACAGAAAGACCTTTGGGATGCTGCCCTGCTCCAGGCTGTCTTTTGGGGTGCTGGCAGACTGCAGGGAATTGAAGCTGGCACTGTGTTCTTTCCTGGCTGAATGTTCAGGTGGTGAACACAGCCAAATTCTTCTCCCATTTACAGTGACACAACAGGTCTGTTGGTCCTGGTGGGGAGGGAGCTGTTGAACTGCAGTGCAGTCTCTCACATCTTCCTCTCCTGTCAAGTCTGTTTAGAAGTTGATGGAGTCACCAGTCTGGGGGGTGATATTGAACCTCTGGCAGAAGGCCTGTGCAAGATGTGTAACTTGCATCACAGGAGATGCCCGTGAAAGAGGTTTATGTACAGCCCAGTGGGTAGTAAGTTCTGCAACAGCCTATGGAGAGTAAATTTTAAAAAGAAGCATACATCAAGAACATAAAACTTATGTATTTGAGAATACTTGGGGAGCACATGGGTGTCTGCCTTGGTTTTTATTAGTAGTGCCCTACATGGTGTAGAAACTGCATTCATAGATTTCAAATCCACAAGGGCTTGGCTTGACCATCTAGTTTGCACAGCACAGGCTGAAAATGCAGAGTCTGCATTATTGCTTCTGCATCTGCCTCATGACTTCTTTTTGAGGTAACATATCCTTTTTAGAAAAATTTGCTCTGCTTTGATCTAAAGCCTGTGTAATAGACTAATTAGAAAGCTGTTCTGTTCTTGTGATGTACTGCCACTAGTGCTGCTCATTAGAGGTGTTTGATCCAGAGTAGCTTTTACTCCAGTGGGAGAGAGAACAACCTGGTAGATGTTATTTTTGGAACCTGCTTTCCAAGATAGTTTGCTAAACCCCAGATTTTACAAGTGCTCTGACACACTAAAATCTTTCTTTGGGTCCGGTATGTTAGTTGAATAAGCACACTAAGACTTGGATCAATTTGCTTCATGTGCCTTATGGAGCGAGACTCTTTAGTGTTGCTTTCTGGTGAGTTTTTATGAAGGCAGAAGCTGTGGTCTATAATTTAGCTCAGCTCAGAACCCTTTAGAACTAGAACATTACATCAGGCCCTTTTGGCTTTTATAGGTGGTAGCAGTAAATGAGTAATGTACAGCCCTTCATTTGCTGCTGCACATGGCTCACTTAGCACATCGCGTTTGTTGCCGTAGCTCATTCTTTCAGATTTTCGCTCGGTGCGCGCAACCTTCAAACATACTTTGAATGTGAGCTTGCAAGACGTCCTTTGTTTCCTCCTCCCCCAATAACTGGCAGCACACTCTCTTTTTCTCGCTGCCAAGGGACATACTGCCAGCAGAGAGAAGTGGAAGCTATAACAGAAGGAGATGAGGACAACGAAGGCTGCTGCTGTTGTAAGCCTGGGCACTTGCCTCACCTGCTGTCCTGTAACGCGGCCTTTAACCTGCGCTGGCTGACGTGGGAGATCACACGAAGCCAGTACATCCTGGAGGGGTACAGCATCATTGACAACAACGCTGCCACGATGCTGCAAGTGTTCGATCTGCGCAGAATCCTGATCAGATACTATATCAAGGTAAACTCTTTGGGAAAGTGGACTTTGTTCCTAGGCACGTTTGTCAAATAAAATGCTGTTTGTCTATAGAAGAAAGAGCATTTGAAGTTTTTTGCTTTATGTTTATCCAAAAACACTACAGTCTGGCAGTCGGACTGACTTGAGGTTAGATCACAAAACCATAGAATCATTTGGATTGATCTTAAGATCATCCAGTTCCAACCCTTCTCCTATGGCAGGGACAACTTCCACTGGAATAGGGATAATTAATTGATGTCTCCCTTTGCTAAATTTAATTCTGATCACTTATACTTGCAGTTAGTACAGAAAATGGGCAGGCATGCTTCAGTGGAGATCCAAGAAGGTGAGTTACCATCCGGTAGTGATAAAGACAGAGAAAGCGTTCTTACTTATGTTCTTATGTTCTTACAACACTTCACTAACAGTTTGTTATTTCTTCTTGCCTTGGCCTTTCCACTTTTTTTTTTTTCTGGAAAAGAAAAGAAAGGTATTAACAAGCATAAAGTTCTTGGGAAGCTTCTGAAGAGCTGTTTCTCAAATGTACTTTTTTAATAGTGCAAACCCTCTTCTTACCTTCTGTTTTACGTATGTACCACAACACATTTGAATTTGGTTTATTCCATTGACTACACAGCAGTTCAGTTACACCACTTCTATATTTGCATTGTTATTAAGATCACAATAACCACACAGATACTAATTTGTAAAAATAATTGAACCTTATAGCCTAGCAAGACATCTTCATCCTCTGCCAAACAAATCCCAACCCAGCAAATGAAGAATATGTTGGTCTTCTACTGAAACAACAAGAGCCAAGTGCTGTTTTCTATGCCACTGGTAGTGCCATGAAGCCAGTTGCTAAAGTTGACACCTCCTTTCTACTTATATCTCTGTAATTGTAAAAATCTGTCAGCTTCAGGGAGAGACCTGTTGTAAATAAGTTAATCACCATTTTTTGCAAATGAACCAAGGTAGTAAAAACAAGCTCATTGCCTTACAAAGCTGCTTTGATCATGCAGTTGATTACTTCTGGGATTTCATAAATAATTGTGCAGGCAGTATGGCCTGGTAACCAGCCTGCTTTGTTTAATAAACTAACTAGAAATAAAACTGTATGTGAGCATGATTCTTTCATTTTAGAAGGGGAGTTTGTGGCTATAAATTATTTTAAAGCAATGTAACTAAGTTAAAACAAAACAAAAAAAACAACTCTTCTTTAATGAGTATGTTGCTACAATTGCTTTGCTTTACTACAAAAGGTAACCTGAATAACTGGAACATAAACTGGTGCAAGCTGGCAAATTACTCAGCTTTTGATGGGGAACGAGATTGAAAAAAAATCCCAGTCTAAGCTGCAATCAAACCAGCATCTTACTAGTTTAAAGCAGTGAAGAATTTTGCTCTGTAAACTGGAATTGTTTTTGTGCCTTAAAATGAATTAATATATGGAGGACTTGCGGGAGGCGTGAGGTTCATCACATGGGATGTAAAACTTAACTGAAAGGTAGTTTAGAGCTTCTGGTTCTGGACACACCTGAGAAGTAGCTGACATAGGTAAGATGGCTTAGACAAACGTTCATCCTGTGTGGTACGGGTGTAGTTAATTGATCCTGTTTTGAGTAGAAGGGAGTGGGTTAAATGCTCTCCACATCACGGAGATGTGCTGTGGCTCCATCTCCGCTCCATGCAGAGTTCATGTGCACTTCTGATGGCTCCAAAAGCATGAAAATCAAATCTCTTCTTGTTGGATTTAGTTGAGCCACTGTTATACTGCACCGACAGAGCTCCATCCTCAGAAACGTCGGTCTTCGTTCTCAGGCTGTCAGTCTTTTTAATCTACTTCTCTTTTTAGGGAAGGACAAACAGAAGATAATAATAACCTGTTGACACCTTCGGTATTAGCCTGGGCTGGGGCTCCCTTTAGTGAACGGAGGGTGCACTCAGCAAATCCCTTCTGTAGAATGTCACTTGGCAAAAGTTACCTAGGTATTTTCTCCTTGTATTTTTAAAGAAATCAGGTTTTTTTCCATAAACAGGGGCTTTAAAAAGATTTGGTAAAATCTTTAGTACAGCCTTGGAAAGTGAGAAGATTATAATATGTATTAGATCAGCTTTTTTCCTGTTTATTTAATGCTTGCCTCCAAATAAACAGTATCTGACAAAGAGGTGAGAATTCATTCCTTCCCCAGCTCTTTCTTCTGGGGGAATCTAGATCAACACCCTGTGCAGTTTCACTGTGAACATTTTAAAAGTCCTTGACACTTTCTTTTTAATGGTGTGAAAGTAATTGTAAGAAGAACTATGGATAAGGCAGTATTCAGGTCACATAAAACACAAACTCAAAAAACACTTAGGCTGGAGTTTCTGCAGGAACTGCTCTTCCATTGCATTGAGCATTTGGAGTGTTTCTGGTTTATTCTCTGTAGCTTACAATGTTGTTAATATTTACCATATTGTTTCAGAAGTGCCATATAGCTGAGGATGCACTTGTGCACAAAACATATCTTGTAAGAGTTACCAAGAGCAGAATTTAATTAGGTGACAGAAGATTTTGTTGTTTCTCTGTCTGATTGCAAGTCTGATTTTTTCCCAGCTGAATCAGCTTCTTTGTAAACACAGATGAGGATGATAAAAAAACTCTATCTCAAAAATCAACAAAGAGAATGTATGCTTTGTTTTAGTTCTTCTATCCTTCAAGAATAATTATTGTGTTGGTCTTTTAAACAATGAGTTGCGCTGAGCATCTTATTCTTAAATCATATTTATTTCATTTGCAGTTTCATTGACAGCCTAGAAATGCATACATTTCTTATTATGAAAGGATTTTTATTCCCCACAAATAAAGTGGGTCAGCTCCTGTAGCCCTTCTGCATACATTTTGAAATAATTTCCTGCCCAACTACTGTGATATTTTTCCCTTGTGCCTCTTCCATATCTTCTCAATATATTCTTATTTAAACATCTTCTAGTATTCAAGAAGTCTGTGTATTCGCTGAGTGCTGTGTTTTCAGCTCCTATTGTTTCTGCATGAATCCTTTCTAAGAAGTGTATTGTTCTCCTCATGCCAAGAAATTAACAGTCCATCCTGTCTGTATCTGTCTGACTTGTCTTTTTCCTCTGATTGCTTGATTCTCCTCTTACTTGTGTATTTTTATACAATTTGAAAGAAAAACTATGGAGAGCATCTGGGGTTTTAAAAGGGCTGGTAGTGCTTCTGTCCTTTGTAATCCATCATAATTTCATTTTATACATTTATTTACTTAGTACTATTTCCATTGACTGGGTAAAGTGGAACTACATCATCTTCAGTCATGAATCATACTTGTTTCTTGTTTGCTTTGAAATCCAACTCTAAATTAATATTATAAAACATTATAATGGGACTTTCCTGCTGATGGAACACACTGGAACTTCTTAAGTTTCATATTATTTTTAAAATATGCTCCAAGTTGTGTTTTTATAGAAGTCCTTTTATTTACTTTTTTATTTATTATTATTTTAATGTGTCCAGACAGAGTGGTTAGAAAAACTTAGAAACTCAGGCACAGATATGAGAGACGTGTGTTGCTGCTTTCTAACATTTGTGCATCTGGTTAAAGAGACCCTGATGAATGCTGCTCCCCCCTCAGTGCTTTAAAAGCAACTCTGTTATATCAGTTATCAGCTTTTTAACCTGACATGTAAGAAAAAAAATCTATTATTCTTTACCTGCTGCATTGACAAATAACAGATTTGTGTCATACACAGCTGTCACATCTTGTGGCTAATAAAGAATTAGGAAAGCATCATCCCCAGAAAACAGTAAGTCCACTGAGGGAAAAAGAGCTCTATTTTGAGGATTTGGCAAGCTGCTACTGTTTTTTCAAAACATGCCTAAGCTATTATTGATATCACCTTCTCGGTGATAGACTCTAAAATCCCACTAGTATTGACGTGTTTGAATGCTGGAACTCTCTATTCCTATTCAATACAATTATTTTCCTGTAAGACAGAAGGATATTAAAAATATTACGTCTTTTTCTGTTGTCTGCTATCAATATCAATAATTGTCATCTTTCTAACTTGAACATTTTGTGAAGCAATAATGATGCTAAACACTAAAATGTAAGATATATATATACACATACTATTATAGTTCTTAATGGGGTCTTGTTTGGCTTGTTCTCTTCTGTGTAAAATATGTCTGCTTTAATCAGAGGTCAGAGTGACTAACGTTTGCACATTTTGTCAACAGAGTATAATATACTTTACAGCAAGTTCTCCCAAAATCCTTGACTGGATAAAAGACGAATCCATCCAAAAGATACTGCAGCCTTATGCGAAGTGGCATTATATTGAACGGGACCTTGCGATGTTTAATGTTAACATAGACGAAGATTATGTTCCATGTCTCCAAGGAATAACAAGAGCTAGCTTCTGCAGTGTTTATCTGGACTGGATTCAGTTCTGTGCCAGGAAAAGGGTGGAGGTATGTGTCAATTTTTTTTTTTTAGCAGTATTAGTTTTAATTCTTGGGATATGAGTGAAACGGTGCATGGCTACTCTTGTGCAGGATTAGTGGAATAAAATTTATTTCATATAAACTTTTAGCTTTAATGTAAAAGGAAAGTGTGTTGTGGAATGGAAAAAACGTATTTTGGAAACTACCCACATGCAAAAACTGGAGTCTTAAGGAGCATTAGTCTTTGAAAACAGAACCAATTCTTTACTGTGCAAATTTCCAAGAATGTTAATTTTGTAGGCTCTAGCAAGCACGGATATATCAAGTGCTTCCAGAAGTACTGCTAGAGCAGGCTCCATTCAGAGAATGTCAGCAGAGCATTACACTTCCTTCAGTGTTGCCAGTGATTGGTACCTTTGCCACATGTCTGTGATGGCTGTGTATCCTTTTCAGAAATTTGCTTGTATTTGTGTACAGTGGCAGGATGGTAGGGGGGTGCATGGCACACTCCCTGCTGGCACAGGTCACCTCTGAGAGCTCGTGACTCGAACGTGAACCACACCGCAGAACCCTGTGAAACCACGCGCAGCTCTAGAAGGTCAAGGGCTGATGTGCAGCTGTGCATTTGCACGCTCTGAGCCACTAAGATTACTGATGGTCAGCAGTTGTTTGTCAGAAATGCACTACTGGATTTCTATGGAATACTCAAAAGAGCCTGGAGGGAGGGTACAGTTTCCAACAAGCATATTGCCTCAATCTAATTTTCTGATTATTGCTGATAGTGGCAAAAGTGGAGAAGTGTCTTTTTCCTGGCCACAATATGCTGTATTTGTGCATTTTTCCACTCAGGGTCACAGACTGCACATCCCATTACTGACCTTAGCTGGTGTAACATCACTGAATCTTTCTTGAAACATCACCGAATGTTTCTGCTCCCCTTTGGTTCCTTCTCATCTCTGATGAGGAGTACCATTCCACCAGTTCCCCTGCATATCATTATATTGATACTGTTTTCATTGAATTGTCTTCTGAGCCCTTTCCACCATCTCCTCCTGCTGGGAAAACTTCACTTCTTTTCTTTCTTATCTCCATGTCTCAGCTCCCAAGTTCTGACACACAAAGAATTGCACGGTGCGAGGAGAGCTGCTGTTAATTGATGCCTTTCCACTCCTCTTCTCTGGCTTAGATTTTCAAATTCAGTAATAGATTTAGGGATGCCAATAGGCTGGAAACATGTAAATTAGACTTCAAAAGGAAAATTAATGCCTGCACTGGTGCCACACACACACACACACACACACACACACACACATATCTTTTTGTTACATATTTTACCTTTGTTTTTTAATTCACTGACTATAGAGAAGCAAAGTTCATGTAGGAGGTGGGATAAAAGTGCCCAAGTTCACTGTACACATAACCCAGAAAATCAATATGTTTTATGGAAGGAGCTACATTCTCCATTATAATTTGCTTTAGTTTTAGTTAAAGAAAGCTCCAAGAGATCACTCATTGTACAGACTGAAATAATAATTTGTATCCTCCTAAAGATTAACATGCATGAGGGGTTGTTCCAGTTTTTTCCTCCTGCTTGGTAGCGAAGTTTTCTTTGTGAAAATTTCGTTAAAAAACCTCTCCTGAACTAGTAAACATAAATGAAATGTTCTGACTGGCTGTTAAAATGGGAAGTCAGTGTCATCAGCCATTTAGATAGATATTGTTATTCCCTGAAAGCGTGTGCCTCCAAACTTTTCCAAAGAGATTGTACTTCTGGAATCTGTGGTAAGGTTTCATAGGAACTGTGTTCCATGAAAAGGGTTTTGGCTGTCTCCAATTGCACTGTGTCCCACCAATAAGGAACCTCTTCCAGTTTAGAATGTCAGATCTGGGAGGAGTGGAAACAAACAAAAACCCCACAGTAAAACCCCACCACCACCAAAGCTCCCTTCCCTTGGGATCTCGCTACCTGAGAATGAAATGTTCTTTTTCTAGCCAGTGGGCAAAGAAATCCTCTGATGGTGATGGTCTTCCTTCTTTAATTGCAAACAATGTTTTGGTGTGTAGGTCCAGCTCCATGCAAATGTTCTGAATGTCACCATTTGTAGCACTGTGGTGCTTTTAAATGTGATGTTTGCACTTAGAGTAACATGCTAATCTGAAAACTTTGCAGCACCTGGACAGCGATGAGGATTCCCCTCTAGTGACGCTTTCCTTTGCCTTGTGTATACTGGGTCGGAGAGCTTTGGGAACTGCATCTCACAATATGGCCATCAGGTAATCTTTAGGAATCCTTTTCCCTCATGTTAAAACAAAGACCTGTTTGTCTTTTTCACTTGATGAGGGATCTCAAGAGAAAATTAGATCAAGGTGAAATCTCATTCCTCCATAACATGTTTTCTGTCATTCCTGGTCATCTTTTTCTTTGTGATTGGCTAAATAACTAACACCAGTCTTTATTTTATAGGGCAAAGCAGAATTTTTGATTGAAAGAAGGGGTAGCAATGGTTAATGCTTGTGTTCACTCATGCCTGGCTCCTGGAATGCTGTCCTTCCTCTGGCATATCAGTAGGAGGAAGAAACTGCTGTCATCTGAGTTGTAGTTAGCTAAATAATAAGAAATGTATAAGGGTTCTCCTCTGTATTCCTCAGGGGTGCATTCCTGTTCATTGTGCCACTTCATTCTGGCAGCTAAGGAAGGGGGAACCTCTCATCTCCTGAGGCTGCAGCTTTGTCTGTTCTCAGTCTACCTTGCTCATTTGTTCATTCACTCAAAACACTTCTTCCTAGGAAGTCTGGTTAATTAAAATATGCTTCATTGAGATTGTTTCTAAATATGGTCTTCACTTATATTTTCAATAGGGATGCTTCCATTTTCACTGGCAGTTCTGAGTTGTTTGGGTTTTATACAGTGTAATTTACACTGTGCTATAGATGAGGCATTTTATTAATGAAATAATTTTTATTTTAATGGAGTTTAACTTCCCGCATAATTTTAGGTTTTTATGAGGTTTATTTGAACCCTCTGTGTGCACAGGAGTTTAGTAACAATGGAGAAGCTGAATAAATACAGTTTCTAAGTGACCTTGCTGTGTTGGCACAGAATGGTGGGCAAAGCTACCTGGATCTCTATCAACATGCTCCTTAGAGGGGATTTGTCTTACTAACAAGCAAACAAAGACAGCCTGTGTGATTTTGAATGCATTTTGTTATAAGATAAAACAATCCCTTTAAATATTCATTCTAGCTTTGTTATCTGTTGAGACATTTATAGAATTTTGTTTTATGTCTTCCATGCAAAACATTTGTGGCTAATTTCTTGTCATGCTGCTGAGTTCTACTTTCTAAAATGGCTTTTGTCATCTCTTTTCTAGTAGTCTTTGCACATTCCTTCCTGTAGTAGTTTTCTTTTGGGCTGCATTTCTTCTTCCTTCATTTCTATTCACTCAAATTAGTGTGATGTTAGGTAAGTCACTGGTATTTTTTAAATTGTCCTATTTTTATCGATGATCCAAATTTTAGAGTTTGGGGGCATGATGGGAAAGTGTATATGCATTTATGATATTTGTTTGAGAAAAGATTCAAGTGATTTTTGATCTGGGCCTGCAATAGGTAGGTCACAGTGATATTAGGAATTCATCTAAAAATAACACAAAAGCTTCCTCAAACTGTCATCACATTTCATGTACTTTCCACTGGATCTTAAAATCTTCATTACAATGCTTTGGCTCTAGTACAGATACAGTAACAATGTCCCCTATTTGTACTGGCTAACATGGTTAGTAGCTAGTGCAAAGGGATAATGTTATCAGAGACTTTGCAAAGCTTAACGTGGAAAGTATGAATGTTGAGGATAATTATTTGTATAGTGTTCTATAAAGCTTTTAATAGTAATTTCAGGAGTCAGCTATGCCAATGTCTTTTCAAAATCTGACAAATATCAATGAACCAAATTACTTCCTCTCTTTTGATAAGTGAACTCTCCATATTTAAAAATACTTTTCTTGGAGAGGGAAGGTGTGCAGAAAGGGAAAAACTGGGGTAGTCATCTGAGATGCACAGCTCTGTCACTTTTTTTTTTAATGTGTTCTATATAATCTTCAATTAAGTCCTGGTTTTCTTTTCATTAAGCAAGTCCTCCAGGGCAGTATCAAATCATTGTATTTTTAAAATGTATTTTGTGACATAAAAGGGACTAAGTGGAAGCTTCTGTCGGTATCTTTTCCAATGCTACTTCACAAACGCTTTCCCTGGAAAAGTTTCACTGTGGAAAAACTGTGTCACTTCCCCACCTGGTTAAATTACCTTTAATGCATTTCCACTGTCAGAAGGATCTGGAGAAATAGAAAAGGAATCTGAGTAGCACAGCTGAAGTTATAAATTGGTGCAGCTACAAAACATGACTTCAGCTTGGTAAAATACATGTCTTCTTGTCTTTGAGAATGCATGTATCTCAACTGACAAAACCAATTCAATAGAAATTAATAACTAAGGAACAGGGTGGGTACCCTACCCCCCCTGACATCAAGACCTTTATCAACAGAAATCCCCCCAACACATTCGCTTGAGCATGAAGGGCACCCTACTTAGGGTGTTTATTGCTTCAGACAGATCTGCACAACTTGTTTAAACACAAATGAGCCCTCAGTCAGTGAGATTCCAATAGGAATACAATTATACAGCATGCCAGGTGAAGGAGACTTTGTCCAATGTGTGCAGTGCCGATGAGGCCAGAAGGAGATGCTCGTGAGAATTGTCTTCAGGCACTCCTCTCTCTGTGTTTGGCAGAGCACAGCAGCTCTCACCAAGGGTGAGACTCTCATCTTGAGTGCTCCTGCAGGTCGTTGCCCCCAGCTCTCAGACTGCTGCAGATCAGCATTCAGTCAGATGGAGGAGAGGTACTTAAGGTCCTCAGAAGCTGGAGGAATATTTCCTGGAGTGATGGTTCACAGTCCTTTTCTTTGAAAAGGGGCCATGATATTTTGAGGACCTTTCAGAGCTGCTGAAGAGGCTTTTAGTTTTCTCAGGAATGGTCAGAGCAGGCAGTCCCATGAGAGGGGGTTGTACCACATGTATGAGGTTGGAACTAGATGATCTTTAAGGTCTCTTCCAACCCAGGCCATTCCATGACTCTGGCTGTCGGGATGTGGGTAATTCTGTCAGATGTCAGGTCTCCTAACACATTTTGTCATGCTCAAATGCTGGATTACAAAAACACAGATTTAGATTACTCTGGTAAGCACTGAGAACTTACCTTGATCATCTCAGGACTTTCTGTTAATTCCCTCTGTGGAGCATCTTGTGTACAACATTGCTAGAGCTTTTGGGATGGGTTTGAGATGTAAGGGCCAGGTAGGCATCCTGCTCTTCTCACTGTATGAAGCATTTCAGATGTTCAGTGGAAGCAAACCAGCCTGGAATTTGCTGTGCTCTGCAGGTCATGTTTCATTCTCAGAGGTGACTATGCAGGTAGCAGGAAACTTTCCCTAAACTAAGTCTAGTCCTTGCTGTGTCTTGGAGGAGTGGCTGTCATCCAGCTGCTGTGCAGTGGAGCAAAGGTAATGCTGCCATGGGCTGTGCACTACAGAGTTGAGAGTCAAGTTTACATTGTGTATGCAAACTGTCAATTTGCACTCATTTACACATGATTTTGTCTAATCTATTAATCAGCAAATGTCACTGTGTAAACCAAGATTTTAAATGCTCTTATATAATGTATGTAAATAATTATTCACTGTACCTGTTCATGTAAATGTCAGTAGAAACCTAACATTAAAACTAGATTACACAATAAATGCATTCATTAAGGAGGCAGAACATTGCAATGCAAATCACTTGCTCTTTTAAACTCTCATTAGGAGGCATCCTGAACAAAATGCAATTTGAAGAATGACATGACATTACCATTCATTTATTCAAATGTGAGTGATATGTTTAGTTGTGTATTTGTTAAAAATTACAGAATAATTCTGTTCAGCCACTAAAGCTACTAGTAAAGAAATATTTAGTAAAAATTTCAAATTTGGAAAAATACAAAAATCTCTCAGTAAAGCATCTCTCATCAGATACTTCCAACACTGCAAAGATTGGCTGCTCAGGTTCCCCAAGCTGAATTTGGACAAAGGGTCATTCCAAGGAATGCCTCTGCATGGAGGAACTGCTGCTCACTCTGAAACCCAGAGAAGCAGCTGGCCTCACTTGCCCCTTCCCACCTGGTCACCCCACTGCAGATGCACAGCCCAGCATCTGAGGGAAGGGGAAGACGTAGAGGGCACAGGCCATGGCACCACAGGGCTGCTGCTGGTGCTGCACTGCTGGTGAGACTTCAAGCAGACAGTGCAGCTTGATGTCTGCCAGAGCTGAGCAGGGCAGAAAAGTTTGACTCAGCTCACAACCAGTGTCATCTAAAATATCCAATTAGAAGGGCTACCACTGAAAATATTTCAAGTGCACTATGACATTCAGGTCGTTACTAGCACACAGGCATGCCCATTCCTTTATTCCTTAAATAAACCTACAGCTAACATTGGAGAAGGTCTGCAGATGCAGAATGCACACAGAGATATTCACCAGCTCGTTAGTCTGCATCCACACTGTTTTCAGGCTGGCACGAAATGCTTTTAGTTTCAGCCGTCGGAGCAGCGTAAGGAGTGCAGTAGGAGGGAGTATTTGCTTTGGCACTGTTGCCCTCCCTCTGGTGTTTGTGATGCTACTTAATCCCCTCTTTTCTGCACCTTCAAGGGGCTGGTGGTTCCCATGCACCTACCAGTCTTGTTCTGAAATAGCTTGCAGTTGTGACAGCAGCTTTTCAGGTTGTTAGCTCAGAGGGTTGGAAGTGTTGCCAGATACCTTAGCTATGTCTCTTACAGATTAATGTTGTTTCTTTGACATGTAATTTTACCTTAACTTGTTTTTTAAGTATTTTGAACCGGCCTGTAACTACAGCAGATTACTAATTGAGGTATGTTAAAAGTGGGCCAAGAAAACAGCAACAACCTTGAGTGAGGCCTGAGATCAAAGTGGTTGAGAGTCAGGCCCGAGATCAAAGTGGTTGACTTTTACAGCTTTGTAATAATCTCATTAGTGTCTTCAGGAGAGAGCATAACAATGGGAAGAATAACGAGAGCTGTATCTTATATGGATTAAGGAGGCTGCATGTTACAGAAGTAATGGCTTGAGATAGTGTCACATTACAGGCAGAATGTACCCAAAAGCCTCATTACAATTGTCAGGAGAATAAAAGATGCCCATGGTTTTGTGAATACAGCAATCTCCTCCAGACCACTCTGGTGGAAAATACAATACGTAAAATAATTGACTCTCAGCCTCTCACAACTACTGCCACCGCTGATTTGCTCCTTGTAGCAGTCATGTTTGTTCTGAAAAATCCCGAGTTACAGAACTTATTTTGCAGAGGGATGATGAATGGATGAGCCTCCCCTAAGCCCAAGGAGAGCCGTACATGCTTCCCCCCGCTCCCTCTGCTGATGCTGGGCTGCAGTTTTCATGGCTGTCCTGGTCCTGGCCGTGCCTTCAGCACATCCTGCTGTTCACAGCAGCCTGTTTAGCTGGTGCTGGTGCCCGTAAGGCACTTGGATGTGAATGCAAACTCTCTGTCTGCTCTGGTGTTCAGATTTGGCTCTGAGAGCCTCCCAAGATGTAAAAACCAGTTCTCACTCCTGCCTACTCCTCCCTTTGTCCCAGCCAACTTTTCAGAGCAAATACAGGGGTGTTACGTGGGTAGAAACTATACTATGGATCATCATTAGATGCAGCGTTCAAGGTAGCTTTTACAATTTCATCCTGGGAAGAATATTTAGGTACGGAAGGCTTTTTTCCCAGGCAACCATTCAGCTGTGTATGCTGATGTTGTCTGGTGGGTGGGCAAGTGAAAGGAACCTTCCTGATGTGTAGCCTTTTCCAAGGGGGTGATAGTCACAAATTTCACCACACTGGCTGCACTCACCATTCTCCCCCACCTTCCCAGCTGGCTTATTCTAGGGCTTTCTGAGCTATTAAGCAGGGTTTGAGTATATTATCATTTTTTGAACTGTGGAGGTGATGGATTGAAAGTCAGTGAGGACCAGGACCCACTCCTTAAGGACACATAATAACTCCCACTGAAATCAGTGCTTGACTGTTTTGAAGATCTGAGTGTGCCTGTGTCACATAGGTGTGTTGTAATACGTAACACAGTACTAATAAAGGCAAATCAGTTAAGAATTCATCAAAGTTTCTCTGTACACCTTATGTTCCCAGCAGTGACAGCAGTCCTGCCTTTCTGGCTAGTTATGGTCCCACTGATCAGTTCATTTGTATTACATGATGCTTTCACAGAGAAAATCAGTATCCAGCTGTTTCTCTGGTAACAACATTATGTATTTCCACTTTAATTTCTAAGACATGCTACCCACCAAGAGCAAAATTAGAATGCCTTTGAGCTGAAGTTGGCCAGGTGTTCTCCCAGTCTCTCTTCTTCCTCAGAAGAGAATGTATTGAAAAGATTTTTTTCTTTTTTATAAAATAATTAAGAAAGCTCAATTATGTGGAAAGATTATGTGTTCTCTAGAGAAAGGCTGGGCAGTAATGAAAACTACTAACATCTTAATACAGCTTCTCCCCAGAGTCTTTACAATCTAAAAGATGAACTGTTGTAAGAGTGAGTAAAATCTTAGCAGGTAGATGAAACCATGTCCTGTGGGTTTGCAAGATATGCCTGTTTTTAATAGATGGATCTGCTTTTCTCGATTTTGAGATCACTTCTTGAGAGCAACATTGGGACAGCGGTCCCCTACAAGCATTTTACAAGTGACAGCGGCATGGGAATCTTGTAATTCAGGGTGCAGATCAGAGCTGAAGGCTGATTGTTTCCCTTCACAAAGCCCTCATGCAACCATCTCCTAACAAATATCTGATTTTGTAGCTTTTAGCTTGTGCTTCTATCTCAGGTCCAGGTAAACCATCGTACAAGGCCAGGCAGAACTGCCTACATCTAGTTTCTTAGGTTAGAAAAAAGAAACCCAGTGTGTATTTACTTTAGGGCTTATTGTTTCAGTAGGAAGCACCTGTTGGTTGATTCCTGCTCTCACCTGGTTTGCTGAACAGTTCTGAAATTCAATATTCTCAGTACGTCTGCTTTAATGTTCACATTTAGGTTTAAATGTCATGAGAAAGGTCTTGGATTTCCTGAAAGAATTTTTTTCTCTGATTATTTTTCACCGACAAGGAGAAGTGCTAACAGGACTGATCAATAAACTCAAACAGGGAAGCAGCTTCTGCTGGCTGGGCGGGGAGTCTGGTCTGACCTGGTCTCCTTGGCACAGCTGCAGAGAAGCAGCGCCCTGAGGCACCCTGTGACTCAGTCACCCATCCCGAGGACATCCTTCATTCCGGGTGCCCCATTCATCTCATGGCCAGTCATTTACAGAGCACGCAGAAGGAAAACTGCCTCTCCCAAGGAATGTTTCGTTGTTAGAGAAACGTGATGTGACCCTGCTTTACACCCAGCGCAGCCCTGGGCCAGAGGGTCCCCGGCCACTGCACAGGTCAGCATGAGGCTGGTGACTGACAGAGCTGGCTTGGAGAGACAGGAATGACTTCTGGGAGTGACTGCTGCCTTTCTCTTACAGCTTGGACTCTTTTCTTTATGGGCTCCATGCACTCTTCAAAGGAGACTTCCGGATAGCAGCAAAAGATGAGTGGGTCTTTGCAGACATGGATCTGTTGCATAAGGTTGTTGCCCCAGCAATCCGAATGTCTCTGAAGCTACACCAGGTAGGGCATTTATTTATGTATTTATTTTAACATTTACTATTGTGTCTGTTTTCTTAGAACACAGGATACCTTAGCAACTGTCCAAAGGAGAAAAAAGAGGGAGATGGAGTACTTGCCACCTTATTCTAAGATACATCCTTCACCAAGGGCATTTATTTATTTTGCATTCACTTGATTTTCTTTTCTGAACCCCCAGCTGCCCATTTGAAACCACTTTGCAGAGCTTGACCCTGCATTTTTCATCAAAAGAAAGCAGAAAATCTTGTCATATTTTACTTGTGTGGATACTATAAAGGTGGTTTCTAGATTGAAAGGAAATACATTGATTATGCTGATTTCACTGCTAATTTCAGATCAGGCCCTGTATAACTTGGAGTTGATTTTGTTCTTGCTCTGGCACATTATGATTTAGTATCATATGCTTTTATCATGAATTTATATTTATAATTGTTCTGGATGTTACTGAACTGCTGTGAATTCGTATCTGATTCTTTGACACAAGAATTTTACGATGTTATCAATTGCCATGGTGCTGCTGGATGAAGTTTCAGTATTGTGGTATTTGCTGATGGATTCCCAGTCTGTGCAGTTGTTGGTGGGGTTTTGTGAATAAAAATAAGAATTTCCACAAGAATTGTGGACTGCCCTATGTGATATCTCTCTCCAACTTACCCAAAAGCTCTGCCTCCCATAGTTTCACACTTCATTAAAAAAAAAAAAAAAAAAAGAAAAGCTGGTATTCTCCAAGTGTCTTTGTCCATTGAAGTCATGAGATCAGAACAGGTTACAATAAAACCAAAATTGTACCTTCCTATATTACTATTAAATGAACCTCCCAAAAGACACTTTATCAAGTGTCAATCACTTGGAGGGGGCCAGCTGGCAACGGTTTGGAAGCCAAAGTATTTTGTTTACTGTCAATAGTTTTTGTGTTTTCACAAATGTGCCTGACCTCCTCAATACGTTTTCCTGTGCGACCAGGACCAGTTCACGTGCCCGGATGAGTACGAGGACCCAGCAGTTCTGTACGAAGCGATCCAATCCTTTGAAGAAAAGGTGGTGATTTGTCATGAGGGGGACCCGGCCTGGCGCAGCGCAGTCCTGTCCAACCGGGAGGAGCTGCTGACCCTGAGACACGTGGTAGATGAAGGAGCAGATGAATATAAAGTTATCATGCTCCACAAAAGCTACCTGAGCTTCAAGGTGATCAAGGTACATATGCCATCTTTCTAATACGGTAGTCATTTAGGGCTGTGGTAACTTGTACTATTTCTGAGTAATGTGGCCGAAAGGAGAAGTTAATTGTAGTTTTTAAAGTAGGGACTGGAGGCCAAAAGAGCTCTCTTCAGCTGACTTCCATTTTGCCGCCCACGTTTGTGTCTCTGAAATGACATTCCAGGCTTTACCAGGGAGTAGCTGCAGAAGTTCATAAAAAAGCTGTTGGTGCAAAGACATGATGTGTTTGCACACTCGGCCACTGCCGTTCTACTTAGATCCTGTAGTTCTGCATCTTGAGTAGCAAATGTTTTTGCACGATCTGCATGTTTCTAACCCACCTGCAGGTCAACAAGGAGTGTGTCAGGGGGCTTTGGGCTGGCCAGCAGCAGGAACTGATTTTCCTACGCAATCGTAACCCGGAGAGAGGCAGCATCCAGAACAACAAGCAGGTCTTGCGGAACTTAATCAATTCTTCGTGTGATCAGCCACTGGGATATCCAATGTATGTTTCCCCCCTAACCACCTCCTACCTCGGGACACACAGCCAGCTGAGGAACATTTGGGGGGGACCTGTCAGTTTGGACAACATTAAAAAGTGGTTCAAATCCAAGTGGTTAAGGTAGGTGTTAAACTTTGGCTATGCCGATAAGAGACCCTGCAGTCTCAGTTTCACTGTGTTTTCTGTTAAAAGACAGTAATTCTGTATTGTTATCTATGAAGGAAAAAATTAATTGCAAGTAACTCAGAATATAACAAAATAGTGCTGCAAATAGAACAGAAAGAAAATCTATTAACTCATTAATGACAAAGCTTTCTACATATTCAACAAGAGTCATTCAGATCACACAGCACTACAGACACTTCCCTTGTTCCATAAACATGGTTATTGTTTATGCCATCTAAATAAGGGTATCTTCTGTAACTCTAAACATGAGTAAATGTGCTGCTGGATTTTGGCGAGTTACACTCCGAAGCTTTGGCAGTCAGATATTCATCCCCAAGTTACTGTTCTTGACTGAAGCACACCTAAAAATGTACTTGCTATTCACCAAAACTGCCTGACTTCCCCTAGCTATGCATCATCAGTACCTGACACTGCATCTCCCATTCCTACTTGCACTCCTCACACAGCAGTAACTCCCTTGCCTCATTCCCTGCCCTGTTGCCAGTGTAGCTGAGGAGAGGCCGGGCACCATGGACACACAATGGGAGCCAGCTCGCATACCAAGACCTATGTTAAAATGTGAATATTGTATCTAATGACTTAATGTGCTAGTTTCCCCCCATGCAGCCCATCCCTCTGAGCTCTCTCCAGCCCATTCCTCTTTCCTACGTGGTTACCTCATGCAGAAGTTCCTCTTGGCAGACCACTGTAGCATTAGATAAAAAGCCCTAAGGTATTTCAGGGTTCCAAAGCCACTAAACACAGACGAGGGTCATATACAGTTGGCTTGTGTCATATGCAATTTTGTTCCAAGTAAGCTTATCACACCATCATCTTTGCCATCTCATAAAATGTCAGAAGACCTGCAGTGGTGTGAGAGAGAACACTCTTTGAGGGCACCTAACACTGGTGACACAAATGTTCATGTGCAACAAGTGGCTGACCCTGTGTGTGTTCCTGCAAACAGAATGCGAAAGGACTGCCATGCAGCAGCTCACCACGAGAGAGGCAATGTCGAAGAGGTGGATAGTGGAGGGGGGTCTTCATCCAGCAACAATTCCACAGGGAGTTCAAGCCAGAGCAGTAGCTCACAGCCCACCAGGGATGGAACCCCTCAGCTGCAAACATCATCTCAAGAGGTGCACCAGCGGGCAGGTATTTGCACAATTTACTTGCCTTTCTCTGGAGTCTTCTCCTGGGGGGACACATGGGCAGATTCTTTTGGGGAGCCCTCAAATCCAGTGGAACACTAATTTTAGAAAGAGAGTGCAGTTTGTCTCTCCTAATGACCAAGAATATGTAGGAGATGGCTTCCTGATACTGTTCCAGGTATTTACTGGGAGGGTGTAACACGAAAGTGATTCGCCAAAGGTTCCACTGTCAAAGTCCATTATGGGTAATTTTTGGCCTAGCAGGTGCCACTGAGAATGCCAGAATGAGAAATGCAGATGGGAGGGAGTGTACACATGCAATGCAGGGAGCCTGTACCACGGTGAACTCTGCTTATTGTTGATTGGGAACAGCAGAATGAAAGCATGCAAAAATCTTAATTATCTTGGAAGGACTGTGGCAATTTATTTGAGGAATTGGTTTGGCTGCTCATCAGCGCCTGTGGAGAAGAAATGGAAAATAGTTTCTTTTGTCTATATAGCAGGTACCAAGAGAAAATTAAATGTTGCCAGTCATTCTGCCGACTAACAGCTGAGCCCTTCTCAAATTACGGATTCAAAAGTGCTTCAGACATGTTCACAAGGTAGAACTAGTGGCCTTTACGTCGGAAATGTATGTTAAGCAATAAGGATGAGGATAAGCAATTGTTTGGACAGTCACATCCAGAGGGTAGTGGTCAATGGCTCAGAGTCCTGGTGGACATCAGTGACAAGTGGTGTCCCTCGAGGGTTCATACTGGGACCACTGTTATTTAATATCTTCATCAATGACACAGATGAAGGGATCAAGTGCACCCTCCGCAAATTTGCAGATGACACTGGGCTGAGTGGTGCAGTTGACACATCTGAAGGATGGCATGCCATCCAGAGGGACCTGCACAAGCTCAAGAAGTGGCCCCATGGGTATCTCATGCAGTTTAACAAGTGCAAGGTGCTGCACCTGGGTCAGGGCAAGCCCCAGTATCAGCAGAGGCTGAGGATGAACAGATGGAGAGCAGCCCTGCCCAGAAGGACTTGGGGGTGCTGAGATGAGAGGCTGGACGTGACCCAGCCATGAGCACTCACAGCCCAGAGACCAAACTTGTCCTGGGCTGCATCCAAAGCAGTGTGGGCAGCAGGGCCAGGGAGGGGATTCTGTCCCTCTGCTCTGCTCTGTGAGACCCCGCCTGGAACCCTGCATCCAGCTCTGGGGTCCCAGCACAGGAAGGACACTGAACTTGTTGGAGCAGGTCCAGAGAAGGGATACTGTATTACATATATAGACTCATATATACATATATAGATTGCATATGAGGAAAGGCAAAGAGAATTGGGTTTGTTCAACCTGGAGAAGAGAAGGCTTTGGGGTAACCTAATTGCAACTTTCCAGTACCTGAAGGGAGTTCACATGATGGAAAGTGACTTTTTACAAGAACATGGAGTGAATGAGGGGGAATGGCTTTAAACTGAAAGAGGGTTTAGGGGTTTATCTGGATATTAGGAATAAAAAAACCTGTACTGTGAAGGCAGTGAGGCACTGGGACATGTTGTCCAGAGAAGTTGTGGATGTCCCTTTCCTGCAAGTACTCTAGGCTGGGTTGGATGGGGGTTTGAGCAACCTAATCTAGTAAGAGTTGTCCCTGTCCACAGCAGGGAGGCTGGAACTGGACAAGGTCTAAGGTCCCTTCCAACCCAAACCATTCTGTGATTCTAAGTTTGCCAGTGCATCACTGTGAGATCTATCACTGTGGGATCAGGACTTGTAATTTAAAGCCAATTAACTACATTTCAACAAGTTTGTGATATTATTGTATAAATTAAAGCAGAGAACTTGAGAGGTTTGACACTTGTTTGTTTCCTGTTAGATCATTTTGACCTATTATTAAAGATAATGGGCAGGACTGGAATAAATCTTGCCCTGAATATAAATTACATTGCAAGAAAAAAATAACTGCAGCTATTAATTGTGTGTAGTGTTAGAGGAATCCCCATGTGCATACTCATAACTTGACACAACAGTAATTAGAGTAGCAAACTTAATTGGGATATAATGATCCTGAGCATACCATACAATAAAGTAAGTTAATTGTGAGTTGTTTAAAAGAACATATTGATTGGGTGCCCAGAAAACCATAATCAAGAGAGAAAGTCACACTTAGATAAGAAAAGCAACCTGGCTTTTAGCAAAATGAAGACATGCACAACAAATGCAAGGAAATAGAAATCCGTATTCACTCCTGAGATACTGTAGAAAATGAAACAAGAAGAATTTTTTGGCTTGGGCCATTAGGGACTAAAAGATAAAAGTGGGCTTGTGGCTGTTTATTTTTAAAGAGTATTTAGAAGCAAAAGAAATCCTGGCAGTGGTCTTGATCTGTCACTGTATAGGAAGGCAGAGTTGCCAATATGCAGTATGTAGAAATGAGAAAACAAATGTCTGGTTTATATTGGGAAAAAACACAGATAATCTATTTCTATGATCTGATAATGAAACAGTTCCTTCCATCCTAACAGCTACAAAGAACATGAAAGAGTGGCTCTCAAAGCTATATGCTTAATTGAGCAAAGCCAAATGACTCATTCAAGAAGGGTTTTAAGAGAGCTGGTAAAAAAAATCTCTGTTCAATCTTCAGTAAGTATCAGGACTTTAGGGCAATAGCACAGCACTGGAAAAGAACTTATGCTATGCCTGTTAAAGATCATAATATTGTTGTCCTGCCACATACAGTCCTGGTCCCCTAATTTAAGGACATTTTTAGTTTGGAAGCACTTCAAAGAAGAGCCAAAAAAGGATCAGAATTCTGGGAAATACATCCTGTATTGAAAGAGAAAGCGCTTTCAAGCAATTGGTATTGTAAGAGATGCCTTGATCATAGTCTGGAAGTATTTACCTGGGCAACGAAAGGTGACCAAAGACCATTGGTCTGAGCAGGCTTGGATGTAACAAAACTAAACAAATTCAGATTTGAAATCAAAAGCACATTTTTAATATTGAGAGAGTAAATAAATGGTGAAACAAGAGACTAAGGGTTAAGGTGGATTCTCCATGACTCAAGATGCTGGATGCATTTTTAAAAACCACAGTAGCAATTAATAAAACCACACAGGAATTAATTCTGGGAAGTTCTATGGCCCATGCTATATAAGACAGCAGACTAGATAATCATAGCAGTGCTTTCTAGATTCCTAATCTGTGCATCAAGTGCATTTAACTTCTTCATATTTCATATTGCCTTTTGCAGCCTGTGCCACTGAATCTGCAAAATTGCAAAATGCAGTGCAAGCCCTATACAAAAGTGCAACCAAAATCAGAAGCACTGGAAACCTGTGGGGTTCTCCCCATAAAGTGTCCTTATTTCATTATGCAATTTATAGAACAGCCTTTGTTTTTTCTAAGTGTTTTCAGGGACAGAGTTTTTTAGGTGTAGATGCGGGTGGTCTCCTGCCCAGTGCTCCAACCACTGCATTTGGGATGAATATAGAACACTTTTGGACAGGGGTCAGCTTCACAATTTAAATCACAGATGTTTGGCCACGTTAGCCACGGCGCAGACTAACACACCACAGCCCCTCTGTTCTTAATTCCAGTCCTTTTTTTTATGTGAGAAAGGTAACCTATTGAAATAACCATCAGATGTAGAAACCAAAGCACTTAAGCAGAAACCCAGGGTTTGAAGATCTGAATCCCTGCAGAGGTCAGACGTGCATGCGCACAGCCGCGGACACGGCAGCCAGGCCTGGCACCCGGGAAGGACACAGCATGACAGAGGACCCTGGCAGAGCAGTACACAGGGGCCATGGAGTCACAGCATATCCTGAGTTGGAGGGGACCTACAAGGACCATCGAAGTCCAACTCCTGGCTCTGCAAGGACCACCCTAAGAATCATAGCCTGTGCCTGAGAGCGTTGTCCAGGAGCTTCCACGAGCCATGTGCGTCTGTCCCATCATTCTCCAGCAGGGATCTTGGGGATCTTATTACTTAGGAAAGTTATTTTTTTATTGTTTGGAGTATAAAAGTAGAGCTAAAGATACATTGTAAATGAGGTGTGAAAGTGTCCAATACTTGCCAAACAAACTAGGTCTTAGGGAGCTCCAGTTAGGCTGTAGCCCAGCTCTGCTCATCTGACTCTGTGCCAAGTTACCTAAATTCTCTTTGCTTCAGCATTTGAAAAATGGGAATAACGATACCAGCCTCTGAAAAGCAGGTCTGTGGATGTAAAACAGCATGTTTCAGCCATATAATGTAAATGGCTCGGATATGAAATTCTGCATTGCTGGAACACGCAGGAATTCAGCAGTCATGTTTTTAGAAGATAGTGTGAGATTTATATTCCTTCATGCCAGCAAAATTTCAGTATTTGGAGAAGCTTGGGTATTGGGGAAAACCAAAGCAAAAAAAGAAAAAACTACCAACAGCCCGGAAATGCCTGCCAGAAAAACTAGTTTCTGTGTTGATGGTTCTCAACAGATTTCCTGGCATCAACTCCCCACCCCACAGCTATAGCTAGGAAACCAAAATGCCAGCTTGTGTTAATGTTTGGAGTTTCCTGGAGAGCAGAAAAACCAAGCAGGCACTGTTGTGACTGGGTATTTGCTGCGTAAGCCTGGGTTAGGGCCTGTCTACGGAAACTGAACTCTGCTGGGGCCTGTGGCACACACCAACCCATGGCAGAATGCCTGGATACAAGCAGGCCTCTGCTGGGTTCACTGGCCAGTATTTTATGAGTTTTTTTCCATTCTATGGCTATTTAAATACACAAGCATAAGAAATACAGAAATTGTTTGCTTGAATGACAGAAGGTATTGATATAAATGTTACATGTGGGGATGTATTTGTACAGGAAGGATTTGTCTAGGCATGTCAGAATAGCTTATCTAATCATCTTTCTGTATCCAGTAGTGGCTGCATTGAGATGCTTCCCAGAAAGGGACAAGAGCCTTATGTGGGTCTCATTCAGACCTCCAGCAGCAGTATCCTACCTAAAAGCATTCACATCTTTTCAAGTCTGTGATGTGCTTGTAAATGTCTCTCCTGGAACTCAAGAGTTTACTGTTAGTCTTAAAAACTGCCTTGTGGCTTGAATGCTGTGTTCTTCCACTTGGCTGAATTTTCAGATTCTCTCTCCCCATATGCAGGAATAATTCTTTTAAATGTGCCACTGTTTTAACTTATGGGTTTTTGGTTTTATTGCTGCATTTAATTATACCAAGCCATTTAAGGTGGATATTCAACATTCCATTAGTGTGGTTGTCAAAGGGGAGCAGAGTTACAGCAACACTATGCTCAATCATTCACTGGGCTGATTAAACTGTACATAGCAGAACAGCTGTGAGCCTGTGATTAGAGTGCTTTGCTTGGGGTCTCTTCTCATTTCCCTGTCTTTTGACTCAGTGCACCATCTCTTGAGCTATTTTGACCAAAACTCAGAACACCTGTAGTGGAAAACACAGAAAGATTCATAGGTTTAGGAGTTTGTTACTTTTGCTATTCTTGGAGTTCTTATGCTAATAAAACCAGTGGTAATATGCCAACAGTAATATGTGCACATGGGACACTGTCAATAGCATGGAGTTCATCAGAATGCCACTTACTTAAATATATTAATCTTTCTTTTGAAGGCAGGAGAAAACCCAGGAGTCAGTCTGTCCAGGCACACACTGCTTTAAACCAAAGGCCCCCTGCTTCAAGTCACTCTGGACCAATTGTAGAAAGCCGCCAGCCTTTCATCCAAACATCTACATCTGCCCACGAAATTGCCCAAAGGCTTTCTAGTAGTCAGCTATCATTCCACAACTCGGCTACATCTGTGTTTTCTCAGTCCCCTGCTGTTCCTGTTGCTGGCCAGCTGACTGTGCAGGACCGAGCTGCAGCAATGCTCAGGTCCAGCCTGGCCTCCTCCACCAGCTCAACTCTCAGCCTGCTGTTCGGCAAGAGAAGTTTTTCCAGTGCTTTGGTGATTTCTGGGCTCTCGGCTGCAGACGGAGGCAACACGAGTGACACGCAGTCATCCAGCAGTATGAACATTGCCATGGGGCCGTCTGCCAGAGCAGCAAGCCAGGCAGCTCGGGTAAGGCTGAAGCTAAAACAGCAGCACTGAGTGTGGGTCCTGTTCTGCTGGCCCATCTGGTTCTTAACTGTCCTCACCACCACTGGGTTTCAGAAAACAGTTTTGTCCAAAACAGTGTTGGGATTTTGGTATTTGGGGGGGGGATTTTGCTGCATCACAATGAGACTGTTTAGTAGTAGTGTGTCTTTGAGAGTGCTTGTGAGTAACTGATGGGAGGTAACTTATGCACACACCTGAAGTTGCAAACTGAGCCAAAGTTGCTTTTCCTTTCACTCATGTCTCCATTTTCTGCAGCCCAGGTGATGAGTACCATCATAGCAGACTAAATAGCGCCTTCCTTGCCTCCTTTAAGTCCTTTGCAGGACTTAAAATTATTTTATCTGTAGGAAAGGGAACAGTTTCCCCTGAATAGTGCACTTGTTCTGTCCCTTTCTCTGACCAGAAATTCAATCTAAGACCTGAAACCTTGTTGCTGAAAGTTAGTCAAAGGAATCCTGTACGAAATATTTACCAAAGAAAACCAGCATGCTCTGTGATTAAGCATTTTCTAACAGCAAAACACTACACACAAAAAACTTCCACCCTTCTTCCCAATATACTCACAGTTTAATTCCTATCTTCCCTGAAAAATTCAGTTCACATTGTAAAGTTACTGTTTTACTGTTTAGTTAAGTGTATTTCTTTAACTTTGGTTGCCATCCATTGCTGTCCTGAATTTTGAAAATTGACCTCAGCACCAGAAAGCAGAAACATGAGAAGATGGACTAGAAATAAAGGGTGACTGCAATTAGACAACATAATTAGACAGACTTTTGCATTTGGCCTATCAAAATAGAAACCAAACTGGTGACAGGGGAAGACTGCGGATGCAAGTCCCAAGCACTTTTCTGTTACTATCCTTCTGAACTGTGTCTAACTTCCCTAGTTTCCAAAGAGTTCTCCAAACCTCAAGTGAGAAAAGCTCCTTGGCCTGTGCGTATTTTGTTCTCAACCCAAAAATACCATGTGTGCTACGTTCCTTAGATTTTCGCCATGAACTTCAACAGGAGTCAACTGAATGTTGCTCATCTAGGTCCAATCTTGCTTTGTTACTGTAACAAGTATTAATATTTCTACACATACAGCTGAATATATCCAACGAGAAGGCTCAATTCCAATTCTCAGGAGTTTATGGCCTAATTCCCAAGAACTCAGCCAGTCTGCAATACTGAGTACTAATGGTAGGATACAACTTGTCCAACCTTAGGCTATCTAAAGTTTGGGCATGATGTCTCAGTAGGTTGTTGTTGAGGCTTCTGTTTTCAGTGAACAGGTCTTCATCCACTTCATCCTTGGAGCTCTTAGGAGGAAATTCTCCCCTGGGAGACTTGTATCTCTCTGCCAGCCATTGGTAGCCTAAATGACACAGCAAGACCACATGGTGAAATTTAGATGAGGTGAATCCTGGCCAAAGTGACTGCTCGGAGTCCAGGTGCTCGTTTGATTGAAAGCAGTAAAGAGGAAGCGTTTCATTTCAATGTTCACACTGCAAAGTTCTGGAATGCTTTTATCTTAATGGACTGCTTACAGTAGGGCAGCACTGTGCTTAACGTTTTCAGACTGATAATTGCATTCCAGTTTTGATGAAAAGGTTTCTTTGTAAGTTGGATTTAAAATTTGGTGTATGAAGCAAGCTCCAGAGCAACCCGATTTAACAACTTAGAAATCAGCCCTGCTTGAAGCAGCAGTTTGGACTGGATGACCTCCAGAAGTCCTTTTCAATCCAAATTCTTTTACAGTTCTCTATACATGTACATCTGTGGTACTAAACCTGCAGCTCCTGGTCTGCTTTTCCTTCCAAATTTATGCGTTACACAAAGTGTGACAAGTACCTCTTCCGAACTCCCTTGTGAATAATGCATGTTAAGAATCCCATGGAGTTTCACAGAATGACATCCCTACGTCAATTTTTTAAACTTTCTTCACCTGTCATTTCAAAAAATAGCTGAAGTGTTACTTAGAAATTTCCCAAACTAGTCGACTTTTTCTTTCTTACTTTCCAGCAAGTCACTGAGACGTGTGAAGCACCAGATGCTACGGAAGCAAGACCCCAGCGGGAGGCGGGTGCGGCCCATGCACTATTGCTGAGTCGGACCCTGGAGTGCAGAAGGGCCAGCCAAGAAGATATGGCTCTGGAAGACACTGCTTCTCAGCAGAGCCTGTCTGAGGAGCAGTAGGGAGCACCCCTAGCACAAGGGCCACGCGCTTCTTAGCATTAAATACAGACAGGTCAGGAAGCTGCACGTGGGTTTAGGTTCTTTCAAATGTAATAAGCAACCTTCAAATGTTTATTTTTCTAATTTCTACACAAGAATATTACAGGGCGGATGTTCTTCAGCTAATGGCCTTGGCATGGGTAGGGTTGGAAGATATCCCAAAAAACACACAGTGCCACTTCATCTCAGGTTCTTGTAAATCCTAGAACAATGAATACAACCTGTTCAATGTTCCTTCCCCTGGAATGGTTAGAATCACAAACAAATACAGTAGGAAATATTAATACAACTCAGTGAAAAGCACACAAAAGACATCTCTTTCCTGCCATAACTAAACAGCTGATTTGCATGCAACCTAATTGAAATTTGGTATATAACATATAGCAAAAGGCAACTAAGAACAGAAGCAATGAATACATAAAAGGACAGTACAGTGTCCTGTAACATTAGAGCTAAATCTGATTTTTGTTTTTCCAACAGCAGATCTCATTTTTCTTTGACGTGTTATGCAGGTGCTAATGCTGAATAGCAACACAGCATCTCAGACTGATATACTGCATGCAGCCATACTGAAATACTGTGTGAACGAGCCACGCTACACCAATTAACAAAAGTCAAGTGTAAGAAAAGAAAGCGTCCAGTGCATGGAAAGTCTTCAAAACATATGGTGCGCCTTATTTGCAAAGCAGCTTTGCCTAAATTAGGTATTATCTCCTGCTCCTGTTTGGTTTACAGCAGTGTTTCTCAAATTCTAAGCAACAGTACCCTTAGGAGTTGCAAAAGGGCCATGGGGAGTCCTCCTCAAGGACAGAAAAGTGCAAAGCAGGCTGCACTTACTCTCTGGAAGTGTTTGTGTTAGGAAGGGAACAGCTAAATACCTTTAATTGCTGGACACAGCTCACTGTCCATAAACACTTGTAGCCAGTAATTATAAAGCCTTCTGATTTCCCTCCCCCAGAGAAAACTGAGCTGCTGCCAATAAAGACAGATGATACAAAAAGGGAGGCCATGCCTTCACAAGGTTTGGAATGCATGACTACTTTGAAACCCAAAAAGCTACAACAAATCCTTCCTCTACTATAGAGTCTAAACAAACACGCGTGTGGTTTTTTTCCAATTAAAAAAATTGCAGCTATCAGTGTCTTGCTGTTCCTCTTTACTGTAACTACCATAGATTGTTTCTAAATCTCAACACAATGATGTGCAGCCAGGCTTTGTCCCAATTAACAAGATTTAACAAGAGATGCTGTAGCTAAGTCTCATTACTGTTAGGCAATACTCAGTTGCATTCTGAGCTTCCTACTGTGCCACACTTCCGATCTGAGTAGTAAAACTAAATAAGACCGAGTGAAAATAAAATGATCCAAGTATGTTTTGTGCGGCAGCAGTTTCTGGGTCTTCTATTTGCAATTGCTTTCATTTGCTTTCTGCCTTACAAAATTAAGAAACCTTTTTTAGTTCACTTCAGATCTTGATGAGTTGATCATTAACAAAGCTTAGCACAATCTAGGAGAAATTCTGCTCATGTTCACTAAGACAAAAGCAGAGTATTCATATACAGCCCTCTAGACACGGTCATCAGTGCAGTTCAGGCCCTACTAATGTCTCCTCCGGCATCCAGGTGAGATGTGGAAGAGGAAATTGAATTCAGCTGCTCCCTTCTGACCAGTTCTGGCTGATGACTCTTGTCCCACCCCACTGTTCATGAAGTGGTTCATTACAAATGAAGGATGGAGGTTATACAGATAGGCTCCTACTAATAGCCACCAGCCCCACTTCTGCTTTGGAGGCTTTTGCACGGCAGTCCACAGGATAAACCATCACCACTTTGTCTTCCTGCATGAAGGCAGAGCAAATAGGTGGCTCTGCAAAGCACCAAGAACTTTCCCATATTCGCCTAGCACCACTTAGGCCTCAAATTTTCACATCTTTAAATCTGAATAAATTTCCATCAAAGTAAGTAATTCTAGTAGTCCCAACCAACCTAAGTTATTCTGTGTATCCAACTCAAGCATACTAAACCAGATTGGGGATTGACTCCACAAATCCTTTCAGTGGCAACCACTGTATTTGCTTAGCACAGCTTGAGGCCCTGTGACAGCACCTTCCCCAGAACCACATCTTCTGCAAGACTCCAGCATCTCCACAGCCTCTGGTACTGCATCCTAAAATAATGCAGCTGCCTCACAGTTCCTGACTTAGTCCAAGCCACTGTCCCCTGGAGCATAGCTCCTTGGGGACAGCAGTAGAGCCATGAAGTCCAGACTCCTGCTGCACAGAGTGGCTGCCAGAAGCAGCAGGTTGTAACGCCTTTGTGCAGTCACAGCAAGCAAGCAAGCAGGGCCAAACAGGAGTCAAGGTAAGATTCAAAAATCAGTTCCTTTTATGTAGCCATGCCTTACACAGTTATTATTTTGCCCTAAAGTTGCTATTGTAGCATAGTGGATTGAAAAAACCCACCAGTGACCACTAACAAGCGTTACATAGAAAAAAAAAGAATCAAAATGAGCACAAATTCTCCCATGTTACATTTCTCCGTATTTTTGGAGATACTCTGCTGTTATAGTAATGAGACTACTGCTATATGCAGCAGTTTTAAATATGAACCAATCCTACAAAATAATCTGACATAATGGTTAGAAGTGAAACCTGCAACTGGGCATGAGGTTGTATCAATTAAACACATCTTGGACTTCCCCCATTTTTGCATGAGGTAGAGATACACCCAGTTAACTCTGCTTGTGACAGAAGGTGTATTTAGGGCTCTGATGCCAAGGTAATAAATAGGAACCTAACATTTACACAAGGCCTAATTTGAACAATAAGCTGCTCTAAACAGCACCCAAGTCCTCAGCACCAGTGCCTACGTACACATGAAGGCTTTGACTCATACCTTTATTCCTGAAAAACAGCTTGATACTTAACCTCACACACATGTTGCAAGATGGAAGTATGCCACTTTTGGGGCAGGTTTTGGCCTTCAAATGAAAAGCAAATGTGTTTTCATTGTTTTTATGTCATCTGTGACCCTGCTGATGGGTTTCACAATGCCAAACTGTTAAACTTGGCCCTAAAGTTGCTCAGACTTAGCAGTTTGCCTACAGGTCCGATCTCTTGTTACAGCTGTGATGCAGCATAGATGCCACCACCACCATGTGAGGACTGTTCATCAAGAGTGCCATCAGGGTTTTTTGCATCAGGTGCTATGCTTGATTTTTCCAGAGCTGTGGAGGCCACTTCCCTCATTCAGCCAGTCCAAAATGTTTTTCTTTCTACAACATGAAAATAGTGACGTTCCCATCTTGTTAGCAAGCTGAATGCATCCTTTGAGGAAATCAAGTGCTCAATCCACAAGATCATTTGTACATGCAGTTCCTTCATAGAAAAGTCAGGAGGGATGAAAAGATGGAGGTCTTTTCTACCTCCCCCCAGCTTAACCTCAGATAACATCACCACTGCTGAAAAGAAACTCTAGGAGTGATTTTATCCACTCTCTCAGCAACCAGAGAGGAACACGAACAATACAGCAGGGCACAGGAGGGAAGATAATGAGTATATGGTAAAACAAGCACAAACAAAATACTTCAGCCTTTGCACTGAGCATGGGATACTTACCTCCCAGTTGCTACACTCATAATGGTGAAACATGGCCTGAAGATCTGGCAAAAAAAGACTTTCAGTAACTTTTTACTAAAGCCAAGCACAGGCTGCTGAACTGCTCACATGCACCAGAACGCTGGCAAGCCCCAGCCTGGCCTTCAGCCCAGCTGTTTCCCACCACAGCAAGCAAGTAGGAACCAGTGACAAACACAGTCTGCAAAGATCATTCTTGTTCATCCAAAAATAAAAACCAGAGGTGGTGGCTGTTCCCTCCATTTTGTACTGTCATGCAACTTCTCTGTGAGGAACTGAAGTTCTTGTTGCAAAGTCTCACCTCATTCCCATAGGCAGAAAATCTTGGCACTCACTTCACTGAAGACAAATGTCAATGAAAAGGACTTAGCAGTGTGAATCTTTTTCCCTTGACATGGTGACTAGATACTCTCAATATCTGTGAATGACATTCTGACACTCTTAAGTTCTTAGGATTCTCTATGATGTCATTTACAGCATTTTATAAAAACTGTTTATTAGAGAAAGGCAATAAATGTCACCTGCATTTGTCTCCAGCCACCCAACTGATGGCTCTTCTCCTACTGGAAAATTTAAGTTAAAGATTAGCTGAATTTTGTGCAGCTCATTATAGAAGATTAGAATTACCAGTGAGATTCTCCAGCATGTGATAATCATCTTCTCTTCAATGCATTTTTTTAAAATACCCAATTATTGACGTATTTATATTACTCCCTGGATTAGGAGCTGGTATTTAATTACCATGTTTCACTAGTGCTTGTACATCCTTAAATCTGCAACACAGACATATTACTTATAATTAACTTTGCAGTAGGTCCAGTATCAAAGATTCACTTCTCTCACTCAGTTTTACAAGTCAAAAATTGCCTAATGCATGATACATAATGCAAGTCCTGTTTATTCCATGCTGTGTGCAATTTTATGCTGGAATTACAAGACTTGTGGCCAAAAATGTCCTTGATTCTCAGGCTACCAGACAGTAACTGGTCCCCCACATTCTCCCCTTCTTTGCACCAATTAAAACCTGCAGGTGCACTAATGTTGTCATCTGGAATCTAGCTGGGACATCAGAGGTGCTTTTCACCAAATGTGTGCTATCAATAAAATCGGCCCATCAGGGGAATTGTGAACACTCCATTTGCTGTCACAGTGCTCTCAAGGCCTTCTAAGTATTTTACTAGTGCAAGACCAGACAATAAATTTTTACCTTTAAAGTAAACACAGGTTGTCATAAAAACTTATATGCAGTTGGAAATACAACTTTCTCACTCGATGTATATTTGAAACAGGCAAATCATATCTTCAAGACTGTCTGAGATTTAAAGGCCAGACATGACTGTTAAGGTCATCTTCATTCTCCTGCTGTACACAGGTCACAGAATCTCTATTTCTCTTGAAAAACACTAGCTCAGAAGGAAAACAGGTTTAAAAAAAGGACAACAAATTAATGACACTCACCAATCCTGAAATAGGTAGCAGAAAACAAGAGACACTGATGTCAGTAGTAAAAATATGCATTACTTTAAAAGGGCTGATATTTCACTCACAGTTTCAGAGAAGGAAAAATCCACCAGCATTTTCTAGTGACTATCTAGCCTCAGTAAAAAAGGTCTTCCTTGAACCATGAGACAAAGGATCAAAAGTACTATAAGCACTGATCAGAAGTTCCCCAAACTTCTTGTTGTAATTGTTTGGTTGTTTGATTTTTTCCCCTGCACTCTATTAAATGTTGGGACTACAGCAGGCATCATGGCACTACATTCAGGGCCATATATCTACCTTTATTTGGAATAAACACCACTTTAAGTGATCTCTCAGCAATACTGGCTGAACCAGAATTCAGAAGACTGATACCTAACAGAACTCCCCTCCTCAGCCTCTACCAGAGACGTGTCAAATCTCTCCATTTTTTATTTAGCTTTAAAGGTCAGTCCTCATTTAAGACTCAACAGCAGTCCCACTAAAATTGTGCTAGATTTTGGGTAGCTCTTTAATCATTGAAAGAACTACTCTTTTGCAGCATATTTTACAGATTAGGAGACTTAACATTGAAACAGGAGGGCATCCAACACTTAGGTGCAGAGAGGTTTCTGTTCAAAAACCTATGGCATACAGCCCTGACAAAGTTTACTTTGGTCCCAAGTCCTCCCCATCTAAAAAGGTGTTCTGTCTGATTAGAATGCCTGAAGTAATTAAGGGATTGTTGCGTCTTTAGGGCACAACCTTATTTTGCAAAAAGCAGCCGGGAGCTGTACATTGTCAAGTGGAGACCCTAAGAAGAGTTTTCTTTTCCCCAGATATGATGAAGACAGTACTACCATCCAAATGGATTTGGGCAGACAGTACCAGGTACTCCTAACAAGGCAGTGAGGGAATGAGCCCATGGCATCTTTTACCAAGGCATGCACCTCCTACCACCTGTGGAGGTGCAATGCTTGTACCAGACCCTTGTTCTGCATACAGGAGAGAAAAAGGACACTCCCTCCATGCTCCTAGGAGCTGTTTGCACGGCATGTGTAAAATACCTGTCTCTATGCACCCCTATACAACTCTGGGTGTCAGTCTTACAGAAATAAATCAATAAAATGATACTTGAAGATGCCTTTAAATAGTTTGCTCATTTTACCAGCCATTGAATTGAACAGAAAAAAAAGTTAAGAAACAACTGAATTTCTAACAACTTTCTTCAGCCAGAGATGACCGTAAATTTTACAACGAACAGTGTGCCCCTGGGAGGGATTCTGTTTTCACAACATGCAAAACTGATTAACTGGCAGCACTTTTGCTGAACACATTTGCTCTCCTCACAGGGAAACACATTGTCTAATACTCTCGAATACTTCTCATTTTACCATTAAGCGTACAGAATTGAGTAAGGAAAAAAAACCAAACAGACATAAGTATCAATAAGCATAACAGATTGTAAAATTAATATAGACAAATGCAATATTAAGTCAATAATGACAAACTCAGCATGAAAAACACAAGATTTGATGGACTTCATGGACTTCAGGATTTTTATATATATTATTTTTAAGAGGGTGTGGGAAAGGATTGCCATCAGAAAATGAAAATTAATTCAAAATGCAGTTCTCTTATCAATTAGTGTCTGGGCCATGTAAGAGAGGGTAGATTTGGCTATTTTTCCTCTCAAAATGGAATTCTTTGAATGTTACTTGTGACTACAAGAAGTTGCCTTGAAACTCTGGATAACCCTTATACTGCAACTGCAGACAGGGTGCCTGGGGGCAGGAGGAGAGAGCACATCTGCTTATTCCCTCTACCTGCTGATTTGTCAGCACTCATGCTAAAACACACCTGAACACACCTAAGCTGGGTCACCAACAGCTAAACATTTCTTCATAAACCAGGCAGGACTCATATACATTTTGGACAGGGTTCTGTTCTGTTGCACCAGGTCTATGTTACAGATATTGATCTGTAGGCAGAACAGTCCAAACACACTCAGAAAGACTAAGATCTCAAAGAGATTTTACAGTTAATTGTTCTCACATGAGGTAACTCGGATCAGAGCTGACCACCTAACTTCCAAACACCCAGATTAGAACTGGATGTTAGCCACACATCTGTTCAATTTTTTTAATGCAGTGAACTGAATAAATTACAAGCCTGCTATGCCATTTTAGAGTATTACCAGCTTTACCCTGCTTACCCTGAAGGCTCCAGCAAAGCCTGCAGGGGGCTAAAGCAGGAAGGACAGACTCTAAACCATCCACGAAATGTTGTAATGTTTTGTTGAAATGGAAGCTTTAGTGTTTTCAGGACAGAAAAGGTCTTCATTTTCTGCAGGATTCCACAGCTGCCAAGACATCTTGCAAAATGCTGTTTCTGTTTTCCTTACTAACCTAGAGAGAGAGAAATTAGAACTGATGTAATTTCATGAATAGCTTCTATACCAGTGTTTACTTCAAAAACAATCAAAGCAGAAATTCCAATGCATTTCTTTTTCAGTGCAGGAATGTTGAGTGTCAAACACCTGCCTTCTTCTGCTGCTGAGAACACAGTATGCTAAACCCACATAAAGCTGCAATTGAATATTTAGTGATCTTTTGATTTAATTACCCATGGTATTTTGCAGTATTATTCAGGGCTTGAGTAACTAACAAGAATCACTCAAAGAACCAGCATGTACTCTTGTCATTACTAGAAATCCTTTTCAACTACCAAATTTCACTTTCCTACTATAAAGTGGAGTTCTTATGCCTTCATTACTTGAAAGGGTTGTATTTATTAAGATGACAGACCTAGTCAAAAACATCTGCAGAGAAAAACCAATTAAAACAGGCTTAGCAGCGTAACTCTGTACTCTGAGAAACCTTATTGCTACAGGAGAGAAACACCTTGGAAAAGAAATAAAACTATTTGAGAGAGCTGGGGTGTTCTGTAGCACACTGAGATATGCCTTTGGCTGATCAGTCCATGGGAATGCTGGGTTTTAAGTCCAGCATATGTGAATACAGATGACTGTAAACTGCCAAGCAAGTGCTGGTGCTTGCTAGTCAGCTCAGCTCCCAGGGGCACAGGGCTGGGGGCTGTGTGTGTGTAAATTATCCCTTCCTGACAGACTGGGTCCTGAGCCAGAGCCCTGTGACCCACAGTGCCATGCATTGCTCACTCAAACAAAATCTAGGGAGATGACTGGGGTTGTAAAAGGGTAACAAGCAACTGTGAAGCATCAGCAAAAGCTTCATTTTAAAAAGTCTAAGAAATTTTCCCCACTGTTCAGATCCCTGCAGAGAGGGCAGGAAGAAATCAGACAAAGGCACATGAGCTGAAAAAATAAGTAAGGGCATTCATGCAAAGTTGCAGAAAAGCTGTTTGATGAGGAAAGAGACACAACACCATGCACAGCATAAAACTCTCTACCAGCAACGTTCCACTGCAGTCCCTGTATCTGCATTTAGGATGTGAGCACAAGAGCTTGTATCCCTTCCAGTACTACAGTCAATAATGAACAGGAGAAAGTATTATTATTGTTGTTGTTGTTGTTGTTAAATAGGTGACAGTTCTATCTGAGGAATTTGGCCCTAGGAGCCTACCACTATTTACAGTCACACACATCCTATCCAAGTGCTGTAAACCAACACTGTAAAACCTACAGACAGTGGTCTCACCTACCACTGAATTCAAGACAGCAGATAAACGTGGGACCAATGAAAAACTGACACTAAAAAAAAAAGGCGGGGGGGAAGAGTAATGAAAAGGAAGATCTGCCTGAAAATGTCACTGGTTTTATTGAGAATCAGTCCAAGCTTTATAAGATAAACAGAAAACCCCACAAAAACAAAGCGAGCAAGACAACAAAGAATGCTCTTCAGTAACGCTACTGGGACCCCGGGGTAAACAATACACAGCACAGATGAGCCAAACTCTAAATCTCACAGCAAGTGTACTGATATCCTGACTTTCAAAGGACCTTCTGCACATTTAATAGCTCTTCCCACTCTCTCACAGCCAACAAAAACAATACTACATTTTATCTATCCTTTTTCCATACCTATATGCCTGAAGTCCAGTGAGAGCAGCAGAGAGAAAGCGCCAAGTGCTAGGAAATTTTCACAACTGTTTTACAAAGCCTGTTTGATAGATATAAGTCTCCTCTTAAGATCTGGAGACATTCTGTGCAGGCAGCTTTCCCAGAGAGAACAAATCTCCCAGTATCTGTACTGAATGTACAAACAGATGGGTATGTTTTTAGAAAGGAGTTGAAAATAGCTGTAGATGCTGCTTATATTAAGCATTTATGTAATTTGGAGGAAATTACCACCTAGATTCCAAGCAGGCAACTACAGAGGACAAAAGCTTTCTTCCTCTAACTGTTAAAAATACCATCAAGGAAACCACTCGTGTACAATCTGTTCAAATGGAACCTTTTCTTCTCCCTATCCATTTAACTATTTTCTCTCTTAATAGGCATATGCAACCATACTTCACTAATGGGTTTCATGCAAGCAAAATTAATAGATAGGAAAATGGGAGAAAATGAGTATCTGCCAGCTGCGAAGGATAACCTGATCCTATTCACGCCACCACGTCTGCAAAACTACACAGACGCAGGCAGTGCAAAAAGAGCCTCTGTAGTTTCACTGGAAAGTTCAGTTCTCAGCAAAATGGAACTGGGCAACAACAGAAACAAATGTGTTAAATATCAGAGCTCCTATCGTTAAGTGCCCTAAACATAATAAATTATACATTTGGGACCAAATGCTGAATTGCTTTTAGGGCATCTGGGCCCACTTACACCAACAAAATATGCTTTCAAGACAGAAAGGACTGTAAAACACCAAACAGCTGTTCTCTCATCAGAACTGTCCTTGTGACACTAGGAGCAAGATGAAAAAATTGAGATGAGCTATTTGAACGCAGCCTAACTCCATATTAAGTGACAAAGAAAGCAGAATGCTTTTGGAAGGTAGCCACCTACTTCTGTACACTTCCAGGCACCATCCAAGTTAGTAAGAAATTACTGACTCTGAGTTATTTGGGCACTCCAGGTTTCCCCGTGCCACAGCCCTTGAAGAACACAGCTGGCGATCCAGTGTCCACTTCTAACACCTCTGGCTCCTCACAGGCAGGTTCTGCTCATGCACACATTTTAACCAGCTGGGAAAGAGCATGTAGTGTGTCACTGGAGCAAGAGAGACAGATGCTCTCCTGCACAAAACTTCAGCTTAGCAGGTGTGTGACACCTGGGAATGACTGCAGTCTGTCACACATTTCACATCAATGCTTTTGGTTAATTAAATTCTATTTAATTAAAGAAACCTGCATGTCCTAATCTCAGCAGTGTGAACAAGCTGGGTCACTGGTTTAGTAAAGATCTTTTAGCTACAGAAAACACTGCTCCATCAAAATTTACAGAAAGACTTTTGCTGGCTGGAGTCAGTACTTAAGAGAAAGATTTATCAGCAGACTGATACAGCTGAAAACCCAGGGCTGAGCAGCCCATGCCCTCTGAAAATCACCTGATAAAAAGAGACAGTAGAAGCCTCAAAAGCTTCCTTGAAAAGCCAAAGGCTGTCTTCTAGCCTGGTTTCCTCTCATGAGAGGACCAAATGTACGCGCCGCTGTCCTGCCATGACTGCAGCCCAAGCACTGAATGACTGCTACTTTCAGCAAGGCTTCTCCATCCCCTCTTGCCCAGTCCTACCCCTGTAGAGCAAGTCATACAAAATTCACATTTACATGCATTTCTGTTCAACAGCCTGACTGCAACCACACATCAGCTCGCTAGTGGAAAAACCTGGGGCTTTATCTCTGAAAGGAATGCAGGCAGTTGAGTGCTTACGCAAGGAAAAAAATGATCTCTCCTCTTTGCTCCTACAGCTGTTTTAGCATTTAATTACATCAGCATTTAATATAAAAACAGAAATTGAAGATGACGATGGGACCCTCAAAGAAAAGCTGAGGAACTTTGAGCACTGCAGGTTTTTAAGCCAGCTTTGAATAGGAAACAACATAAATCAAAGGAGTGAGAGGTGCCTTTGTTTCTGTGAAGCATTGAGGACACTTACTGATGTTAAGGAAACCTCACACATGCATTTCTAAGAACAGGCTATGTTTTGCTGTGTTAAGTTTTCGAGAACCGCCCTGTAACTGATCAGAAATGTACTTTGAGGCCCTAATACTCTGAAAATTATGTCTGTAAAAGTAACAAAATGAATTCCAAAATTGGTTCACTGACTCCAGAGAAAGTACACTCCATTTACAACTGTCTTTCTTCTATAAATCATTCCTGCAAACGCCACTGCTGCCTTTTTTTCCTTTTGTTTTTTTTCCTTGAATACAACTACTGGTAATATTTCTGCAAGCCAGCCTGGAAAAAAAAGAAAAAAGCTTAAAAATCTGACTACTTTAAAACATTTAACTCTTAGGAATAATGAATATCTATACAGCAATAATACCACAGCAAAGAAACCTTTTAAAACAACTATGGCATTACTTCTGCAGCCCCTCAGAAGCAAAGCCAGCTGTGTGAGACTGCTACAGTAAGTGCCAAATGGGACTTTTTTTAATAAGGTGAACACCTGCCCATTAAGAATAAAATGGAAACTGAAAAACTTATTTCATGCAAGCTACCCACAGCTATCAATTGGCAGCAACAGTTTTTAAGCAGAGCCAAATATAAACCAGTAACCTAGAACAGAAGGCTCTTTAAGGATATTAAATATTACTCACATTGAACACTTTAACATCTTTCCTACTTCTGATTTCTTCAACAAGATCCAGTGGCTTTCCCTTAGGTATTGGAATAGTTCCAAGCACCACAGTCCCCGAGCCAGCCAGCGTTTGACGAACGGCTTGAATAAAAGCCTGGCTGAAGAGTTCCATTTTACCAATCTCATCTATGACACAAATTCTTTTCTCTGTATCACCACCATGGTTGACCTGTGGAAAAGGGCATCAAGAGACTGTAAACAGCAACACTTAGAACAAGCAACAGAAGTAATCTCCTCTTCTGTGCTGACAAAAGAAATACCTCCAAAAGAAACAAATTCAACTGTAATACCAGGGGAAGTGGGAAGTCAAAGCTACTGCTGGTAAATGACAGACTTAAAAATCTGGTATTTCATTTTGAGGACAGATTTTTGGAAAGATGAAAACAACCATACAGTATAAATACCAACTACAATAGGAAATAGCCATAATATCAGATTTCCTTTAAAGCAGAATTCTCACAATGATCTCATATGAGCTACTTGACAATTAAGAACTGCCTACCAGCAACTCTCAATCATTCTGAGGGTCAGCAATTTTTAAAAACTTTACTCTTCCCACTGAATTATGTATTTAGTGATTACATTTAATTATGTGATCAGTTGTCACACAAAACAGGTATCTAAAAAAGGAAGACTTCCATTAAATCTAAAGTTGGAAGTTTCTCCTCTTGCAGTTGGGATGAGGGAGCATTTCACTCAGAGCTACTGGCTGTCTTCAAAGCTGTCTGGATAACAACCAAGCCATTTGCAAGCCTCTCACATTAGAACAGATACATATTGAGATATACCTTATTCTATAGTCCTAGCCACCGGATAGTAGGAGAGACACGGTTAATCACGTTTGAGACTCATTTGTTTTTTTCATGAAGTGAATGCTGTGCCAAACAGTGCCATGCCACAGGTGGCTGGAGCATCAGGGAAGTCCAGGAGACAACAAGGGTGATTGCTACTCAGGAAAAGGCTGCTTGCAAAGCAGAAGAACTCTTCAACTGCACTGCCTACACTATTATGGTAGAAGTGACTGAGAACTGTACTCCATTATTTATAGAAGTGAGGAGAAAATCAACTCAATTCAAAAGCATTATAAGTCATGAATATGTACCAAGACAAGCCATATTATACAGAAACTAAGAAAAAGAGAAAAAATATCGAAACATCTCCCCTTGTGAAGGCGAAGTATTTGCTTCTGGGAAAGTGAAAAAACTGTATAACATGCATCCTAAAATGCTAAGTCCCTACTGAGTAGCTGTTTTATCTAAAAATCCTTTCACAGATCAGTGAGCCAAAAAGCCAATACTAGTCACTAGGTCACATATTGAGGAAGAGTATTTTGCTTTGAAAAAAACCTGAAAAAACTATCAGTCCTGCCTGATAAAGTTTGCAGAACCAGAGAGATCTTCCACTGCAGGATCTATCCCATTCTCACTGGAGTGAACAAAGCCTTAAGAGCTGAATCTGCCCTCAAGTCTAAACGGGCATGTGCCCATTCTTACTGCTCTCTCATCAAACCAGAACATACCTATGACTCTCCTGCCCTCATTCTTCATTTGTCTCTCCTTGTTTCAGTTCTCTGATCTTCCTCACTCTCCTCTTCCATTTTGGGCTATCTTCATATGTGCCCACATTACCACAAAACTGATAAACAGCACTTTCTATGAGCATGGGCACATGCACTGTGTGACTCTGCTGGCCCCAGTTCTTCTCTTCACCTTCTTAAACTTGCAGAAAGCTATATAAGCAATGGAAAAAATTCAACACTGCTAACACTTCTTTAGGAATATCTCTCCTGGATTTCAGTGGTAAAAGGATTCCAAGTCCAGCACTGGCCTAATGAAGTATTTTTAATAAACGATCTTTCTATTTACTAACATCATAAATAGGGTTGTAGTGAAATTTAACACATAAAAGTTGTCCCATCTTTTTATTATTTCCCTTCTCCCTTGCCCCAACATCCTTGCTTTCCTACTCTCAGACTTCAATGTTCTTTGACAAAAACAAGAATCAGATCCTCAATCTCATTTTTGCTCCTTGCACCTCCTTGGTTTTGTTTTAAGTTCACAAAAAAATCTCTTCTTCCTTGTCACGTTAAACTTTGGCAGTGTAGAAAACTCACAACAGGATTTTTTTAGTAGTATAGTTCAGCAGCTGCTGCACACTGTTTGTGGTATGTTATTGCCAAAATCAAATCTGTTCTTGTTTAGTTTTGGAGAGGGGAAAGGTTGGAGTGAGAAAGAGGAAAGAGAAGAAAAAAAGCAGCGACAAAATATTAGCAAAAGGATAGGAAAAAGATTGTGTGGGAAGTCTTGTCACAGCTAGAGCACTCCTTGAGCAGCAGGCTAAATCCCAAATAATCAGGCTGGTATCATGAGTCTGCAGGTATTTATACAACGGTAATCAAAAATACTCACTGGATTCAAATACAAATGCTTCTACTGTAAGAAGACAGGAATCATAGGAAGAGAGGAAAAAAGTCTGTAAAGAGGAGCAGCAGCAAAAGCCTTTTTCTTAGACCCACTGATTCCATCCAGTTCTCTGTGGTAAGCTACTTGTGCATTTTGTTTGCTTTCCAGTATGAGACAGTGACACAGGAAGAAATTTCCTACCTCTGCCTTTTGAGGTCAAGGAGGTCCAGCTCACAGGACTGAAATCTCTCCAACACCACAATAATGGCAAGAGAACAAGCCAGATTTGCCCCTCCAGCTTCCTGACCCTGAAGTCAATCACAATTAGCAATACCCAAGAAACAGGCCATTAATTAGTATTAAAAACCAGCTGTCTAGAAGAGCCTTCCAATAACACAGACTATCATAAAGAATACATTTATCAGCAGCTTTCACAGAATACTCACATTTCTCAGCATAGGTAGAACCAACTGCTCAAATGAAACAAGGTCTACAACATATTGTCCAACTCGGTATTCACGTCTTGAAGCAGAAGAATCGGAACTGGGACTGAAAAAGAGATACACAATTCCTTCAAAGTACTGAGTTTAGTGAGAATTCACTGCAGTCATTTCAAGAGAATTTATAAGAAGTTATCCAAATAAATCAAATCCCCTTAATTCTTCTTAAAAAAGAAGGGAAAGAAATTCTAAACCATGCAGTAAGTCATACTGCAGTTAGCTTGGTGTCAGGTAATAAATATACCATATGCATCCTTCACAACTATGCAAGCTCAAATTTCAACAGTGTATAGAAGGACAATGGCATTTAAAAGCCAGCAGGTATATTTACACTGAAATCAAAACTCATGTCTACAGTTCAGATCTTTGAATTTTGTAATGTGACACTACAGACAGCATCATAGCAGTATCATCTCAGTATGGGCTGCAAAACCCTTAATCTTGGAAAAACTCACTTTGCATGTGCTGTACCACACTGTGCTAGGTGCACCTCCGTTAATAGCAGAGTGCAACTTCTTTTCACATCAGCTCTCTGTGGATGAGGTGCTAAGATCACACTGGACATACACTAAGTTTTGCACACTAAGTATGAAAATCTAAGTCTAGTGAATCAGGAGAGACTGTGAGGCACCCTGCACTTCAGAGCCCTGCCCCTCTGGGCCTCTGAAACTCCTTTTTTTCTTAAAGTTCACAGGCAAGTTTTGTGGACCAGTCAAATGTTCTTTAAAACAATGCTACATGCAATTTCCCTTTTCATTTTCCACTTCTGTCTCCATAAATCAGCTAGTGGAAACATACAAATCTTCCTACTTGCCCACAATAAGCTACTTAACCATATCCCAAAGGGACTTGGCCTTAGCATAAAAGGCTCAGCAGTGCTTCCTCTATCTGGTGTAAAATAGCCAGTAAGGGGAACACCCCTGCCCAGCACATTTTCAATATTTCACTGCACAACAGAGACTGCCTACATATACAATATAGGTGACACAAAAACCAAGCAAAGAACTTGACCATGTGTGCTGGAAATCCTCCTTCTGGAGGAGCATTTAACATGCCAAAGGACTGGAGCAGACCCATAAAACAGTAAGCTGCTTACAGTTATTAAAACTTCAGTACCTGACTCTAGATAAAGGTCCTCGGTTTCCAGACAGAGTGACAACATCAAATCCTGTTCTCCTGCCACCTTCTCTAACTTCCTGTGTGTAAAATCCATCAATGGGAACGCCTGAGGATTTTAGAGCTTGAGTGACTTTCTGGATCAAAGTAGTCTTTCCAACCCCTAAAAGTAAAGAAAGGAAAAAAGCACACAGCATTAATCTTCTTCTGCACTAAAAGCCCATTTTTTTAAATGCCACAGTAATGATTCAGTTCAGCAGGAACATTGATTACTTTTGAAGGTTGCAAATTACTTTTTCTAAATGGTAGGAAAGAGTAGAAGCATCTTTTAAAGTTCATCCTGTACTGACACTGTAAAATTTCAGAACAGAATAGTACAAATATCCCAGGCTACCAATGAATTTTGTTAGCTTAGATGATGCATAAGCAGGCCACAAAACTCACCACAAGGCAGGTAAATCTGTGATATAAAACTGGCATCCAAGCTTGCTGGAAGACTGACTGATGAATCTCCCCTTCTACCACTGATATTCACTACTTTTAAGATCAGAGGTAAGTTCACCCCCTTTTTAGATCAAAAAGTCAAAACTGACTGCCATTACCAGACACCTAACTGGCACAAAGGTCATACTTCTTCCATTGCTGTCCTAGAAATCAGAAGCACTCAATGTCCCTGACATACCAAGTCCTTACAAAGTCCCAACAATAGAAGAATGTTTCTCCTGGTAACTGAATCAAGAGACACTTGACTAGATACAGAGCAAAGCCTGTTCACGGTGAGGCCAATGAAGCCATGAATCAGGTTGCCCAGAGAGGCTGTGCAATCTTCACCTACTTTAATGTTTTCAAGACATGAAGGGACAAAGCCTTAAGCAACCTGGTCTGGCCTCATAGCTGACACTCCTTTAAACCTCCTCAAGCCCCTTTTTACATGAATTATCTTCTGACCCTATAATTCATTTTCTTACCCTTAAGACAGGCCCTTAAAACTCTTGCCACCTGGTATCTCCTTGCACAGTCTGATGCACCTTCTACAATGTGAACACTGGCCATGTTCCAGCCATCCTTTTTCTCCTTTGCCATTGTATAAGTACATCCCTCAACGATTTCCTTTTAAACTCACCTTTATTGCCTCTCACAAAATTTAGTGCTATCACTTCATTTTTAATCACTGCTCTAAAAAAATTCAGATAATAGAAAATAATCCTGCAGAATAAACCTTCCAATTCCTCAAGATGAGGAACACATACCAAATGTGAGATGCCTAAAGATGCCAACAGAAATCATTTCAACATGCACACACCAAATTTCTAATCTAGACTTTAAGCAAATTTAGGAACTCCTTTCCTAATAGTCAATATCAATGACACAATATTCTGTGTCTTCAAAGGCACGTAGTCAAATGCTTAAGCAAACTTTTCAAATTTGAAGAAGGGGGCTTCCTGGCAGTTGAACAACAAAAAAATGATAAATGTGGCACCCTCAGTATCTAATATCTTTTCAAGACCTTGTCTCTTGTAAGCTAATTTATACTAATTTTGCCAAGTGGATTTGCTATCTCTAATTTGTTTACAGTCATTCAGTAAACTGCCAAACAAGCTAGAATGATTCAAACTAAGTTTAAGAAAGCTTGAAGTCAGACATTTAGCTAATCAAAACAGTACATCCAATTTCAGACAAATGAAGAGAGACAAGACCTAAGCAGCCTCAACTTCTGCATCTCCTGAAAGCCTGCATTTATTCAAATGGTTGGAAAGCTAGTGTAACATGGGTGGAGAATTAGGCCCACTGCTTTACTCCCACACCACAAAGGAAAGCTCTGCAATCACAGTAACTGCTTCATTTCTTTATGAACCGTAGAGTTTGACCCTCATACTATGTCCCACTCAGCCTCCACAATAATCAGATTCCCTTACCATGACAAACTACTCCACTGCTTCAATCAAGGCCTGCCCATCCGGGACACCAGTTATTACCTACACCTGCACTTCACTGGGGCTGGAAGTGCTAAATCACTACAATTAAGTTACAGGAAAGATGAGCTCTCAGAAATTATTAATCGCTGCAGTTTATATTGAAGCAGGATTAGTCGTCCAGGAGGTGTTTTTTTTTCCCCGAGGCAGAAGCCAGGGACAAAGCAGCAGCGCCTGGAAAAGTGCATGCCTTGGAGGACCGGATGAAGAGGTAAAGGGGCATTTCATTAGGAACAAACTAATTAGTGCAACGGCTCTGACCTCGACTCGGGGGAGGGGGAGAGCTCCGGCCCCTCAGCCGCGGAACCTCGGGCAGCGCCAGGCCCAGCTGCAGCTGGAGGCGTTCCCGGGGCATCCTCAGAGCCCGCGGCCCGGCAGCAGCTGCCTTCTCCCGGCTGTAAGCGCCTCACAGCCCCGCCAGCACCGCGGAGGGCCGGGCCGGGCCGGGCCGGGCCGGGCCAGGCCAGGCCAGGCCAAGCCAAGCTAGGCCGTGTCCCAGGGCATCCCCTCGGCCGCGCCACCACTCCTGCCCGCCTCCCCGGGATCCTCCCGCCCCCATTACCTGGGGGTCCCGTCAGAAACACGTGCTTGGACATGACGGGGTCACGCTCCGCGCTCCGCCCCCGCCC